>VZTI01001048.1:766135-862008 GCA_013397865.1 Struthidea cinerea | reverse complement strand
TCAGACGGAGACTGGCAGAGTTGGGCCCCCTTTAAAGACAATTCAGAAAAACGCGGCATTTATCTTGCTACCTCCGCTCACTTGCAAACCGCCCGGCTCACCAAGGCCGCCGCCCCAGATGCTGCAGGGCAGGCGCTGCCGCCGGCAGCCCCTGCGCTGAGGCCGCTCCCTGCCCGCCTTCCCTCAAGGTGAAGGGAGCTGAAGGAAACCGACGAAGGAAGGTGAAAGCCCACCGCGGCTGTCCGTCCGGAACCGCGTTACCTCCGCTCCCGCGGAGCTGTCTCGGGATGCTCCCCACCCGTTGCCACCCGACAAGCGATGGCGGCCCCTCCGCCCCGCCCCCCCACGCCGGCACCGCCGCCGTCGCCGCCTCCCCGCGCCGCCGCCCCGGGATCGCCGCCTCCGTCACCACCTCCGTCGCCTCCTCGCCCCTCCCCGGCAGAAATCCGCTACCTCCCGCGTGGTCGCCCCCAGGGGGAAGCCGCAAGGAGCCTACCCGCTCCGCAGGGGTTGCGCCGGACTCCCCGTTACCCGCTGGTGCGGAGGGAGGTGTTTGCAGGGCCGGAGCTCCCCCCTGCCCCGCGGAGTTCGCGTCGGCCCCTCCGCTACCGGTGGGTGAGGAGAGCCTCGATCGCCTCCCCCGCTGCAGCCGGAGCGGGGGACCAGCCTCCCCCTTCCCCGCAGGGGCAGGATGAAGAAGAGCCTTAGCGCTGACGGTACGGGAACGGCGCCTTTCCCAGCCCCGGCTGGGGGGCCCTGCCCTCACCCCGCGGTCCCTGCAGGCCTCGGGGCACACCGGAGCTCCCGTGAAGCCCCGGCGGACGACGCTGCACAAAGTTACCTCCACATGAGTTACACCTGAGACACCCTCAGGCTCGAGACTGAGGGGCCTGAGAGGGTGGAAACCCTAAAATCTGGTGATATTTTGGGTTTCTGCTGCACAGGTCGTAAGTGCCAGTCACAGTGGATATGGCAATTAAAATGGGACAGTGCCGTTGGTGTGTTCCAGCCCCCAAGAGGGGCATAGCTACGCCCAAAATTTGGCTCACTTAAAATACATCTAATGGACCTCCCAAAATCGTGAGTAAAAGTGGCCCATGGTGCCTGAATATAATAGTGAGGAATTGGCCGTTCAGTAGATTTATCTGGGGTAGTGTAATGAAAGCTTTCTTGTCTTCCTCTAGCAGGTTAATAGTTTTATCCTGTTTGAGCCAGTGAACCCCAGGCCACAGCTCCCTCTTAATGTTCTTTTATTGCTTTTTTGCTGCTCCCTGCGAGGCAAAGGGATGGTCAGTGCCTGGAAAGACAACAGGGCTCAGGCGACAGGGTAGTCTCACTTGAAACAATTTAATTACTCCTTCCCTCCCCTCGTCCATGGTTTTTATCTACCATCTGAAACAGATAAGTCAGAGGTGAAATTTTTCAAGAGGGTAAAAATCTTAGGGGCAAATAAAAATTATAAGGCTGTAAAGGAAGAGAGAAAGTTAAACTACGCACTCTAACACCCATAAATGTGCCAGTAAATGCAATAGTGGAGTCCAATTCTATTGCCACAAGGCTTACATTTCTGATTTCCATCCTACTTCCTCTCTCAAAGGTTGTGTGTTTTATCAAGGAGTTGTTTTCCTTCATTGTCACAGAGACAATCAGGCTACCAGGCAACTGCTGCCCTCATCTGTATCTCCAGATATTCATTACATAGTGCTTGGATAAAAATAAATTAGGAAAGTATTTTTGTTAGAAGTTGGCTTTTTAAGTGCACATAGGGAAGATAATTACATTAGTCTTTATTTCTAAACTATAAAGCACCATAGCAAAACAAACTCTCATTTGCAGGAGCGTGATCATCTCAGCTCTTAATAATTAAGTTTGTCTCAACTCTGTTTGGCTTTTGTCAAACACAAACTATACTAAATCTATTAACCTGCTAAAGCTACTGAGAATGTTGCAAATCAGCAAACAAAACCAGTCTGCTGCCTTCTGGGAGCTTGACAGCCCTGATAGGCAACTTCTTTGTTTTTAAGCTACTTACAGAGCACTGACAGAAGATAAAAGCGTAGATGACATCCCCAGAATATAATCAAATTCTTACAATATGAAACTGATTGTTGTTACAAAGATAATATGAACCAGAAAGCAGTCATTAGATGGTAATAGTGTTTAGTCATTGCTACAAATGTGCTAGTGCTCTGTGTTCTGTAGTACAGGATTTTCAGGTAGATAGATGGGCATTTGCAACAGTCGTCTCACACGTTAATCAAAAAGTGAATTGAGTGTGAATGTAAAAGATGCAGCTGATTTCAGTTGTTGCTAGACTGCCTTTTAAAGTCTCTCATGATTGAATCTACTGAAGACAGCATTCACTCCTCAAAAATGGACTCATAAAATATGAGCTAATTACAAAATTGCCTTTAGGAACAAGAAATAGATGAGAACTGACAAGACATAGGAAACAATTTATTAGGCATGTACTGGAAGTATAGAGAATGACATTTTACTTTAGAACTTCGAAAAATATTTATTAGAAAAAGTACTTATTTGAGGGTTTCAAAATAGAAGTTCACCTTCTGAATTATGAAAACTTAGAACACTGTAGAGGTTGGTATGAGAGATCCAAGTTAGGACAGCATCATAAAGCTAAACAATGCTTCTAAAATGTTTGCAAGTGAGCAGAAGCAAACCTCAGAATAATCATCCAGATAGATATTTTTGTCCATTTTGGTAAGGTTCATATTTTATAAATAACTTTTTCCATTTTACTATGGAAGTGAAATGTAAGTCTGGACTCCTTACTTTATTTCTTCTCTTGTTACAGATCACATAAATTGTATGGCTCATCCCTGATGCTCCATAAATGGCCACTGGTAAGTTATGTTTATACAGGAATGTGTATTCTCTAAGTGCTAGCAGACTACAAACAGCTAAAAAAGATTTTGTTTCCACTAGGGTTTTATCTGATACTAATTTAATCAAGTTAAGATCTTATCTCCTTTAGCTAATGAGAAAAAAGTCAGACTGAGTTTTGGTTAAGTCTGTGAGTTTTGCCCTATCTGCTTTTTTGTGTCTGACTAATATTGCCACTTAGATACAGCTTAGAAAATGTAATTCAACTCAAAAATCTTGAAGAATAAACCAATTAAATACCCCTAAACAAACCAAATTGAAATAGCATCAGATTACAGGAAACTGAATCCACATGATATTCATTAAATGGTTTTAGAACATGACAAAACCAAGGTAAAAATTGCTATTGAATCTTAAGTGATTTTGGAACCTTATACATCAGCTTCATGCTTGTTCACAAGTTCATTCTGGTGTGCAGGGTGAGTTTAAGCATATCCTTACAGCCTAAGCCCCTCAAGAATGTGTTTCTCATGCACTTAATTCATGGAGGAATGAGCGTGTGCTGAGCTCCTTAAGGGTCAGCATTGAAGGGGTGCTGTGAGTATGTCAGTAGTACTCATTGCAGCTTGGAACTTACGGTACTGACTGTGATGGAGATGTTGCTGCCAGCCATGTGTTTGATGGTTTATGTTGGTTCCTTTTGAAATTCTACCATATAGAGTGAGTCCTGGGACCACTTAGATGTTTGTTTTCAAATGTACATTCTGTGGACGCAGCAGTTACTCACAGGGGTCGTGAAATCATTCGGGACAGTAAATCTGGGACTTTAGCCAGATTCCAGCAAATGACAATTTTTATAAGCACTTAAAAGCAGAGATTATTTTTTGGTAGTTTTTCAACCTTAATAATTTCAAACAACAAAAACACAGCGTCAACCACGTATTTCAGGAGAGAAACAGTTAAAAAATAAGTGTAAGTCCACCTGTTTCTTTTCTTTGGTTAGAGCTGAGTGACTTTGTTTACGAAAACAAATTCACTGATCCTTTGCCCTTTCTTTTTACCTTCATCTTTCCATCATGCAAATTTCTGCTGTAGGTGGTTTAAGCAGAGTTAAGTGTGACTTACAAATGAGAGTGACGACAAGCACTAAAGTGCTAGGCAATTAAAGGAAAGGGTCTAAATTTAGGCTTCTATATTTACCTTCCCCTGCTCCTAGCTGCATGTCTCCTCCTACTCCAGTGGCCTTCAGCATCTGATTGGCTCTGACACTTGCCCAGCCCCCTCTGTAAGGCAATTCTGCTCACTAAACTGGCAAAAAACAATACTTTTATGAAGATTGGTTTCTTACTATCATAATCACAAAAGTAAAAATGTGGAGTAAGCTAGGAGCAGAGGAGGAGGTAGTGGAAAATAGCCCTTTAAGAAACAGAAACTGGGATGTCTCTGTCTTGTCCAACTGCAGTTATTTAAATATTCCGAAGATTAACATTAGTCCTTCTTCTGTGGAAAACTTAGTTTCCCTATGCTGAAGTTTTTTAAAACAGACTGTAAAATAAGCTTTGACATCCCATCTTTTAATTTGGTTTGTCCTTCCTGATTCTGTTGCCTTTCAGGTACCTTTTTCTTTTCACTGCCTCGTCTACTCTCACCAAAATTTATTATTTGCTTGTTCATATCGTTGTTGCACATGATTACAAGCTGGTTTTGTTCAGTGCTGTCCATGCTGCAAAGCAGAAGTGGGAGTAGATACCTTCTAAAACACGGACAAGTTTTCAGATGTTAACTTTGCTAGAAGGTCAAAGAAACAACAGCAAAAACATCCCCATCTTCAGATAAACTTCAGAGGTCTCTAGGACTTTTTTATCAGTATTGTGATTAATGTCACAAACTTTATAGTTTAATTTTACATTTCTCTTGCTCATGTAATCTTCTCTATTACAAGGGGAATGTGCAATACATCAAGTTTTTCCCAGTCAGTTTGGGGGCATTATTTGGAAAAAATAGTCCCTTGTACATATACTTGTTTTAAAACAGATGGTTTGACTTAATGTTTCAGACAACAAAATCATTCAGCTTTGAGACCCTACCCTTTGATTATACAAATTGTCTTATCTATGTTGAATTAACTTCATGAGCATTTGGCTATTTATTAATGAGAGTGAGTGAATCACAGTCTTCGTTCTCCTGAAAAACAACATGGGAGTTAAAATCATTGTTTCACAAAGTCTTATAATGCTGCAGGGATTTTTAAAGATTAAGCTCTTTGTCCACGTCTACTTTGAAGGCTATTAAGAGTGATTATGTATAAAAACAAACTAAGGAAGATTTGTAGCTGTAAAAAACAGCATCTTAAGAATAAGTGGTTTTTTCTTGTTTCAGGTCCCAAGTTACTATGTGGGTACTGTGATTGAAGAATATGAAGTCCTTAGTTACAATGTTTGCAACACAGTTCAACAGCCTTTAAATAAATTTCTTCTGGATGAGACAGTTTAAAGACAGCTGTTGGGTTGGGTTGTTTTTTGATCTGAAGTAACTCTGGCCTTCTAAGAGAACTGCTCAGACTTTCTTCAGAGCAGCAAAGTTCCTTTCTGTTATAGATTCCCCAGTATTGTTGTCAGTCCTTTTTGATATACTTGTGGTACCTGTGTCGCTCTCTCTGATTAAAAGTAGGAGTATGGAAGCTTAGAAGGTTCTGACCATGCTCAGCAGTAGTTACATTGACACTCTGTTTGCGGGCAGCTGGTTACTAGAGGCTGAAGCCAATGTCATCATTTTGTTTGTATTATCACGCTGAGTCCAAACTTTGCCATTTAAACATAACCAGATGTTCCTTAGCAGAGCTACTTTGAATGCAGTGTGTTACAGTACAACGCCATCAGTGCTGATCCCACTCTTCCATCTTTGCTTTTACTGTACTCCTGTTACTTTTCTCTTAATTACTGAATTACCCTGAAATGTTTGTACAATACGAATAAAGTTGGACCTTTAATAAAATTTCTCTGCCATTTTATTTGGAGAACTTATAATAACACAGTACTTTACAGTGTAGGAACAATTGTTGAATGAACAGACAGTAAGGACAGCCTTTATTCCCTAAATTTTCAGACTTCTGCGGGATTCTGTAGTTGTATTTGATCCAAATTTAGGTTGTCTTTAAAAGTAAAGTTTTCCAAAACATAATCCCAAAGACCTTTCTGTATAGATTCTACACAGTGTGTGCAATCAAATTTGCCAGTGCATGTTGACCTGATATATTTTGCCTCTAAGGGGAACAGACTTGTGTGCATGTGGTTAGAGTGACAAATAAGTTCTAATTCAGAAGTTTGTATAGCAAGCCTTGTAAAAGAAGGAAAACCATGTTGTTTCACAAATATAAGATCAGAACACCTTTGAAGTTTTCACTCAGTTCTTGCCCAAGACTACATGTTCCATGAGGAAGATTTTCAGAATGTCTCACTATTTAAAAGTACACCTTAAGAACTGAGATGTAAAATATCTTAATGCTAATAGAATCTTTAAGATTAGGGATTTATTGCCAGTCCATTTGCCTTTGCAGCAAGTAGGATAGCCCTATTAATGGGTTTAGTCTTTTGTCTGCCAGCATAGTTGTTCCAGTTTCAAATCCATTCTTTGCTAATATTAGAAGGCATCCAGCCCTAAAATTAAAATGATGGTTGACTTTGCTAACTTTTCAGAAATGATTTCTCAGCAGGCTATTTGTGAGTGTTTTGCACTTTGCTCCTTTGTTCCCCACTTGGCTCTTGATTACTTGGTGTGTACAGTGTCCCACAGAGCAAATCATAGTGGACTAATTAAGAACTACCAAGAGTTTCCCAAGTTATGCAAGATCCCCAGAACTATGAAAAGCCTTTTCAGCTTCCCAGTTACATACTGTGAAGTGCCATAAATCAAACTTTTGAAAACACTGAAAGCTGTGCTTCAGACACTTATGGGTATACTTTAGTTCCAGAAGAAAGTATTTATTTTTGTTAAAGTTTACTGCTGGGTTTTTTAGTACTATTTTTTCTCAGTCGAAATCCCACAAGTTACAAACATTCTGAATACCAGTAACATTGATTTAATGAGATGTGATCACATATTGGTGACATTGGTGACATTGTTGTCTTTGCTTTTACATGAGTCTGAAAGAGTAAGTGAAGTGAGAGCAAACACTTGGGCTTCAGTGTTAGAGCTTAGGCAGGAGGATAAAGGGAATTAAACCTCATGTGTCATATTACACTCTGGAGGTCAGGGAGTTAATTTTACCTCAGTGTCACTAGTATGGGAAAATGTGGAAGAACGCAGCTTATGTTGAAACTATAGGAGATGGCCAAGTTATTTGTTAAGATGAGTCATCAGTGTCATCTCATGCAACAAACTTTATGGTTGGAGTCCTGCAAGTGTCCTCACCCCATGCACTGGTCACTTGGTCACGTAGGTTGCTCAGTGTCGCACTACATGAACAACTCTGTATTTTTTCTTACTACAAAGGACAAATTTTATTACTGAAATGTTGTATCAATTGTTATTTTGGATTATTATATGCTAGAATGACATACATTGTAGATAACCATGAGGTTGTCATTAAAACAAAACCCAAAGATTGATACTCGGTGGTGGTACTGAAACAATGGGGAGGCAGCTGCATTGCATGCTGTTGGAGTTAAATCCAATATATAGCATACAGTAAAATTACAGCTGTGAAATCCTGATAATTGCCTTTTATTTTGTTCCTCAAAAAGGCTTCCTTTGTCCAAGAAAAACATGTGTGACTAAATAGCCAGCTATAAAAACAAACAAGAAAAATCCTATCTACATGCCCAAACATATCTTGAAGTCTCAAATCCAGAGTGCACCTTTCCCTGTGCAGCTGTGTCTGTGCAGTAACTGGTACAGTTAATTGGCACTGGTATAAGCAGGAGAGGCCTGGCCACAGGCCAGGTGCTCCTTTTCCTGCTACTGAAGATGGACATAAAGAACACTGAACAAGAAATGACAGCTTTCACTGATGGGGTCTAATTTGGGTGAAGAAGCTGACAGGTACCATCAGATTTAAACCAAAATAAATAGTCTCAGACCAGCTAAGAATGCAGTGGACTTGGCAGTGTTAGGTTTACAGGTACACTCAATGATCTTAAAGGTCTTTTCAATCTAAATGCTTCTCTGATTTTAATGATGAATTAAATTGCTATATTGATATGCTAGTAAAAACAGCATACAGGAAAACATTCTTACCAAACACATTAAAATGCAACAGCTGAGGAGTTAAAATGCTATTATATATCTTATAGAAAATTAAATATCATTTTTGTTTTGTAAGACGTAATATAAAAAAGCATCCAAATCTCTCCTCCCTTGTATATTTCATGAATTCTCTACCTAAGTGAGAGTTTTCTGTAAACAAATAAATCTGCAGGTTTGAACACCAGCATGTGATTGACTTCAGTGGAGAGAAAAGGCTTTAGCCAGAGTTGCCAGGCTGCATTTGAACCAGCTCTGCAGGAGTCAGAGGAGAAGGGAGGAGAGCGGAGCAATGCCTTGTTTTGCAGAAAGCTTCCCTGGGTTGAAATATTTCTTTGGCTATAAATCTTTTAGTCTCATACAGGGTTTAGTTAAACCTGTCTGAGACATGCACTCTATCAGAAAAACAATCAAATTTCTATGTGAGGTCATACCTGTTCAGCACAAGTAACAACCTAATTTTTTTTTCTATTATTTCGCTTGCATTTTAACATTGTATGTCATAAGGATTTTGGTTTTTTTAAATATTCCTGTGGTTTCATGCAAAAAGAGGGAAGAAAATACATTAATGCAAAGTGGCTCTCTCAGGAAACATTTGATGGATTGACAAAAACCTTGCATGATAAAAATTACATTTTAATAAAAATGGAAACATTTTCATAGTAGTTGAGAGAAGATGACCAACCATGATCTGCTGAGAAGCAAAATAGTAGTAGGACCTTCTTTTCATTTTAGAATTCATAGCAACACTCTAAAGGGTGGAAATAATCTCCAGGGCACTTTAATTCAAGTTATCTCTAGGGCATTGTCCTGAGAGCTGACTTGCTAATAGGCCCATGACTTCACAGGTAGGTGTTAGTGGAATAAATAGTGATTGAGTTACAGGGCAGTTATAAATATTCATATTATGTAGCTCCCAGCAAAAAATACATTAACTTTTTCCTTAAAACACTTTGAATGTTTGTAGTTTGCATAAATAAACTGAACAGGCTGAGGGAAAAGATTTAGCAAATCACTGTTGTTTGCATTAGTTTTGTGAACTAAAGAACTCTTGATCAGGTAAAAGAAAGTTCCATGAATATTGCTAATTTCTCTGGGTGTGGGGAGGTAGCCTGTCTTCATGATGGTCTTTAAATCTTTTTTAAGCTCCTGCTTGGAAGCCAGTCCAGAATGACAAAGCACAAGAACAGACCAGGTACTCTGTTTCCTCACTGCATGTTCAGCACCTCTGCTCCAGACTCTTTCATGTGCCCTTCATCTCCTGTTTGCTAGACCAAACACACACAGTTTTATCAGCTTGTCCTTAACATCAGGTTTCCTCACTGCTTATCAGCTTTCCTCTCTTCTGGGTTCTCCTCAGTCCATGCTCAGAGCTGAGCACTGTTCTGCTAAAACACTGCCTGCACAAAGTGGCAAACAATGGTTCCTTTGGCACCTTGCACGCACAAGGGAACACGGCTGGCACTCGCCTCACTGTGTTCTCTTTCCAGTTTCCTCTTCTTTTGTGACAGGAGGCTATCACAGCACATGGAAGTGGCATAAAAACAACTTTCTTGGGAGGATATTTTGCAGCTGTTACAAGGTCAAAAGTCTTATACAATTGGGTTTTTTTCATATTTTCCAAGTGTATTCCTTAGTCACTTTTCTCATTCCCCCCCCCCCAAAATTCTAATGAACTGAAAAAAAGCTTTGAGCCCTTTTTGGCCAAAGGACAACAAATTTAATGTTAGTAGTTGTTCTGTTAACTAATATGGCACTTTTTTTCTTGGTATCTAAAGAAGGGACTAACTGTACAGAATCTCATTACTGTACTCTGGAGTATCTGGAGTACAGCCAGGTTTGTTCTGAAAGGATGAAATTCAGGCATGCTTTCTGCTTGTATGAATATTGCTTTTGCTTTGTCAAAGTTCAAGTACAGAAGTTGGAAATAGGTACTGAGATACTTTGGAATGTTATCACATTTCAAGGGGTGAACAAGTTCTTATTCTAAATTACTGCCATTTAATTCATCCTGGTTGAAGGAGTCCAGAAGTTCTTTAACTGATGCATGTCTTCTCTGAAAGAAGAAAGGTCATTCTTAAAGTGCAGGGAAAGTGGCAGTTTGAGGCTATAGATTTCTGTAATATTACTTGTCATGTATTCTTGGCAAAGAGAAACAAAGGCAGGAAATGAAATGCTGATCACAAATCATGTCAGCACAAGAGCTGGAAATAGTATGTCTGAGCTTCTGATCTACCATTTTTGCTGGGGTTAAGCAAAATGCTCACAATTAATATGTTCTTGCAGCTATGCTGACTTTAATGTAACCCAAATAACTTATTAGATATGTTCTTTTCAGACCTTGTAAGGTAGTTTAATTTATGGTGGACTTACCTTCAAAATCCAGGAGTTTTGTTTAACTCAGCTGACATACCATCTGTCAAGTCAACCATGAGCTCAGTTAAGGGACTGTAGTTCCAGGCAAGCCATGAAGGGATTGCTTCTCTAGAAAAGGAACAAAATCAAACTATGCTAGGGCCTTTTGAGCACCAGTAAAGTGTTTTGCAAAGGGCGGAAGGGCAGGGCAGGGCTGTGTGCAAGAGAAGAATGAAAGGGAATATAGTGCAAGATTTCCTGAGGCATGAAAGACCCCAGCCATCCTGGAGACAGCATGTATTACTGGAGAAGAGCATAGTCAATAGCTGTATGGCACTGCAATCAATAAATAGCAATAAAGAAATCTAAATTTCCTGTGCCTGCCTTGATGATGTTTGGGTCCTTCCCTAACATACCAGGCCCACAAGTATTTATTTATACACTTAACCTTCCTTACAAATCTTCACGTGTGATGCTCGAGTGACTAAACCTGGGCAAGCATGAGAAGGTTACAAGGTTATGTAGGATTCAGACTTGAAACAATAAAATAAGAACCCTTGAGGTTTAGTATGTTTTCATTAGTGCTTTAGGTTTTGTACATTTTAGACTACTTATGTGGTGTAAAATTCTTCTGTATGTTAGCAGTCCATTAATGCATTTTTTGAAATTCTGTAGATTAGCAGTTTATGAATATGAACTTGTTATCTTCCTCTGATGTTCTCTTTTAACAGGCACTGGTAACAACTTTTCAGTGTTATTTATAGCTTTGCTTGCCTTGCTCTTTGCTGGAAGGACTAATCTCTTAAATATTTCATTCCAGTACCTCAGATTAATTTTTCACAAATCAACTTCAAACAAATTCCAGTGCAGACATTCTTACATTGCGGAAACTATCCCATCTCAGATAAAAGTGTGGTGTAGATAGGCCAAAGGGCAAGGGACAGTCATCTTTTTGCAAATCAGCAAAAGATAGCTGCAACCAGCATCAAGAAGAAAATTACATTTCTGTAAGTCAGAAAAATAAACATTTGCCTACTCTACTTACCATTCCTTTAATAAATTTAAATAGCTTAATAAAATTTGTACAACTTTTAACATCTATTAACTCTAGGTTTGTCTATCTGAGTAACTGCAACAGTTTTACTAATCAGTTTGTATGATCAGTCCTGAAGTGACTTCGTTTTATTATTCTCCTTGCTGTTTTCTGGAGATACTCATGATTTATGTTTCCTTCCTGCAACTCCAGTTGTTCTTCATATTCAAACCTTGTTTCTTCCCATAGATACTAAAGAACAGTTTGATTCTTCTATCTTTACTCCTGCTCAGTGCCATTTATTCTACATTGTATTGTAGTGTCAAGGCAACTGCAGAAAACAGAGGTGAGGACAATAGAAATCTTAGCTAATGAACAATCTTGGGCAGGAGCAAAATACCATAAGCTTTCAGCAGTTTGATATTTCACACCAGTGACCAACATGAGACATTTTTAAACAGCCCACATTACAGGGGGCTGTATGAGAGTATGTGTTTGTGGTGAGAAAAAATGATGCTAGTTCCAGGTCACTGTATTTTAGTTTTGTATCAAATCTTTTTATATCAACAACCGTTTCATTTCAACAAATGTGCAGCATCCCTTCAAAAATACTGCACTGGACAAGGAGTTAACTTGTGCTTTCACTATTTTGATGCCAGTTCTTCTATTAACAGTTAAGACTAGGCTTAGGTTTGACATCAAATTATATTGTCAAGTAGGCAGCTGCTTCTAGAAAAGAGCCAAAACTGTTTCTGTGTCAAAAACACGACAAAAATTCAGCATAGCCTGCCACCAGCTCATCTTTCACAGAACTACAAAATATGCGGCAGAAAAACTAAATGGAACAATTTTGAAAGCTGATATAAAGTTTCAACAGTATTGCCCTGAGTATTTTATGCCTTCTAGACAGATAATACACCATGACAGCATTGCTTCCCTCACAAGCAAGATATCCTTTTTTAGCAGACTGTTGAGATTTCCCATTTAAAGTGCAGATTGAAAAAAAAATTCAGCTGTGAAATAGATGTTTAGCTCCTTTAATAAGCAAAACTATTGTCAACATATTCTGATAGACATTGCTTTTAATTGTAACAATATTTTAATTCAAGGCAGTCTCAAAGTTCAATGAAGTTATGTAAAAAAAAAATATGTTTATTGTTCTAACAGCATGGTAGCTGGAAATTTTGATGTAACAAATTTCTTATCTCTAAGTGTGCCTAGACAAAACATCATTACTGCATTTAAAATTGCAATCAGCCAAACTACTGAATTCAATGAGAACTTTGAAACTGCAGAGAGGACAAAAGTGACATAAAGGAACAAATAACGTGGTTTTGCATTTGAAATACCTGTAGATGGTATAACAAGTTCTCATGTTAATCTGGTGCCAAGAAGCTCAAAGGTATCCCACTGGGCCTTTAAAAATCCAGCACCTTATATTATTATTTTAATTATAATGAAAGTAATCTTATTATTTCCCTTTCAAATAGGGGTAGAGTTAAGTTTCTCCATAGGAGCTACTATGGGGCTGTATTTTGAATTTGTACTGAAAACAGTGTTGATAATTCAGGGCTGTTTTGTTATTGCTGAGCAGAACTCACATAGAACCAAGGCCTTTCTGCCCCTCACCCCACCAGGGAGGAGGCTGAGGGTGCACAAGGAGTTGGGAGAGGATAAGCTGGGACAGCTGACCACAGCTGGCCAAAGGGACCATGTGGCATCATGCTCAGCTAGGGAAGAAGGAGGAAGGGGGGGACATTTGGAGTGATGGCATTTGTCTTCTTAAGTAACCATTATGTGGTATGGAGCCCCAATTTCCTGGAGATGGCTGAATACCCGCCTGCCCATGGGAAGTGGTAGATGAATTCCATGTTTTCCTTTGCTTGTGTGCAGCTTTTGCTTTACCTGTTAAATTGTCTAGATCTCAGCCAACAAGTTTTCTCACTTTGCTGTTGTGGAGCATAGCTGTCTGCTGGACTTCAATGACAAATGTTCTTTCCAGCATCCAGTGGGAGGCTTGAAGAGTTCAAGGTAACAATAGATTTGACTGGAATATGCTAGATCACATTTATAGCTGTTGTTGCTGTTTAGCTGTTGACAGACTCCTGTGCTTGCCATGGGGTTTGTTTGCCTTCTGTACACAAGTGTCTGGTGCTCATTAGTGGCTGGTTTGTTGCTTTCACTGCTTGCTGTACCACTTATCATCTCCTGGGCTGTGCCTGGGAACATTTGGATGACAGCAATGTTTCTGTGCTGCTGTACTGGACAGACTGAAACACCATATGAACTCAAGTCAAAGGGTCCATGACCTGAGGATGAGTTCAAGCAGCAACAGGACTCTCCAAAGCATCTGTGACCGTGGGTAAGTCCAGGCCAGAGCAGGAAAGCCTCCCAGTATTCCCAGGCTGTCTCCCATTTAAGTACAACCATGACAACAGTTCAGCAGGACCACCATTTCAAAATTATCAGCTTGGCACCTCTTCTGCCTGGTTTAATTTTACACTTGAATTGCAGACAGATTTAGAGAGATACATGGATGTAAGGTATTAACATTTTTCTGTTTAATAAGAAGTCCCACCTCTCCAAAGTACTGCTGTAAGTACTGCTACATTTTCAGAGCATATAACCATTTGTGAGGAAAATGAAGTAATTTATATGCATAATATAAAACCTTCAAGTCTTCCTTAAGGCCCTACTGAAGAAATAGCTCTTGATTTTCTGAAGCCTTTCACTCTAACAGCTGGCTCAGATATGAGCTCAGTGAAAGGCAGTAAATTTTTCTCCTCATCCAGTACTCTGTTGTTCATTATCCTTATTTGGAAGGATTTACAAACAGCCATTCTTCCATAGTGTGACGTCCAAAATGTCATTATTTATTTTCCTCCCTTCTAAAAAAAAGTCAAGGAAATACGGTGTTACCTCACTTGAACTTTGTTTGCTCTGGCACATATTGCACTTCTCCCATCTCTGAGGGCCAAGAGACCAGTCTTGGCAATTTCTGTTGGCAGTGGTTGACTTGACCTTTTAATCCAGTTAGCTTTTTCCGCTATAGGACTCAATCAATGGGCTGTAGGAAGAATTGGCTTTAGTCAATGGGTTGTGAGAAACTAACGTGAATCTTTGCCATCGCAAATTACTAGAGCTCAGATGCACACAACAGACTGCAAAAAAATCAGTCACAACAGCCTGTTTACCTTAGAAGGACAGTCTAGGCAATGAGTGACTTGTCCCAGAGGCCTACATTTGTTCACTGAAAGTACAGTCACTACAGCTTGTGCTGCCCTCTCGCCAAGGCAAAGGCAAGTGTCCAGCAGTGCCCGAGCACGCCCGGTCACTGTGGGGTACGAGGTAATTGTTTCATAATCCATTCGGGACAGGGTTTGCTGGGAGCGAAGCACATCGAGGATGTGGTTGAGACGTCCTTCTGTCATGCACTTCAGAATGGTTTGTCTCTGGGAGGCAAGTATTTGACAGCAGTTTCCTTTGCAGCAAGGACCTTGAGTGGAAAGAAAACAAAATGAGATGAAGTGCTTTTTTCTTCCAGAAGTTGTTAGCAAGTGATAGCATCAACACCAGAAATACAAACTCAGTAAAGGAAGGAAGGAGGAGGAGTTAGTTTGTGTTCTGTGTTTGAAACTAGTCCAAAAGTATTTTCATCTTGTGTTTGAAACTCACGAAGATCAGATTTCAGCAAATAGGTGATTCTAAACCACTGAGTGCTCAGATGGTGTGAGGGGAGGAGATTTTTGGGTCTTGCCCTATTCATCTAGCATCTGTATTTAACTTTATGCAAAGCACCTTGGCTGGACACAGATGAGAAATCTTCCTGTGATGGCAGAAGAACAGATAACAGGTGCTTCAGGGCAGTAGGAGTGTCTGATACATGGAGCATGAAACTGGGAACGTGAATATACGTCAAAGCCAAACTAATAAGAAAAGTAATACTCTTGACAAAAGGGTCAAGAGCTTTGGGTTCTGCCTCTCTTCACAAGGTGATTAAAATACCTAGTGCTGACATTAGCGTTTTTAATGTATGGTAAATACCACATACCAAGAGAAAATTAATAACCAAAAGCCATGTTGCTTTGGAGAACATGCCTCTGTCATTCTGATTCTGATTGTTGCCAGGAGAGTTCTGTGCTGAGCTTTTCCTGCATGGTCTAGTCTGATGATTTATCCAGAAATTATGTCATCACTCAAGTGAATTGCCATGGAGAAGGATGGCCAGCTAGGCTGACAACTATTACAGGCCAGCTTGCAAAAAGTCAGCAAAAAAACCTCACGAAGCTTCACCCACAGGCAAAGAGTCTTCACAAATGAAAAGCTGACCCTTTCTGTCTCTGTTCTGCAGGAAGACCTGAGACCATGTAAGTGAGGGGATGAAGGGTACTCTGTCACCTGTTTCTGTAGTCAATAGCTACTTTTGCAGAGATATGCAATACACAGCTTATGATTGCAAAAAAATATTCCAGGCCTAAACAATTAATGTATTTAATATTCAATGTGTGCTGTATTTTTTGTATTTTTATTATGGTCTTTTCAGAACTGTTCTCAGCCTCACTGTGGCCCTGGAATAAAAGAACAAGCCAATGTTCTCAGTGGTCAGTGCCTGAACTTCTAAGAACAGAGGAGCAGCTATATGCAAATAGAGAGACATTTGTATCAAGTTTGAATCAGTTATTACCATAAAAACCTGAAAATGTGCAAAAATTTAGAAATATCTGTGTCCTCCAAATTTTAAACAATTTAATCACTAAGATCTGGCCAAGGTGAATATTGCCAGCTCAAACTGGAAACGGTGCCTTACCTGTCACTGCTTGTCCAAGGTGCATTGGTTGTGGTCTGTGCTTAAGAGCCAGTGCTGGGGAGTTGTGCTGACTGCTCTCTTTGCCTGCAGTTGAACCAGATAAAGGAGTTGTGCAAAAGGAGCTTGATTTTCTGCTCTCAGAGTCTGGGTGATCTAGAAAAAGTTTAAGGTGAGCAAGATTAGACTTTTGAATTGAACAACAAGAAAGCATTATATGTATGTCAGCCACTACAGGAGACAGGAACTGAAGACTGACTTGAGATTGCTTTGGCTCTTGTTAATACATCATTATTCCTAGGAAGGTTTTGGCATACGTTACTACACACATCTGACTTTTCTAAGCTGTCTGTAGGAATTTGTTATCGAAGTTACGGAACATTTTATTCTGTCCACAAGTCTGATGACTATTGATCAGAACTAAAGTGCTTGGAAATGCAGATGTTGCTACAGGTGAATTGACTTCAGATGTCTCAATTTTTGTACCTGAAGGCATGAGGAACACAATCTCTTCTCGACACAAATTTAAACACTTAGATAGGACAAACCCACACTGGAAAGGTAAAGGACGTTATCTGTATAGGAACAGTGATTATCAGGAATTATTCACATGCTCCTGGCAACATAGCCTTTTTAAAACATATCTCCTTTTCTTAGCAGGTTGCAAAAAAAGCAGTTATTCCTGGTGGCACAAAGCAATGTGATTCCCAGAAGGGACTTTTTCTGTCAAAAACAACAGGCAATATTTGATGTGTGAGAGAAAGGCAGATCTACATTTTCAGCTCAGTATTCTAAAAAAAAAAAAAAATAAATAAAATAAATAAAAATGGCTTTTTGATCTATACATCTAAGTGGAAAGCTTTGTGGTGTCTCTGGTTTCCTGCAGCAAACTCATGCTTTGGATGATACCAGTAGAGAGCATAACTTTACTCTGAGAGGTGACAATTTTACATGAAAAATTACATTTCTATATGGAACAACTGGTAATATTTGTCCTTTTCTTGTAACAGCTGGACCTGAATATAAGTCAAAACAGAGACCTTTTGTTGCTGTTGCGTTCTGTGGGGTACTATTTGACACACCCATCTCAATATTATCTCTTCCTGCAGTATTTGCACTGCTATCAAGTAGAACAGTTGACAAGCTTGGCACTACAAGAGGAATTTTCTTGCTGATTAAGCGGTTGTCTTTTTGTGGACAGATGATCTGAAAGAGATCAAAATAGAGAAGTGTTATCTTCTTGGAAACTTTTGTTCCAAAACCTTTTCTAAACAGGAGAGGTTCAAAACAAACCTTGAGAGGAGGGAGTTGTTTTTGCAAGAGCAACGCCAGAGTGAGCTGCTTGGAACAAGGTAAAGCAGTGGGTTTTGTTGGATGGAGTTATCCTGGTTAGCAACATTTTGCCCACGTGTTTGCATTATACATTGTCAGGGCTGTCGGCAGGAGTAAGCAGCCGAAGTACTCGGAAGACTCCTGTGCCACGAACTCACCTCTGCGTTGCACGTGCCTCTCTGCAGCGTGTACGTTTCCGAGCCTTTGCATGCATTAAGCGCTCTCTCCTGGAAGAAAGCAGCAACTCCAGTAAGTGTAGACGTGCTTTGTTCCATTCACAGCTGCCAGGAGCAGCAATTTATATTAACATAACTTGTGCTGACAATATATATTGTACTGTAAGGTATGCTCACATATAGTCATAGCGAACTGCACAGAGCAAACTGGCGTAGAATCTGACAAAATTCTACCCTGTTACTGTTTCTGGTGTTTCAAATTTACTTAAAAACTCAGTTTTGAATCATGCAGGGGAAGGTGAAAATAATGAGAGTTTGGGCAAGCTATAACACGTTTTCCTTTAAGGAGCCAAACAGCATGGCCATCCTATGTTCAGTGTGCCAAGCTGTAAGGATGTGTCAATACTTGTAACTTTTTTCCAGTTTGTACATCCACAGCAGATTTGTTAAAATATTTTTTAGATTTTATACTTAAACAGTTGTGAATCAATCAATTTCCCAGAAACTTCAGCATCATTTTCAGAGTAATTTTGGACTTATCAGTTCAGTTGTCTGAACAATAAATAATGCTCAGTAAAAAAATTAATCTTCACAATTTAACAAATTAAAAAATAAAACCTTGCTCAAGGGAGGTCGAAGCATTAGACTATGGAGCTTTCAGCAGTACAATCTTAAATAAACTTAAATTGTAGTAAAAATCACTTTGATTCTAACTATGCCACCTATTAAAACATTGATCAAGGCTGTTCTATAAGCCCAGAATGTGCTTGCAACATATAGAAATAATCCAGCATGCATCAACATACACAACACACAGTAATGAAACCAACAACACAGCATGGGTTGTGTAACTCCAGCTAGAGTCAGAGTCCTTGTCCAAGGGCCAAAACACGTGTGTCACTGTTTTCCCTCAGTGCCTCAGTTAACTAGATAGGATGTAGCTATGTTTGTGGCAGTCACATTTGTGCCAGATTTCCCATGGCAGCGTAAGCATATATCAAATTAGCTTTATGTGAAGAGTACAGAGCAGTGCTGTTACTGGTGTTGCTACCACAGGTACAAATGCTATTCAGGTTTTGAACTAAATGGTTTCTAACCAGTACATACAAAAAAATTGTCCTTGGTTCTAGACCTAATCTGCAGTACTTGAGCTGATGTTTGTTCTCACTCACATGGGTTTGCCAGTCTGACTCCAGGTGGTGACTAGAAAGAAGTTACCAGATTTTTAAAATAGCGGGTAGCAATTGATTCATTTTCTAGAGAACCTTCCAATATATATTCTACAATTTCTGAACCTATAGTGCCAAAGGGTATTCTCCAGCTCTTTCGCCTGTCCATTAAAACAATCAGGACAAAACCTTTCCTGGTTTTGGATCACAAAGATTGCAATTGAACAAATCAATGCCGTTGTAGGAGAACAAGAAATTTTGCACTGACCTTGGCATCCATCAAGTTGTAGATTGCTGCAGAAATTGCCTCCTTATTTATACTAGTCAGAACTCCATTTAGAAGGTCTACACATTCTGCAGAGGTAATAAAGCATTTTAAATAACATTGTGTATGAAAGCATGTATATATTTAGGCATTGTCATATTGCAACTAGCTTTACTATTATATTGAGAAGTGGGATGAACTAGAGGAAATTAGTTTAATACAACTTCCACCTCATACTTTACTTTATAGTAAACACAATTTTGGAGACAAATAAGTCAGTTTCTGGTAGGAAGTTTCAGTTAGAGGAAACATCAAAGGTAGTCTGATAATCTAAAGATCACTTCCACTTCAGTTGTTCAGAGTGCTAATGCAATGTTCCTACAAAGACTGTCTCCATTACAAATCTTGCACAGAAAGCAAATCCTGAATGTTACCTGCAGTATGTGGTCTATGATCTGGTTCTTGATGCCAGCACAGAGCAATGAGGTTCAACAGTTTATTCCTCTCAGGCAAATTGCTTGGTATGAACTTTTCTGAAATGCCTGGCCGCAAACTGCTGCAGATTCCTCTCAAAACATCAAACAGGGTTGTTTGACCTACAATTTAAAGGAAAATGTCATTGCCAAAAAATATTAAAGACCTCGGAACTCTCTTAAAATTACATCCAGTGTAAGTCATATTGTGTATTTCAAAACAAAGACTGCTTTTTAAAAAGGAAAAATATATTAATGCTCTTGTAAGTGGATATGCTAACCTTTAACAATAGCTATAGCTCCTTATTGCAACAGGATGTTTCAGGATAAAAAACTCTGTCCAATATTGAGTCACAAATGGTTATGTAAACTTGTACTGTAATCTACATGCACAGATACCTCAGGAATACATGTTATTATTCTAAGCAAAGTTTTATATAAAGCCTTACACTTGCATTACGAGAATAGAACAAAATAATTGTAAAAAAAAAAAAAAATCTACTTTGAGCAGCCTCAAGATGGCAGCCATAAGCTGTATGGGCATTTAGATATTATTGCACGCAGTATTTTTCACAGGTCCTCAGACTGTAAAATACAGGAGTCCTTCAATCAGTTTCGCCATGCAGAATGAAGCCCATAGCTAAGAAGCCCTTACTGATCTCCATGAAACAGGGATCATTCCTAGACTGTGACAGTTATTATACAGTGCTTTGCAAACTGAGTTCTTTAAAACTACTCATACTCTCATCTAAGAAAGTAATAAGATAATTCATCATGAACTGCCGTTTCTGGGTTGGTATTTGAAACTCACGGCAATTGTAAAAATGAGTTTTCTGCTCATTCAATTAGCTACTTGTCACTGATTTTAGAATTCCAGCTGACAAATACGAAGTGATATTCCTTCTCGCTGAAGGTACTTGGAAAACCCAACTCAGTGACAGTGCTTCAGCAAGCAGATTGATGATACTAATGGGGGGAAAAAGCTCTGCCTTTCCCCTTCTGAAAGAGCAGCTTCTTTGGAAACGTTTAGGATTTGGTGAGGAATTCTAACATTTACATCCTGTAATGTGCAGCTTTGTGCTGTAACAGTAAGAGAAGGCAAAGGGACATCTGAAAAGACAGTGGTGTTTGTATCATAATTTCACTATGATAAGGGAATTTGTGGACAAGATGTGGACAGCACAAAGTCTGACACGAACAATAAATACCTTCAAAAGGTTTCCGTCTGCTTAGACTCTCCCAACACAGGATTCCAAAGCTGAAAAAAACCAGTGAAAGACCATTCATTAGTTTGCTATCTGTATCTATGTTATTTCCAAGAGCAAGTTAATTGCTTTAAGAGAAAGGAGTTTTTGAAGACAAAGTCTGTCCAAGTATTTTCTAATTTGATGAGATCTTTTTTCAGTTTTCAACTAAGTTGCTCTTTTAAAATCATCAGGTTGAGGGTTTTTTATTGTTTATAGGTTCAATCAGAATTACTTTTCAGGTTACCATCTCATTTCCATTTGATCTTGTGAATTTTGGAACCTTCTGTTCTCCTTTCTCTATCATTTTTGATTTGTTTTCAAGTAATTTCAATATCTACTGGACTTTTCAGCAGATACCAACAAGCACATCAGTTAATCTACAAAAGCTTGATTCTGATGCACTATGTTTCTATTTTCTTCAGCAAATTTTGATGGGGCTCCAAACACCTTTTTCCTTTTCTAACATCCTAGGAATAATTGCAGTGATATCATAGATGTATACATACAACCCACAACTGAGATGGTATAAAATAAAGTGGTTTAATAAAAAGATCGATCTTCACAATCAGAGGCAGAAAAGAGGAGACTGCTGGATGAGAAAAAACAGGCTATGGATGAGTCAGAAGCAAAGCAATCAAAAGGGGAAGAGGCAGTTCTAGGATAAACATATCTGCTTATTTATATATCTTGCTGTAGTGATTACAGTGGTTAAAAGAGCCTCCTCTTCTGCCTTATTTTCACATCAAAATCTGGAAGTGCTTTTACTCTAGGAAATATTTTACTCTAGGAAATATATAATACTCTAGGAAAGTATTAATGTAATGTGGACATACATGTAACTTAAATGTGCTTTGTATTTCGTGTATGACACAAATTTTTGTTTTCTCCATTGCACCACTGTTCAGATATACACCTCTGTCCTGCACCTGAGTCACATCTGAGCATATTATTATATAATGTACTATATAATGCATATATACATTAAATAATACATATTAATACAATATTGGAAAATTATTTATGCTACCTGAAAGTAAGGCTCCAGTTTTCCTATGCAAAACTTGTGTTTGTGAACAACATGAGATTAGTTACATCATTTATAGGTCTCCTCAAGTGTATGAATTATTTGACTCATCTTAGAGCCTGCCTCTGTGATGATAAAGCAGGAGTTTCAATTTGTTGGTTTCACAAAAGCTCAGAAATCAGAAGAGTGGTGTCCTTAAAAGTTATTTGTAATATTAGTCCACAACTTTGTGTGTTGATTATGATGATGTGTGTCCTTCCAGACCAGTGGCAATTTGAGGTCCTCTCATTTATTGAGGCAGCCACAGTGCATGTAACATACCCAAAAGGGACATGTGGCAGTGGGTAATCTCCCTCCTTTCTATAAATCACTCCCCTAAAAAGTATGAGTGCTTGAGTGGCCCACTAAGTTATCCCAGCAGAGATTCCATAGGACCTTAATGGGACCCTTTTGAGGGAAAAGTCTTATTTTTACCTGGGCCTGATCTAGGCATAAACAATTCTTTTGGAAACTTAAGCTAACAACAGTTCACACTTATAAACTGTGTGAAGCAGTTATGAGGCTTCTAAATGTATCTGAAAGTTTTGGCAGCTGTTACACTTTTAAAACATTTAGGTCCATTATATAAATATTTATATGACTGACTTTGAGAACAGTTCTTAACCTTGGTATCTTATTCACCAAATATGGGAATTCACGCTGTAATTGGCCTCACGTGCAATACTATCCTATTGCATTATGTAGGTCTGGCATTTTTACTGTAATATCTTTGAAGGCAAGTGTTTTGGCAACATTGTAGAGTGCAGCACGGACTAGGTATGACGTGCCCTTAGAAATTCCATTCACCTGTAAATATCACCTTCCTGGGAAGGGAGGCCTCCTTCAAGTATTTCAGGAGGGAGATACACTAAATCCTGGCAGTTTCTCTGATGGCAGTTCTGCAGGTCTGACCTCAGCTGCTGTTTCCTCCAGCTTGTAAGGCCGTAATCTGATATCTACAGAAACGCAAGAGAAAGTAATTTCAGTAACAATATAACAAGTCTTGGTATCAAATGTTGATTATTAAGACCAATATATGCAACAGTAGGACAATCACTGGCTTTCATGTTAATGGACTAAAAGTAGAAGCTCCTACCTTGGCTCTGTACTGCACATCCAAAAGCACATTGGAAGGTTTCAGGCTGCAGTGGCAGAGAGCAGGTTCCAGGCTGTGAAGATGATGCAGCCCTTCAGCCACATCCGACAGGATCCTTACGAGTAAGGAAAAGGGAAGTTCTGGGTACAGTTGATGCTAAGTAACACAAAATACAGGTTTCGGTAGTGTGAAGTTGTTACTATTCACATTTTCATTTGACAACAAGCAGAACTACAATGCAGAAACTGAAGAAAGGATTATGACTACTGTCCATAATTTACATGCTGATTGTTCTTTGTTGGCTGATCTTTTAATTAATTTTATCACCTCAAAGATGACATCTTTTATCTACCTCATGGATGAGGGAGTGGAGGGATCCATTGTTCATCCATTCAGTCACTATCCCCACAAGTCCATGGTACTGGTAAACCCCAAGGAAAGGCAGGAGATGTTCAGACTCATAGTGTCTGACACTTGCTATGTCCTGAAGTAGCAACTTCCACTCCCTGTAAAAAAAACAAGTTAGAGGCAGGTTAGACTGAAGGGAACTTCAGAAAGAGATGAGAGTGTAGGATATGGAAATGAGAGAGAACCATATGGTTGAGCACAAGCTAGTATTATTTTACCAATAAACCCAATATAATATAATCTTCCAATCAATTCCAAGAACATGAAGCAGTCATAGTGTAGTGTATTTTTCTCATGTAAATTTAATTTTTCTAATATAAAATGAAAGATGTCTGGATGCTTTAACATAAACATAAGAGCACAGTTTGAAGTGGGATTGAAGTGTGAAGGCAGGAAAAAAATGCGGTATATGAAATGCTAGATTAACAATAAAACAAGGATTTTTCCTTTACTGTTCCCAAGAACTTGTATTCTTTTGCTATTAGTGACATCCACATTTACAAGGAAATGATGTGTTTCCATGCTTTCCATGCACATCTCACTGCTGTGTAATCCTGGCCATTACCTTCCCTCCTCCCATTTCCCCTGCTCTCATCTGTACATGCTGGCTTAGATTAAATTCAACGGAGGTCTCTTCAGGTACCTCTAAAAAGACAGCACCTTAGCATACTGCTGTTACTCATCAGGGTCTGTAGACATTATTATAGTAGATTAATTATTGACTTCAGGATTAAGCTCTGCTTCATAAAAAACTGTAAAAAATCATAGAGCTTGTTTCTCAGTAAAATTGCCTCCAGGTTGCCTCTTGGCTAGTCAAGATTTCTAGGAATGGAGTTGTGCTTGGGGTTCAGGTGATCCTGGATATGCCACAATTCGTTCTGGTGCCACCACTGCAGGTCTGTGCTGCCCACCTGCGTGGTTGGTTGGGCAGGTAAGACACGTACCTGTCTGTAGTGTCCTGGCTGGTCAGCAGCTTCACAGAGATGGGAGTGTTCCAGGAAATATGAAAGGCTTTGAGTGCAAAGCCTGAGCCTGTCCTGGTCAAGGTAAAGCTTTCCAAATCTTCCTGGGCTACCACAGGTAATGGATTGGCCATTTCTTGATGGCTCGCTTGGGGGCAGAATGTGACAGAAAAGAAAGAAGTTTTAAGAGGGTTTTTTGTCACAATTACCAAAGCACAGCGAAGTTGCACCACCCCTTACTTCCTAAATAACAAATTCAACAGCCTTCCTTTCACCACTCTGTGTCAGACTTTCCTTACGAAGAGAGGAAAAATGCCCTAATTGCAAAGAGGTGTCTGGACCATAATTTGCCATCTGAGTCTGCAAGGTGCTAATTAATTGCTCATCATTATTTCTATCTGACGCCTTTGAAATAGTAGACCAGTATTTATAATATAAAATGTGATTTTAATGTGATACTGAATTATGTAGACAACAAACTAGCATCTTACAGTTGCATGCCAGGCAAATAATTTCTCCACTTCTGATAAAAAAGGCAATTATTCAATAACTCATGTCAGCATGTTCTGCATCTTTCTTTGCATATCTTCTTTAATATATCATATGTGAATGCAAAAGGAAAGAAAAAGGTAAAATCCTGCTATTGTGAACTGTCAGAATTCTGCTAAATGGAGGTGTGTCTGTGTAGCCGCCACTAATTTGGGCAGTACAGTCTCTATCCAGGGCCAGCTGCACGTCTCCCACACTTTGCATGGCAACACACATGGATTAGAGACAACTTCTGCAAAGCATCACCATGTTACTACACGGGTAACAGTTCCAATTACATCTGTGAAGCTCCATTAGACTAGAGATAGCCAAAAAGTGAGTGGTAAAGGAGGAAAACAAGCAAACTAAGATAACAGATGGCATAAAACAGATGGCATTGGTAAGGATTACTGCAAGATCAGTGGTCAGTGAGTCAGAACTCCTCCAACTGGAATACTCCCTTTGAGGTCCAGTAGGGCAGGGCTAGAAAAGGAAATATGAGGGAACTGAAGTAACTGTGAAGGACGGTTGAGTGAGAATTGTGTCCTTCTAGATGTGCTCTACAAAAAGAGCTCTGGGGATGCAGAAGGCCTCAAAGTCTGCATAACCTTTTCTCCACAAGTAAAACAGAAACAAAAGCCTGAAGATAAATTTGCCTGTGGTCTTGCTTCTGTTAATGAACATTTTATTGCTGGTGAATCTCAGTCTCTTCCTTTAGGCATGTTCACAATCTAAGCTCAGTTTTGCCTCTAACCACAATAAAAATGCAAAAAGCAGCAGCTGATTTACCAGTTCAGCTTTAACCGTATTTGATTCTGGTAGGAAAGCACAGTTGAACTTTTTGCTTTTTGTTAGATTATTGTAGTTTGAAAGCAATAGCTGCCTTAGGTGCGTCTCTGAGAGTTTCCTTAAAAAAAGGGATGAGGTGACAAGTTAAAAATTTCATAAAATTTGAAAGAGTTCCTCTGAATGAAGATAATTTTCTAAATGAGCAATTTATTCCTTAAAGTTGCAAAGACAGACCACACAAGTCTACCAATCCTGAATACGAAGGAGGTAATCAAAATGCTGGCAGAAGGAAAATCATATCTCATTTTTATTATATACAGCAATAACTTAAATAGCCAAAAAAATTTACTCAACTCCAACTATAGTGCAAGGAAAATCAAACAATGATTTTACCACCTAAACCATTCCTGAAAGCATTTACTTTTATTTAAAATTGAATCAAGTAATAATATAAGTGTTTTTTAAACTCTTGCTAACTGGCTACTTAGATAAAAGTTAAAGCTAATCAGCAGGTCCTATTTTGGATTTGCAAAATCTAATAAAACTAGAGATTTTTGAGGATCGAAACAGAAACCACTTCCATCTTTATTGTTACAAACCATGTCACAACATGCTAAGCACCATTCTCACTGTGTCTGAGTTTCTGCATCTTTGTATTGCAAGGTACCAAGACATTCTTTCAGTAATTCTGCTCTTTTGAATGCTTTTTCTCCCACATCCTTTTAAAATCCCATTATCAAACTCCAAAATCAATATTCCAGGGGTGACCTTTGCAAGGAAACAGTTTACATTATTTTTTAGTAAGACACTAAAAGTCTTGGATAACTTTGCCATCCTCCCCCAGCTGTGCAGGCAGGGGCATGAAGAAGACTGCTATAAAGCCATTTATTTCAAGTTTCTAATTATAAGGTAATTTTAAAAAATTAATTCATAGTAAAGATGTTTCCTTACTATGAGAGAAACTATGTTAATATACAGATGTCTCAGGGAAAGAAACTGGAAATAAAAATCAACTTACCTTTGGAAATACAAACATAAAACTATGGAATGATGGAGTGAAACTGCTGTAGATACCAAGTGTGAGTCGGCTTTGAACCAAATTCAAACACAGCTCGAGTTTTCCTGCCAGTGAGTCAGCTTGGTTGTTGATCTCTGCTTTTATTGGCTGCCTGAAACATTTAACATTTCCTGGTCGGATGCACAAACTGTAACTCTTTAGTGACTGCAGATGAGAGTGATTACAGAAGACGAGGTTGAACAGCTGCTTCTTCCACCAGTAATACCAAGAGGGAAAGGTATATAACAGTGTAAAATACCATATTGGATACAGCCCAGGTATGGAATTACGTGGAGCTCTGCGCAGCTGATACTGATCTCTGCAGTGGGGCGAGCTGATAGCACATGTTAAAAACCTTGTAAACTTTTTAAGCCAAGTTGATCTTAAAACAGGAAATAAATGCTGGGTTTCTGGTAGGAGGGTCGGCAGGCATAGAGTAATGTCGAGTTACAGAGAGGTCAGGTTCAATTGGCTGTCAAACAGCCCTGCTGAAGAGGATGTAGGGGTTAGGGTGAAAGTCAAGTTGGTCATGAGCCAGGAACATGCTCTCATCACAAGAGGAGAAAATTACATTCTGGGCTGCATTGGAAATGCAGTCGGGAAAGTGAGATAAGTCATGGTGCCTCAGTACCCAGAAATGGTGAGGCTGCTGCTGAAATACTGGAGTCAGCTTTAGGGCTCTCAGTTCAAAGAAAATGTTGACAAACTGGAGAGGACACAATACACAGCTACCAAGATGGGCCCCTGGGGCACATACCTTACAACGAGGGGCTGAGAGGGCCAGTCTTGCTTCGGCAGGTGCAGCAGGCTGAGGAGGTGTCAGTTAGAATCCTACAGCTATTTGAAGGTCAGTTATGAAGATGGAGACAAATTCTTCTCCATAGTGGCAGATAACCACCAGTGGCATAGGCAGGTGTCTCTACTTCAGAGGTTCAAGCCAGATGCTAGAAAAAAACCTCACCAAGTACATAATGCAGTTCTTTAATGGGCCACTCAGGTTTCAGAGCCTCCATCATTTAAAGATTCTCTAGACTTAGCTAAACAAAACCATGGCTGACCTGATCCAGCACTGCCAGCCGTCCTGCCTTGAGCAGGAAGCTGGGCTAGAAAATGACAAAAATTCAGTATATATTTAATTTTGTGAAAACCCTACGGGGCCTAATTGTGTTCCTGCTAGGCCCTTGGCATGCACATTCCCACTGAAGGTTGATGGGACTGCTGGATGTAAGGTGGAAACTTAAAGAGAGAGCAGTTGTTTCAGTTGATCACATTTTATGCAAATTTGTCTATTTATAGAGTCTTACTTAAAATTAGTGTCAGTCAATGAGATTCTGTCCACAGACTTCTGTTGGTTTTGGATCAAATCCTGACCTCCCCCCCTCCCAGGGAGGGAAGGGTCAGTGAAGCAGTTAGCTAATCCCCCTGTGATCACAGGAAAGTCCCTTACATCATCAAATCATGTGGCCGGGGCTGTGTGGCCTGGGAGGAAGCACACTGTGAGTGGGAAGTTCACAGTGTGCTATTTGCTGATAGCTGTAACTCTCTGACCAGCACCAGCTTTCTCTGCCCAGCACACCCCTCCTGAAGGGAAATTTAGTGTGAGGGAGCAGAAGTAGCAAAGGTGAGAAAAGTGGGCTGTAACAGTCCTAGAGAAGGCTGGAAGCATGTCAAGATGTGTTGCTGGAACCACAGGATCCTCCTCCCCTTGGCTTTGATTTATCAACACCACATTCATTTTTGTCCATATTCTACACTTCTGTAGGAAGTACATTAAAAATATTTTTCTCTTTATAAGGTATTGACCTATCTGGTTCAAACTGTGCTGCAGGAGAATCACAAACTCTTCAAAATCCATGCAGCTAATTAAAGAAAGTTCTTCAGGGGAGCTTTGTAGACAAATTTGAAGGACTTAATTTTTCAGAAATTCTTTGACACTTAAAGTAGTTTTAAGTAGTTGAATATCATGTGCTGGGGAAACAGAGTACTAGAACAATCCTGCATTTGTTTACTCCTTTTGACTATTGTTTTCAGCATAAAAAACCCCTTAGCATAAAACCAGAAAGCCTAATTTTAATCCATATGTGAAGAAAGCAGAAATTTACAGGCCAATTTGCAGTGCAGGTCTGAGCTAATTAAACATTATTATTACTGAACATTTTAATTAAAAAAAAAAATCAGTATTTTACCTACATATAATTTATCCAGAGAAATTTAAAGCTTCTCACATAATATGAAAGCTTATAAATAATGGGCAAGGAAAAACCTCTATAGACTCCCACAAGGCCTGTCTTGTGCGGAAATCAGACAGTTAAGAAAACAAAAGTTTTGTTTGACTGTAAATTGTTGTGTTTGTTTGGATTTTGGTTTTCATTGTAATTATGTAAAATCATTGGAATGAGGCCTTGCAGCACAGAATAATGGGTAAGACAGACATTGAATCATTCTCATCTCCTATGCACAGCATTCATTCATTGCCATACAGGCAGCTAAGTACATAGATGTTAGAGAAGGATGGACACTCCTGCCAAAAACAGTAGCTGCTTGATGCCCAGAGGCTGTGTGCTGTTCTCAGCACAGGGAGAGACTGAGTTCCGTTGGAAACACCACTGAGTGCACTTCCAATCGTATGGAAGGGGAAACAACAATGAACGCAAAGGTAATCAGAAGAGCAGCACTTAAAATGATCATTATGTGAGTGCCTGCAGGATTCCTTTTAGTGAGTGAATCCAGCCATCAAAACAAAAGGATTGGCAGACAGTGTCTGACTATAACTGCAGGAAGAATTCCGAGACAGTAGGTTGTTTCTCATATGTACATTCATGCTAAATGACAGCACAAGTCTTTCAGCAGAGTCATGGATCTGAAAAAACCCAGAGACCAGTTTTTATTCCATTCACAAGACAAACAGAACTGACCCTCAGATTGTCAAAGAATGAGCAGTTTAAAACTATCATATTTATTTATTTACTTGTCAAAGTATCCAAATAAGGTCTTTTAAAGCCTAACCATAACAATGCAAGAAGAACTAGAATTTTTCTTTTTTAAATCCAAGCTTATTTTTGTGACTCACTCACAAGCTAAGACAGTTCATAAGGAACATAAATGTGTTCTTAACAACACCTTAGCCTCCTGAAAGCAAGAATAATAATGATACCTAAAGAATAATAGTTTAAGACACAAATGGTTTGTAAGTCTTCCCCTCATAACAGACACACAGAGTGGATCGAGTTACAATCAAATTTTAAACAAAATGGGAGTTTTACAAGCAGCAGCATTAAAGGACCACGGCATAAGACAAAGCATGAATAGAGTGAGTGTATACAATGAAACAATGACACAGGACCAGAAGATTGAAGCACTAAGATGACCCAAATACCAAAGCCTCTGATGCATATTCAGTAAACACTGCACTTGAATATTTCAGAAGAGTTCCCAGCATCATTTCTCAATCTGGCTATTCCAGTTGAGCATCTGGGCAGGATAACTTTTGGCAAAGAAGTAGGTTCTAAGGTGCCATTTTCTTTGGCATCTTGTCTATTTCAAAAAGTCTTACAAGAAGATAATGTTAAAATGCTGTAGGTTTTAGATTTGCAGGATTCAAATGCTGTGTAGTTCAGCTTTATAAAAGCTGGGCTGCAGTGCGTGAGTGAAGCCAATGATTTAATCATCTTGCTCTGGAAAACAGGACTCCAAGCAGGCACAATACTCACTCACTGTAATGGGATACTTTAAGATACAAAATATTATGGTGTCCATTTTCCATTTCATAGATTTGCAGTTGAACTAAGCCTTCCTTTTTTATTTTTGTTTTGTTTTGTTTAAAAAAAGTTCTTCAAATGCCCATGCCATGCTATTTTGGGAAATATTCACAACATTCATTTCATCATTAATGAGATGACTAAACAAAGGTTATCACAGCTTCTGGCCTTAGGCAATTTCCATAAAGGGAGTAGTGCCAAGCACCTCTGCTAATTAAATTCTACCAAAGAAATTTATTGATTCTTTACCCAATTATTTATACAATGAAATCTTAAGCAGGTATGACACAATAATTCAAGTAAATCAGAACAAGATGAAGAACTCCCAGATTGCAGAGAGCTTATGGGATCATACTTTTTTACAAGTGCCCCAGTCCTCATCCCAAGCAGTTGTGATCTGTTTTGGAACACAATGTACTAAACAGTATTAAGACAGGGTGGAGGAATGCTAAACCTCCAGGTCTGTCAATTATGTACCTGCAGATAAGTAGTTCTAGTAAGCTAATGGTGAAATGTCAGAGACCTACAATGTGTGACCTTGCTGTGAATGTGTGGCAGAGGTGAGGCATTATAAGCAGCTTTCAAAGCTTCACACATACCAAGCAAAACCCAAGCTCTTCCAGGCAAAGACATAGTGAACACTCCCTGCTCGCTCCCCTAAGGATGCCTGTCCCAGGGTGAGGAGTAGTGCAGCCGTATTCACCAATCCCCAAAAGAAGTCTTTCCTCTAGAACAGCATAACATGAATATATTTTCCAATGCCATGCCTGTCTCCTGGATTTTTCCACTGGAGAGTGGGCAAAGTTTTAATTGGCCTGATTCTAAGTGTCGCCTTTTCTCTACCTGGCAATTCTGGAGTGTGAAAGTACACATCTGAGCACAAATAGTCAACAACAATTTTTTAAAAAGTCTGATCTTGACCAAATGCTGTTTTTCAGTTGGAGGGCTGATTTGGGTTCATTTGAAGATTTTTTTGTTTGGTTGGGGTTTTTTCAGAGTTGCAACAACCTGTACATTAAAAGCATCTGAAAGATACAGATTGCTACTGATTTCCTTTAAGTGTTGGTATAATCAAGCCTTCTTGGAGGCCACTTGCATGTAGTGCCACGGAGAAAGACTTCTGAATTGCTGCAGTAGACATCAGTGGACTTTCAGTCACCTAGGAAAACACTCTGCTTATGGTGAAATATATTCTTTGAATTTGGTCATTAGCATACTGAACTGGAATTAGGTCCAACATTGCCAGAGATGAGAACTTCCTTCTCTTCTGTGGAAAGCAGCCAAATAACACAGAAGACGTAAAAAGTGGAGAATTTACCCTGGTTTCCCAACAGTTTTCCTATCACCAGTCATACAACCCTTTGCAGACCAGAAGAGCCTTTGTCAGCCTTAAAAATTTTAGCTGGGCTAGAATCCAGCATGAGTGATGTGAAGAGACAGCACCTAAAAAAATGAAAGGAGGTATTTTTATGCCAAAAAAAAAACCTGCTTATGGAACTTCAATCCTGTTCAAAAATTATTAATAAAGTAGTTTTAACAGATCTTGCAGTAATCAAGGGGCTAAGTTTCAGCTTTCATTTGGAGGCTGCCAAATCAAAACCATCTGAAACTCTATTCATTACAGACCCAGAACTCTGGAAGACAATGAAAAGAACACAAGACTTTGTTTATTACACCGTCTCATCAAAAGCATATTCATTTGAATGGCTGAGTTTTTGAATGTTTGAGTTGGTAACATTGCAAACAAGCTCCTCAGAGGAGGCTAAATGTTGCAGTTCTTTGACTTTTGCTTGGCACTTACTTCCAGTAAAATTTTTAATGGCTTAGTCCGTGGAGATCTCTATCATTTCTCCTGTGAAAGTGATGAGAGAACAGGGACACGCAGCAAGAGAGAAATGTAGGCAGTGTCCAAGCAGGTTAGAGAGCCCAAGTGCTGTCTGTGCTGTGATGCCTGTGTGCTAGCTTTCTCTGGAAGTCGGCACTTCATCTGCAGCAAAGACGCTGAAGCCAAAATACAGTAACAGTCCTATAGTTTAAGGAAGTGTTGCAGAAATGCCGCATGATCTTTTGCGATTGTATTTTGACTCTTTTAACTTGTCAGTGATCAATCCATTTTAATACAGGCAAACGAACTTCACTGAAAAGTAAACAGCTCTAATAATGTACTTTTTTGACTTTTGCTTTTTAAAGCTGAAAATAGCAGTGTGGCATGAGTGAGAACAGCTTCTGCTGGGTGGACTTTGTTCTATTGTGCTCTTTCCAGGAAGTGGCAACAAAAAGAAATGACCTGTTGCAAATTCCCCCATTGTACTGTGAGAGACAAAAAAAACCCCGAGGCTTATCCATGTCCTCAAGTGACATATACTCCCATTTCCTCTCAGCTGCAGTGGTGCAGGAAAGCAGGTATCAAAACAGACAGCTCTGTGGCAGACATTGAAAAGGAAACATTTAGAACTTGTGCAAAAGCTGATAACCCCTAACACTGGCAAGCTTGGGGAAAAGCCATGGTTTGTCCAGCTTACACAGATGCCAGCTGTAGGCTCAGGTCCATGATTGTGAGAAGCAGCTGGCATTAAGTGTATTTGCACATCTCCAGAACATGTTTTCCTCTTAAAGCAAAATACAGCAGCAGCAATTTGACAGTGTGAACACCAAACTCGGAGACTCTCTGGACTAACAGTCAGTGATTGTGCTGCCACTCAGAAGCAGCTCAAGAGGATGAAGGAAGGCACAAACAGGAGTCACATGAATGTCAAAGGGGAATGTCCAGCGCCACAGCCCGGAGAGTGTGGGGGTAACCCCAGGCACCAGTACATGCTGGCAACAACCAGGTGGAAAGCAGCTCTGCAGGAGAGAACTTTGGAGTCCTTGGAAGGTGAGCAGCTGAGTGTGAGCAGCAAGGAGCCTTTGTGGCAGATGATGACAAGCATCCTGAGCTGTGTTAGGAAAAACGCTGCCAGTGAATCAAGAGAGATCTTGCTCAGCACTGGTGAGACCACACCTGGGGTTGCAGCCCCAGCGCTGTGCTTCCCAGGGCAAGAAGGACATGGAGTGAGTCTAGCAAAGGGTCGGGAAATTGATCAGATAATTGGATTATCTAACATGGGAGGAGAGGCTGAGAGAATAGAGATCGCTTAGCTTCATGATATGGCTCAGAGGGACCTTTCTGATGTACAGAAACAGCTGATGGGAGGAAGCAAAGATGGAGCAAGACTCGATGTGTCCCAGGGAATGCACAAAAAGCGGTAAGAAGAAAGTGAAATACAGGAAACTGTTTAAACACAGGAAAACACCATAAAGGTGATTGAACAGTTAAACAGGTTGTCCAGAGAGGTGGAAGTCTCCATCTTTACAGTTGTTTGAAACCCAGCTGGACATGGTCCTATAAGCTTAAGATTATTATAAGCAATTATAAGATTGAATTTCTTAGGGTTTTTTTTAAAAAACACCTTTCTGCAAACAACTGTGAAATGTTGCGCTAAGAAAGGGTGTGACATCAAATACTTTCGATTGTTCAACTTTGCTTTTAGCACTGAATAGTTATGAAACCCTCCACTGGACCTGATAACCCCATCTGACCTGAGTTTTGACGTACAGATCTATCAGATAACCAAAATTAAGCTTATCTAACAGCTTTTAAGTATTTTTTCCTGCCCCATGACATTATGAGGAAATTGGGGCCAGAGGCTCATGGGTTTCATCACTACCTTTTCTTGCTTTCCTGCAGAAAACAATTGCTTGATTTTCCTGTCCTATATCTCTAACAGGGTCAAAAATTATTTGCCTTGTGCTATACCTGGTCTTACTTAGCAATGGAACTGGCTCCTTTGCTGTGCTACTGTAACTGTAAAAGCTCAGTTCCTGACACTTTCAAAGTGTGCAGTAGATCTCTCTGCAGTGAAATAAAAGGGAATAAATCTATCGGAAGTGCTGATGACAATAATAGACAGAAATATTAAGTCCTGACACACCAACAAAGCAGCTCAGAGAAGAAACACAGCTAAGGGTTTGATCTTAAATGCAGTTCCTGAGCCAGTGGGGAGAGCACATGGGCGGAGGTCCCAGATGAGGCTAATGAGGACAGTGGGAGATTCTTGGTGCTCTCAGGGCCCTGACAGAAGATAAATCCCAGTAGTCACAGCTTATCTTCCCTTAAAGGTAGGCTCTTTGAAAAGACTGTGTTTGTATTAAAGGGTTTAATGTAGATTTACTAGGCTGTAATGAATTTTTAATCTGTAATTGTTCAGTCGGCTTTGGTAGGATCTGTTTCTAAATGTCTAACACTAATCTTGAAAAGAATAATTTTAATAGCATTGTATGCCATAATGCTGCTTTCTTGCAGTTCTCATTATTAGTTGGCTAAAGCTACAGAATTTATTACTGTTATCTCTTCTGAAAAAGTCTCTAATTTTAGTGCTCTAAATGTCTTCTCCCTTCACTTTTTCTGATAAGCCTAAAAAGGCATATTTTGACACGCTAGTGAATAAGTTTTGTTTCTTTTAGCACAGGGAGTGTTTCACAGACATTGGAAGTTTCATGTGTGTAATTTCCTTCTACAGAAAACAGTTATGATTTATTTAGAGGAACTTCGTCAGCTGGTGGAAAACCATGAGGAAAGTATCAGAGAAAACAAGTTTCTCAAAATAGTTTCTAATAGGCTGTGTATGAGCTAGCTTTTTCCCAAAGTAGGAGTTGAGTCATTGCCGTCTCCTGGAGGGCAGGAGGCGAAGTCTTTGTTCTTGTGCCTGCCAGTAGGTCTGGTCAGTGTGTAAAATCACAAAAGCCACGCCTAGGAACAGGTTTGACATGAGAATCGTGTCTAGAAAACTCTTCATGTGACTGTTTACCAAATCTGTCTTCAGGCCTCAGTGCTCCTTGGCAGATGGAAAGTATTGAAGAATTCCTCTGTTCAGGAACCTTTCTGGGCAGGCACACCGTGGCCACCCACAGGAGCCTTCTGGCCAGCACTGACCTGTGGTGCTGGAATTTAAATACTCCCTGTACAGGATGTGCATAATGAAATGAAAAAATGTACTTCAAGGTAAATAAAGATGCTAAAAATTAAACTAACCTTGTCATGCGGATATACTATATTGAGGTTTTGACACATTGCATCCCATTTGCTGCTCTGTTTTGTCTTCAAGAAAATACTGTGCATATTTGAAAAATAAGTGTAGATGCTGAATCTCAAAGACAACAGTGCTTTAGTTTCATGAGGTCATGTGTCAGTTTGACAATTTAAAAACTTAGCTTATTTTTCAAGCCACTGAGTTCACAATGCTGTATCCACAAGAATAAAAGGTGTTAAATTAATTTCATTTTACCTCCTTGCAACTTGATATAGTTTAGTTTTGTCCAGCTGCCACATTACTACTACTTCTGTCTCATCCTTTCAGTATTGGGGAAAACATGGTCATGTTTCTTTTCTGCTATTTCATAAGTGGGGTTTTTGGATAGATTTTTGTAGCCTAACTTGCAAATCATCCACTTTCACTCTGAGCATGTGGGACCTAATTTTAGTTTCACTTTAGAGGGAAAGCTATCCCTGTCAGCATAGGGGAACATAATAGCAAAGTTGGTTGGTAAGGAAGGGAGCAGAAATCTTCACTTGTAAGGTCAGAAGAAGTAATTTTTTAAGGCTGTAGGAGGCAAAAAAGTTAGAGGGTTCCAGCAGGCATCTGGGAGGGTGCTGGGTGTGGTCAAAGGGCTGCACAACAGCAGGAGCCTTAAGGGACTGCAAACTGCAAGATCAGCGTAGGCATGAAGGGTTATGAAGTGAACATGTCCCTCTCTTCTCTGGATGTTCCAACAGGCTTCCAGTGCTCCCTCCAGGTTCCTGTCAGACTCTGCTTGTGTGTTACATGAATCTCACGAGTGCAGTGCACTTTCCAGTGTAAGGATGGAAATTATCCCAGTGTGCCTGCAGCAGAGGTGCTGATTGTCCTGTGGTCTCTGCTGTGCCTGGAACTGAAAGGACATCCAGGCTGGTTCAAATACTCTCTGTGTGCTGGAGGGTTGGGTAGGACTGCTAGAGAGGGCAGCTTCAACCTCAGTGGCTATGGCGGACACTGAGGATGAAAATGGTGCATTACTTTGTGTGATCCAGAGTGTAAAACTAAAAATAATGTCAGGAGGGGAAGAGCAGGCCTGTCCCATTTTAGTGTGGCAATGGCTTATTCTTAGGTGGTGGTGGTAAAATTATTTGTGATTCAGAAATCAGTACTAAAACCTCTGTACAGATCAATTATTGTGTATTGATGGCAAAAGCAGGAATCTGATTGCCTCTATAAGCTGAGGATGAACAAACACATTAATCCTGAAGTAACCATAGAGACTATTAAACATCATCAGCTGCAAGTAACTTTTTTCATTTGACTATGAATCCTTTGCCACCAAAAGTTCTCAAAAAAAGGTGCTGAAGAGATCTTGAATCTCCAGATACTTTGTTTTGCCAAATCTTAGAGTACTGGTGATAGATAATACATTTGTCATCTAAGAAAGATTTAGTATATTTTTGTTGTTGTTTCAAAAAGTCAAGCAGCTAACAGTGAGTTAATGGAGGAAAGATATAAGCTGAAAAGCCATCATTTTACCTATTACTCCTTCAAGAGGGATGGTACCACAGTTAGTGCTGTGAACACCACACTGATACCAGGCATGACGGAGACCATTCCATGGATCTAGCAAGCTTAGCAGGCACATTTGAAACTCATTTAGAGGACAGCATTCAGGAATGCTAAGTGAATATACATACTTACTGGGACAGAGTATGTATTGCTTCGTATCCTTAAAATAATCTATTTATCTCACATTTCTGGGTTATTTTTACACTTTTCCCCAAGGAATGTTACAAATGCAGTGCCAATATGGCAGAAGTACAAAGCATTCTAAACTTATAAATCCAGATTATTACTTGGCTCAACCATGAAATATGTTGCAAGCATTAAATGTTTTGTAAAACTTCCAGAATTTTGTGAAACCAGAAGAGTGTTGGTGCCAAGATTTACAAAAGATGGATCCTGACTGCCAGGATTCAAAGAGAAAATAAAGTAGCAACTACAAAGAAGTTTAGTTGATGTAAGTTGTGAACAAAATCATAGGAAAGCAAGGAAAGGATTCAGCTGAGAAGTAATCAGACATATATTCACGGAGTAGCTGCATAGATAAACATTGTTAAAAGTTTAACTATGCCATGATATTTCAAATAAAAGGTTTTACAGGAGTAAAGAGGCCCTTTACAAACATTGGGCAGACATGAAGTGGAGGATGAGGTAGTTTGCAGGAAAACCTAAGAAAGCAGTTGTTGGGCAGAAGTGCCATTTTTTGGATTTGTCACTAGTGGGGCTACGCAGTGGTTTGTAGAAGACTTAATATCCCTGTCCTCTAATCTGAGAGTGAATGTGGAAGCTGACAAAATTTTGTGACTGATGCAAAAAAGTGGTAGAATGTTAAAAAGCAATACAGAAGAGAACTAGGCTGTTTGCTTGCTGGGCTCATTCTGGCAAAATGCATTTTTTGTAAAGGTAGGGCTGAAGCTCCTGCATCATGTAGCAAAAAAAAAATGTGAGTTTGTGTAGACAAAAAGACTCATCCTGGAAGTCAGTACCTCCAAAACTGAAATGAAGTGAGATAGAAAGAGGGTGGTGATATTTGTGTAGAGAGCACCAGCAAGGTGGAAGTCCACACACAGCTCCAGCACTTCTCTGAAAAGAATGTCAAAAAAATGAATAAAGCAAAGAATGCTTTGCCAGAAAACTTCAGGTTCAGCCAAAACACCTCCCAGCAAGACACTGGAGAAAGTTATGTTTCATTTATCAAAAAGAGAACAAGAAATTGCTTGTTTAGGAGGTTTAAACTCTTCCATGAGAAAGGAAAATGGGACTTCTACAGAAAAAGTAAGAACACAGTAATGAACAAATGCCTGCGACAGAAACAGGCATTTCTCTATTGTGAAATAGAGACACACCTTTTTAGCACTGTGTGATTTATTATAGGAATCTGCTCCGTTTTGCTGCTAGTGGCTGGAGGGTTTGAGTGAAAGCTGGCTGCTTGCTGCAGCCTGGTATCACCACACAGGGTCAGTGTGAGATCACACAGCTTTGCTCTGTGCCAGCTCTGACTTTTTGAACAGAGGGCAGTAATGCTGGGCCAGTACAGGGGCCAGACACAAATTCCTCACCTGAATAGAAAATCGAGCCCTGCTTATATGGTCCCTAGGAACTCTGAGTGGAAAGAGAAGATTTAGGCATGGGAGGGAAGGAGAAGGAATATTTTCCATGTTGCCTCTGCTGACTTAGCAGAATTTGTGGTTGCTCAGTACTCCATGAAGATGCTTTAGGACATTTATATTCTTACATGGTCACATCATGTATCACAAGCTGGAAACAAGCATCCTGTTTTTCCAGTTTGTATTGCTTTTCCTTGCCACATGGATGGTGTGGAGCATAACGTACAGGCACTATGCTTTATACAGTTGGTTGATATTCTGATCCAGCACAGGAAAGGGAAAGTGTGATCCTGTGGTTAAAGAGTGGGGCTTGAAATCATTATGGCCCCTGAAACTGATGCTTCTGCCATAGAATTTGGGTGTGACTGTGGGTGCAGCACCCAGTGGTTTGTGCCTCAGGTTTCTCCCCAGTAAAATTAACATAAATATTTTTATGAGGGTAGTTCAGGGCTCGTTTAATGTTAACACTATCCTCGATAAGCAGTGAGAACATTCAAAATAAGTTGTGGTATCTTCATGCCAGTAACTTCAAAAGTAATCTTCTGGGGTTTGAAGCCCTCCTCTTTATTAGGAGAAAGAGGAGTGTTCTTAACTTCAGGCAAGTATGCTTGTTTTTGAAAAAAAAATTTTAGTTTTAACTTACCTGAAAGAGTACTAACAGCAGGTTTAATTTGGCTATGAAATAGCATCAGCTGTGCAGCAGAGGTCACTGCTGCATTACTTGAATAAATTCTACCATGTGCCTGATAGGCCTGACCAAAAGGATTTCTAGTTCAAAATAAATATTTAGATTTCAATGAAATTAATATTTCCCTGAAATTTTTATTTCTTTGAAAGAGAGAATAAGCACTTTATATACAGAACTTGTACTCCCAGGATTCTGCAGCTATTCGAAAAATCCTGAACAGTTCACAGACTGATAAGGAATTCTCACAGACAGATATAACACAGGCAGATATTTTCACATCATGTCTTTCACTGTTAACACACAGAGAATTGACATGAATCAGATTTAGAGAAGTCAGACCAGGTTTGTGTCTGTCTGTGCCCTAAAACAGAGCACTCAGAGGGTTCAGGCTCCCAGGTCCATGGTGGAGATCTCCAGGCACATGCCCTGTGGGGCTGGTGTGCCCAAGGGGCTCTGGTCTGACCTGCAGGTCAAGGTCCTGGGCTGCTTGGCCTGCTGAGGAACCGGGGGAGTCATGCTTGGACCTGGTGCCTGACCCTGCAGCAGGTCAGGGCACAGTACTGGGCTCAGTCCTCTTGGGAGGTCTGTTTTGGAGACAGTGAGTTGTAGCACGTTTAGGAGTCTACCACAGAAGTGGGAAGGAAAAGAATGGAAAAGAGACAGAAGAGTGATATTCCTTTGAGCAATAAATAAAAAAACCAAACAAGCAGAAAAACTATTCCCACAATATTGTTCCTTTCAAATTAAAAAATTCTGAATGTGAAAAATATTATAAATACTATTATAAATAATTTGAAAGGACCCCATCCCTGGAAGTGTTCAAGGCCAGGCTGGAGTGGGCTCTGAGCAACCTGGTCTAGTGGAAGGGGGGACTGGAACTAAACGGTCTTTAAGGTCCCTTCCAACCCAACCCATTCTATGATCTTTTTCTCAACGTACACACTATCAAATAACATGTTAATAAAGAACAGCTCATGTGCCATAAATTTGCAGTTCATTTATTCCTTATGCATTGTACCTTAATAATACGTATTTAAGTATACTTACCCATTGATCACCTTATAGATCCCTTCAACACTCCAGCACCATTCTGAATTGAGGTAGGATAGAAGAGTCTTAAACTGTGGTGTCAGATCTGATGTTAACTCAATAGCATCAGGCACCTGAACACTTTTTCAGGATGCTTGTCTTGATGAGAAGTAATTCCACCCAATATTTTACCCTGCACAGACTAAAGCACCTGGAAGAAAGATGAAGAAATGCAGTATTATGCCAGTACTTTCATTTTCCTCATTTAAGCAGAAAGAATTATTAGTAACTTTAAATTCAAGTATGTAAATAAACATTTTTAGGCAATCCTAAAAACAGTGCGCCTGTTGCACTTTAATAACTTTTTTTTAGTGTTATCAGGACTTATTTATCAATTTAATCATGGATTTAGAGGGTGTTTGGAAATGTGATGAACTTCCTCAATAGAGAAATGTAATGAATGGCCTTTGTCCATTAAAAGGAACAATAATTAAGCACAGCACCAGATCTCTCTGTTCCCAAGCATAATCATATAAGAACTTAGCATAGGTAGGAGGAAAAAGAGTTTTGTTACTCTCCTTTGTTCCCAGAGAGCAGTGCAAAAAAAGGTTTACAACCAGAATTCGGGTTGTGGCCAACCCAAGTAACAAAGCCTCCCTGAAATGAAAGGGGTTGTGTAGATTGAAGGGTTTCACCTTTGACCAAGAGCTGGCAGCACCAGTGTCCAAGCCATTTCTGAACAGTATTTGCACAGAGATTATTTCCAATCACAGCTGAGCCAGGTTAGTACTAAAGTAAATTTCTGGGCTTCATTACACAGTTCTGTGCGTTCTGGCTCTGGGAGGTTATTTAACAGTGTCCCTAATCTCCCAGAGGAGGGTTGTAGAAGTCAGGAGGTGTGTTGTGAGATCAAGACTTGACCTCTTGAGAGAGGCAAGACTAAATCTACTGTGGGCCTTTGCACATGCCATGCTCAGTCCTCCAAGCGAGACTTTCTTCATGTGACTGATTCTATTTAACTACTGGTTAATAGAATCATATCTTTGGGCTATATTTTTCAACAGGAAGTTCTGAATTATGGGATCCTTAGCTCTTCAATACAAGTCACAAGCTTTCCTTTCTCTTTGAGTTAACAGTTTGCAGCTCTGTTTCATATTTTGAGTCCTCAGGCTCCCTGAAAAGCCAGTCCAAGTTATTTATCAAATGAGCTACCAGCACAAATGGGGAGAAGTATAAACATAAACCTCTAACAAATGTAGATCTGCCCATACCAGTGGTAGTTCTGTAATGGATACAGAGGATAAACCTCCAGTCATTATGGCTCTTGCTGGATTCAGTTCTAGCTGAACATTGTTAATGCAGGATTGAATATGGATTCCATCATCAGTTTATACATGGAGCTTGTATAACTCTTTCCTGGAACTTCACCAGATTTTAGAAAGTAGATTTTTGCATACTATGATCACACATAAGTGTTGGCATGAGATAAAAATTCCTACAGTTAATAAATAAAACCAAAATGTCCCAGGAAATCATAACATAAGCACTGTTCCAGAGTGATTTTGGCACTTGCCCCTGGCCTTAAAAGTCCTTTATATTGCTCTATTATAGTCTGTTCTGTTCCTAATTATTTAAGAAACGAAGCACCTTGGATAAATTCCCACCTGATGCTATCGGGCAAGGGCTGTGGAGACCTTTACATAACTGTCCTTCAGCTGTGAGAGACAGCAAGCCATTAGCAGCACAGGCTGGAGAGCAGAGTAAGAGTTTTAATCAAGAATGGGAACAAGTGCAAAAATGTGTTGGTGATTCAAACGATTTGCACTAGAGATGTGCTGCAATCATGCTTCCAGTCAGCCAGGAATGTCTGGAGCAGAAGTGTTCAGCTGTCTGCAGTACTGACACTGCAGAGCAACAGAGATGAGCTTTTCTAGAAGCATCCAAGGGACTTGCATGCTTTCCAGAAACTTCTGTGTGTAGCAAACACTTGAGCTATAAAAGATGATTACTGATATAAAAACAAGCAAACAAAACAGAACATTGCTTTAATATTTCAGTTAGCTCTTAAGTAAAGCAAAAAATGTGAGATATTTCCTGAGTCAATAGTTGTCCTTGCCAAAGGCTACAATCAGCACTCAGTCAAGAGTCGTACTTCATCCTCACGATCCCTGACCATGCTGAAATAGTTTTAAAACCTCCTTCTCCCAATTCTGTTTTCCTGCTTGTTCACCTTCCTTCTGATCATTCCCCTTGGTGCATCTTTAGAAGCTCTTCCAAATCCTTTCTCCAGTTTTCCGTATGTGGGAGGCCCAAATGCTTTTCTGCTCTACTTTTTGCTGTGGTTCATATACAAAATTATCCACTATCACCTGTTGAGGACTCAGAAAGCTACCTTTTAATTTTTGTCTTCTATCCAGAAGAGAGCCTAGCTAAAAGTTATTTTTGTGAATAATTTAACCACCTGTGAAATTCAGCATGGCTGAACAGAATAGTTGAGGTTGAAAGGGCTCTCTGGAGACCATCTAGTCCAACCCCCTATTTAAAGCTGGGTCAGCTGGAGCAGGTTACACAGGGCCATGAGCAGTTAGGCTTTAAATATATGCAAGAATGGTCTACAAAACCTATTCCAGTGTTCAATCCCCCCTTCCACTAGACCAGGTTGCTCAGGGCCCCCTCCAACCTGGAACACTTCCAGGGATGGGGTCCTTTCACATTATTTATAATAATATTTATAATATTTTTCACATTCAGAATTTTTTAATTTGAAAGGACAAATATTGTGGGGATAGGTTTTTTGCTTGTTTGGGTTTTTTTTTTATTTTATGGGTTTTTTTGCCATAAAAGCAGGGCTCAATTTTCTATTCAGGCCCCTGTGGAGGTCACTGTCCTGCTTGTCAAAGAGCTCAGTTTGGGTTTAGACTTGATCTCTAGGTTCTCACTCATTCCTGCTGCAGGACAAATACAATAGCTAAGTCTTCACCAAGACTCATTCTCCAAATGAATTCTCATACTGAGATATTTTCGTCCTTTTCCCTGATAAAAGTAGGCTGGGCAATCCAGAAGGGTTTATGGAAGGGTGTTTCTTTTAAAGACTTCCCAGCCTACTACACTGGCTTATTGCTTTTTACAGTTCTCTCTTCCAGCTCCTTACTCTTTTCTGTCAGATCTGAACCCATGTCTGCTTCAGTAAAAGTGCAAAGTGCAGAATGAAGAGCCAAATCAAGAAGCTGTGATTTTACAGCATTGTCATATCTGGTCTCCACAGAGCTCTGCAGCAGCCTTTATATTGTAAAATTCATTATTGTGCCTCAGCCCCTTCCTCTCTGGAATGAGCAATCCTAATTCTTTCAGCCATTGCCAGTGTCACACCATTCTCAGTTTCTCCTCTCTGTGGACTATACTATATTTTCTGTATACTTATTATGTAGAAACAGTATGTGGCTTGGTTCTTGAAACTGGGAATAAATCACTGATTTGTCTCATGTTTTCTGGGTAGACTGGACAGGATCTGAAGGCAGTTTTGAGAAACCATAAGAAATTATATTATGGAAGTTCTTAGGGTGAAGTTTGGGAGACCCTTTCATTATTCTTTGTTCTGCACTAAGCACACTGACTATTCTAGATTATCACTGATGATAGCTAGAGCAGAAATGACCTTTTCATTCCTACTGGAAGCTTGTGGTGTTTTACTTTGAAACCAGCATATACTTAAGTCTTTGTGGTATCCTGTGCATATCATACTGGATGGAAAAAGCTTGCACTGGCATGTGAGTGAGATCATTTGCATATTTAAATGCCAAACTCATGTCATGAGCTATAAGCACTAATAACAAAGTACATCCATGGGCAGATTTATTTAAATTTCTTTGGACAGGTTTAATGTTGGTTTGCCTGTTGTCTACAAAGTACTACATAGTTTAAGTGACTAAAAGGACTTTTTAAGCCCAAGTAGCGAATCTATGGTGTCTAGAATACATATCCTTACTCTGTTTCTGGACCAAAGTCCCAAGCAGAAAGGTGGAGAGAGCAGGGCAGGAGCAGGGAGGACTAGGCTGTGTGTAGCGCGGGCAAGGGCTGAGAGCAAGGTCTGGAGCTTAAATGCAGCTCCTGGGCCAGTGGACAGACAGTGCCTGGATGGACTCCCCAGATGATGTTGATGAGGGAAATTAGGACCTCTTGGTGCTCTCAGGATCCTGACCCATTTCAGCAGGTAGAAAAAAATTGCACAAAAAAAGTTTTGCTTTTGTAAATGGAAGTCGTGTGTTTAGCAATGGTCTAAAGGAAAGTGGGTGCAGCATCAGCTGAGAGAGCAGAACCAAATCTGGTCCATGGTGCCAAAAAAGTTTTGTACAAGGGTTATTTGTAATTTGGACTGTTCCAAGGACACATGGTTTTGGAATGCTTTGGAACAAGAAAAAGAAGTTATTTTTCTGTGTGGTGGTTTTGTGTTTTGCAGGGTTTCTTTTCTTCCCTCCAGTCACCTAACACTGTCTTGGGTAGGCGAACTTCAATTACCTTTTTCGTATCTAAATTTCTGCAGGAAGTTTTTTTTCATCTACATTTCCCTTTTTCCTACATATCTACATTATTATGTCTTCAACTGAACTCCACAATACTTTTACTTGGACTCTGGTCTTTGAAAACAAAAAGGACACTAACTGTTATTTAGCACAGTGTACTAATCTGGGTGTACTTTAGCTTCCACTACAGTAAGTATTTATTGGATAGTAAATAAGATTCCTAACTAAACAAATCCTTGCAATGAGGAGGATGTAGAAGGATAAGGATCCAATATGAGCTGAGACAGGAATGTCAGTTATTTAAATGTTTGTGTGTTGTGGGAAAACCATCCCTTGATCTAATGAATTTTATTTCTCAAAATATCTATGCATACGCTTGTCGCATTGAGACTTCTTCAATATAAAACAATCCATTATTTCACTAGTTACTGGAGGGTACAAACACATCTCCATGTAGAACTGTGCTCAGGTTAGTAGACTAGAAGTTAAAGAAGCTGGCTACCACTTTCCCCAAAACAAGAGGCAGAGATAATTTCAAAACTGCTCTGTGAAGAAAAGCCACCTAAACTTATTTGAACACAAAGTAACTCAGCCATTCTCAAACTAATTTGTTTTCAATTTCTATTAAAACATGTGCCTGGCAGCAGTACTGTTCTGTCAATCATGGTTAAAAAAATTCAGTAGAAAGAAGTTATCTACTTGCAGCTGGCATTGGAATATAAATGATAGAGTGAAACATTTTTTTCTTCTTTAATGAGATAAAGTGAATGTGTAAATCTTGACTAAAAAATCTTTTTATTAGTAGTCCTTGGACTCTCTAGGAATATGGACTTTCTTTTTGTCTTCCAATTCCTTTCTGAAGGTAAGCAGAGATCTAAGCTGTCTGAGGATATTCTAGTGGACCTGGAGGAGTGTTCTCCTTGTGGGTACATTGTGCAGCTGAGAGCAGAGAATTGCAAACCCCTGTTACACTGTGTGTCTTCACAAATAGTACAGATTTAGATTTGCAAACCCCTGTTACACTGTGTGTCTTCAGAAAGAGTCCAAATTTTCACTCTGGAAGTTGATAGATGCAGGGTACAAACCCATTAACAAAGACTAAGCTAGGTAAGACTGGGTGAAGTTCCTATATGCTGAATGATCTTTCAGTCAGAAAGGTTTTGCCTTTTTTTTTTTCAAGTCAGTTAAATTAAATGCAAATAATACAGTAAGAAATTGCATACACCTTGCTGTTATGAATGGAAGCAAATTATGAGGTTGGAAGGAGAAACCTTCACAGCAAATTGAAGTAGAAGGCATTTTTAACAATGGCTATACAGCCTGTTGAAGGCTTCAGAAGACCAAAAGACAGCTTAAATGGGAAGAAAATTCTCAGAAGGAACAGAAATTCATCTGGGGCATTTTGGAAGATTTGAATTTGACAGTCAGTGACTATGAGACTTGTCTGGGACTCCAGGTTATGGAAGTTGCTGTCTGCAGTGAGCTTCCCTTGGCACCTGGGGCACTGTTGCTGCTACCCCTAATTTTTCCCTCTGTGTGTATCAGCTGGAAGAAAGGAAATTATTCGAGGTGCCAGTCAAGGAGCCTTAGGAATTCATAGTGCCAGAAGAGGTTTAGAGGGTCAGACAAGGTGATAGGGAACAGCTCATCCTCACATGAGGCTTGAGGCCTCATTTTCTGTCTCTTGAGAATAATTGAGACCTTCTTAGTGTTTGGTAGCTTTCTCATGTGCTCTCTGCAGCTGCTTTGCCCAGAGGACATGTCAGTGGAAAACCCGTGGGAATCTCCTTCTGTATGTTTTATTACAGGAAGCTACACAGCCAAACTCAGTCTTCTCTTGCCCAGAGAATGATACAATGCTCTGCTATGCCAAGCAGGCCAGTTATCTGCTTTTCTGTTGTCTGCTTTTCTGTTAGGAGAGTGATGTGATGAGGTAATGAATGCTGACCTGCTCCTGCAATTCAGGGAACTGTCTTACCTGTCCCAAAACCCAGACTTCAGAACTTCAGTGTCAAGTTTATGTTTGAAGTTTTTTAAACCCAAAATTACAGATATTACATTGTTCAGAGCACTGGCAGGAGAGCAGAGAGGACTGACTAGAGATCTTATTTCATGTGGAAGAAAATTGACTTTATGTTTGACTTACATGAGATAAGCTGATCTATATGTATATTGTCATAACCAGATTTTTCTGTTAGATCCAGAACTGTTCTGGAGACAGTTAAATCTATTTGAGTAGAACTCCTAAGTTGCTCCTGAACCCACCTCCAGCATGCTCTAGTCTCTGCCACAGTTAATCCTTCAACAACTTCTGTTACTCCTGAAAACCATGTTGTCTCTTCTGCTTTCAAGGGACAGCAATCAATACTCAATTACACATTGCTAAACCCCAAACTTTTTATTTATCTCACACTAGGAAATTTTCAGGGACTGTTACTCAAGAAGATCTTATACAACACATCTTCCCTTTCTTTCGTTCTTCCTTTTAGCTTCATTTAGAATACTGAGGCACGATTCAGACTGAAGTGAATAAATGAATTTTTGCTAATTTTGTTGGCCTTTCCGCTGGGGCCTGAGAGCCCAAGTTAGATGTCAGTCTTTTCAAATGCATATATATGTATATATATATATAGGTAGATGTGTGTGCATTTATAATAACTACAAAAACTTCAGCAGTACATTAATAACCATGGAGATGGAAATCATTTATCCATACAGCACACAACAAAATGAGGAAAGGTTAGCCACCTTCTCCTGAATGTGCTTATTTTTGGTATGAAAAAATGAGTTTCAGAGTATTAGGGTGGTCTTACTAAAGTGATTTATTTCTTTTCTTTCCTGGTCAGACTGATAAGAATCATGATGGCGCTTACTTTTATAACTGTGAGAACCTGAGGGCAGGCTCTAATGGCCCTGGGCAGCCTCACCTGGGATCTCCATCCAACCCTCCCAGCTCCCCACGGGCCCAGGAACCCACTCAAGCTCAGTCCTGGGCCTCTGGTCCCTGCCTGAGCGGTGGATGTGCTATTTTCTGTGCCTGTCACTGGTGCCTGCTGCTCCTGACCTGGGGAGTGATTCTTTTTCACCTTGACGTGGTCACTGTGGCCGTGTTCATCAATCATTGGCCTGCACCTGACCTTGGTTATACTCACTGCAGCTGAGCTGCATATTGAATTCTGGGCTTGACCTCTGACTGGCCTCACTACCATAAGTCTTTCTCATGATCTGGGCTCTCAGATGGCCCTGGCTGTCCTCCCTTGACCTGCTCAGAGGTGCCTTCAGGAAAAGTTTCAAGACCATCTTTACAACTACATGATTTTCATGAACACCCTTGATATTTTACTGTTCTCATTCAGCTTGGAGTCAATGAAGTATTAACCACGAGATATAAAGCAAAGTAAAACCCCAGCTTGTGCCATGATGACTGATATTGTCATTGGAGCCACAGGACTAAACGAATGGCTGTTCACTGCCTTAGAGAAGGTTTTCTTTGTAAAAAGGTGTTTGCTCCTGATTCTAGTTGACTGTCACAAGAAACAGTGTGTTGATACAGCTGAAGGCAGACAATGGGTAGAATGAGAAACCACTGACAGGAAAGGTGAGCAAATAGGATGTCTTAGCTTGTTCTCTTGCTGATGGTTTGCATTATCAAATCATGTTCTGAGAATCCTTTTCTTAATTTCAGCATGGTTTTGGGGGTCACAGTGGAACACAGTTTATAGAAATGATTTTTGGGTTGAGATTTTAAGGTGGTTCACAGTGGGTATAAACATATACAATGAGATTAAACTCACTGCAGGAGCACAAGGAGGTTGTTGCTTCCTCTCGGTGCCAAGGCTTCTTCATTTTAACTGCAATGCTGACTTGATTTTGAAGTATAAACACTAATTAAAAGTAAATTACTTTAATGTTTCTCTTTTTTTAATAGCATTGTAGTACAAGATCAAATATAGGTCAAATAGCTCTTGAAACTCCTCTGGAATTGTATAGTACTGACATCACCTGTGACAGCATAATTGGATCTGAATCTTCTGCTGAGTGATCTTCTCTATAAATAAGTTTTTGTTTCAGATCACAGGAGCTGAAATCAAGCCTTAGACAGCAGTGTTGGAGTTGCAATAACATCTAGCTGTCAGTTGCACTAAATGCAGCACTATTAATGTAGGTGAGACAAACCCTTCTTTTCTGTGTGAACACTCCAGTTAATCTTTAAAGCAATGTTAGGCAGCTGTTGTGAACAAAGTTTTGATTTTATAATTGTTATCATTCTGCCAAAAACCTGGAAGTGTGAAGTGTTAGCAACTTGAAACTCTTGCCTGTGTTTTTGACTGAGAATGCCTTATGACAGCACTTGAGTTTGCTTTTAGGCTACTTTTAAAACTATTTATTCAGTGATTCTCAAAGTACTGATTATACTGGAATCCATAATATCTGCCAATGTCTAATCTCTGAAACTAGCTGAGGATTATCCCGACTAGGTGACTTGAAAACACATCTTTAATAATGTCTGCATGCACTTACTAATGACAAAAAGCAAAATATTTCTTTTGAGAGAAGTGAAATGTGAGATTATAAAAAGATGCTGTAGTGTAAAACATGCTGATCTTTCTAGTACTGCCTTAGTGTCTGAGGTAAGCTAGTTAGTTATCTTTGAAGTGGTCTCTGTATATATATATTTGGGAATCATAACAGCATGACTACTGTGCATAAACAATATCGGTATCACCTAAAAATGAACACTCCTGATACTAGACTGGAATGTTACAAACTGTCTGTACTGTAGTAGAGAAAAGCAGTTGTGGTAAAAATGGAAGATTCTTTTTTTTTCTGGAACATTACTGTTGTCTCTGTATATTTTTAAATTGTAAATTTAATTGCTTTTCTTGCTCGCACTTATGCTGTATGGACTGGAGTTGAGGGTGTTGTTCGTGCTGTAGTTATGGAGCCAGGTCCTGCACTGGTACTTTCTTGGGAAAATGGTGGTGAAGTGTGAGCACAGGACTTGTTCTGTCTGCTGTAACTGATGCTATATTATTTATATTATTTCAAAAGCAAGTTCTCCTACATAGTGCCTGTCATCCAGGAAGTACCCCATAGCAGTCTAGAACTCTCTTGTCACACCATCTATGGTTTTGGGGGTTTTTTCAGCTCTTTTGGCTGCAGTGGAATGGTTTCTGATCAAGCTGGGCTCAGTAAACTATCTTCACAATATTTATGCATCTGTAATGCAAACAGTACTGGAGTGAGAGGCAGCATCTTTTGAATGTTGCTGTATTTTGCTAGTTCCTCAGGCTGTAATGATAAAATCTGAATTTGACCATGATACTTTATCTGAGTTTCTCTTGTAACTGGACTTAAAATCCCTTCACTGGTTCTTTTGGTTGCCAATGTCTCTCAGTAACTCAGACTGAACTTCCACAAGATGACCTTCCACTTCAAGTATCCTAATGGAATCTCTTCACTACTTACTTAAAGAAAACCAGATGCACTATATATATCAATTTGTGACGTGCTGCCTTTGATTTTTCTGTGTCTTAAAGTCTGGAACCAGGATAGAGACCTGCATCCCCAGGTACAGACCCTCTGAATGCAGTCACACTCTGTAATCTCATCCTGCTCAGCTTTTATGCTTGTGAAGCTGTTTTTCTTGGAAATTGCCTCTAAATAAGGCTTGGTTGGTCCTGTTGTGAAGCTGTATGAGATGAAAGCTTTAGGAGGTATGGCTGCAGGCCACTCCACACACATGTAAATCATCTGAGTGTGTCAGCTGGAGTTCACAAGGACCATGCTGGCTTTAGAGGCATGACAATGAAATACCACTGGAAGAGAAGCAGTATTTTTATGGAGGGTAATGTATCTTATTGGTGCAATACTAAGGTAACTGTATATAACTTTAAAAGCCCTCAAGAAACCACGAATACATAATTCTGGAGTATGCTTAGTTTCTTTTGTGGTGTCAATATACCAAATGCTGAGATTTTCAGATTACTCATCTAGAGGCATGAGTAATTTTTGAGAAAGGCCTCCAATTATGTGGTAAAAAAAATTCAGATGTTCTTCATTATATGTCTGTAGAAATGATCTGTTTAAACGGTTTGTATTAGCTCTTGAAGATGTAAAAGGGGTTGTGATCTCGGTTTTTTCCAGTGCTGTACACACATGCTTTGAAAAATATTCCCTGCCTGTGCAAAAGAACTGCAATCAGAGGACAGGAAATTCAGAGAATTCAAGTGACTTAAAAAATGTCATTCAAGTCTGGAAATAGCCATCTCGGTCGTTTTTATCTATGAGGTAATGCTTTTGTTAACTAACAATGTAAACTCTTCCTTTCACATAGATTCAATATTCTTCTGTTACTGCTCTGCACCTTTCGCGCTTGTTATAGAAAGAGATCAGAAGTAACTCTTCATGCTAGAGTGATTGTGTCAAGATATTGGACTTGTAAATCTTTCTACCCATTGCTTTTAAAATCACATTCAGAACTTAAATTAACACTTTTAGTATCTAGGTATAGCTGAAAAGTGCTTTGGAGAACAGGACAGACAGAAGTAAAGCTCCTTCTGCTACTGTAAGCTGATTGTGGTGGTGACTGTGGCAGTGTTTGAGTGCTGGACAGTGAGTAGAAAATATTCAGGGAGTTATAACGAGCTGCATAACTGAGCTAACCCTTGACAAGGACAAAACCCTTTTATCCCTCTCGTTACTCACTGCTGATCTCGCTGAGGATGGTCAGTAAGAAACCATGGCCCTGGGCAAATCAGGTGCCCGTGTTTTTCTCTAATAGTCTTCACTGTCTTGGAAAGCTGGATGCCTTTGCAAAGTAACAGACCCGTTCCATTTCTGAATTCTTGGATAGTAGGTTTTAATTCTTTAATTATGTAGTGAAACTGACCTTGGAAATGAGGGGAAAGTGATTGCAAAACTCTGGATGCTGCTGTCTTGATTGGGTTCAGCACGACTTGCAGCTGAGCTTCTTATCTGAGTTGCCTTGCATAAGTTTTTTCTACAAACTGAATTGTAGGAAACAGCAGGTAGTTAATCACTGATGATGAGCTTTCTCTTTGCCCATTCCTTGTTTGATCTGTGTGTGTGAGTGAGGTCCAGGTAAAATCCGGTTTGTAATACAACCAGGCCTTTTTGAATTTTTGTTAGTTGGTTGGGGTTTTTTTAGCTAATAAAACACCCTGAGTAGGGCAGTTAGAATAAGGGTAAAGGTAAATGGAGCTTGCTGGCAGACATGTAATGAGTCAGGGAGGAGGAAGCCAGAACACAACTGATCAGTATGGTCTTACCAGCATGGGTGAGGGCAGTATCCCAGTTTTGTCAGCATGAATAGAACCCTGGAGCTGAAAGGTTAAAAATGTACCTGCCAGTCTCAAACTGGCATGTCAGAAGTTGCCTGCCCTTCTTTTGTAAGGGGCTAAAAACGTGCAGATGCTAGAGTGGAGAAATTAGAGTCCATCTGTGCTGCTCTCAGAAGCAGTTAGGGGATTTAAAGAGCAGCTGAAGATGTTTCGAAAGCAAGAAAGGGATCTCTGAATGTCTGTTTGCACATAAATGGACGCAGCATGTGGTGGACTGAAGCAGACTGTTCAGATCAACTCTGAATTATTTGTGCAGGCTGCTGCTGTGAGCCAGAGGAAGAAAAGACTTGCAGCTGTAACTTAAAGAAGCTGCTACCATAAGTACAGCTGCAAGCACGTTGAGGTTTCTATAATCTATTTGGTTTTATTTATTAACTCAATGTTTTGCACAAACATTTCATACTCTTGCATCATGTAGGGCTGTGTGTTTACTGTGTGAGCAGTTGTGCACCTTGTTTTAGTTCTCTTGGTTTCTGAGAAAAGTCTGAAGAGGTTATTTCAGGACAGGCTAGGAGTACATCCATAAGAAATGGAGAGGGACTGGCAGTCCACAGAGGTGTAGGCTGTACTTTTTCAACTGATTAGTGTTACTGTATTTTATCTCTGTACATGAGTTCATAAAGTTTCTGGGCTTTCCTTTGATAGATGTAGGATGGAGGGAAGCTGGTCTAGCTTAAAGCTCTAGAAAAGACTTATGCTCATTTTTAATAATGATTTGGTTTTTTCCATGCTTAGAAACTCACGTGTGTTACTGTGGAAAATGCAAAGTCCTGCTATAATAGCAGCAATCTGATCCTAGTCTGATTAATCTTCTCTTTACCAAGTTTCTTCCTAAAACTGTGAGATTACCACCTTGGTGGGTGGAAAAACATTGTACCTTTTCCTGCATTACAAAAACATCATGACATATCAATTATATGGGAAGGCTAATCCAAATTCCCTTGAAACTAATTGGAGTGTTTAGCTTTGCTTCAACAGGCCTTTCTGTTTAGTGTGCCGTGATTTGGCTCAGAACCCTTCTAAAAGCAAAAACCACGAGGTGTTCCAAAGGTAAGGTTGTGGTGATGTTGACAGGCACCTTACCCACCAACAGCCTCCCTCCTGTTAGTGTTTCAGATGAGGAGATTGAAGTGGGTAATTATCATGTATGAGCTGTATTTACAAGCTGAAAAGCTTTATTGTTTTATCCCTTAAAGACTGACTGTCTTGCTCAACAGAGAATGAAACCAGGAGGAAGATGATCCTCATTTTTGTGACAAATGTAAGGAACTAACTGGCTGTGGCTGGATGCAATTCTGGCAGCTATCTAATGGTATCTCAGCTAACAAATTCCCTTCATCCATCACTGATACTCAGCCAGAATGAACTCCTTTGTGATACCTGATACTAGATTGTTATAATGAAACTCTGTAAAGTTGAAATTCAGGCTTGTTTTCCTGTATTGCTCAGACACTTCTTGTACGTTTTGGACTTCTTTCAAAGCAGCCTCATGTTTGTAAGGTTACATAAACCAGCAAGGGTGTTTTTGAGTTAGAGAATGGTGGGTATCTGCTGCCTCCCAGCAGGTGATTTCCTCAGCAGACAGGAAGGCATCTCTGGAGATGTGGGGTGGTGTCATTCAAATGCAAGACACCATGATCTGTATTTCCCAGTTGCAGAGTGACTCTGTGGTGAGCAGTGTTCTGTGGAATAGAATGTGTTGTGTGGCACTTCTGTCTGCTGGTGGAAACTGGTTGCTGCTGAAACCAGCGAGTTTCCTCCAAGGAGTTATTGCACTTAATCAGCTGGAGAGATGGGTTTGTTTCCCCTCAGGCTCTTTTTCCCTCTCTGCCAGCTGTACCTAGTGAACCTGCCTTCCTGTGCAGGCACATTCTTATGATGCACCGAACACTCCTTCAGCAACCTGCTGAAATATCTGCTCTGCACCAGTGAACATGCCAGCATTATTCCCAAAGTGGTATTGGGCAACTGATTTCCAAAGCCTTTGGCAGAATCTATAGAAAACTGGAGTTGATACCAGGCAGAAAAGATTTGACATGGAGTTTTGCCTGACTCAGTTGTTTCATTTCCCAGCAGCGTCCCAAATGCAAGCTCTCTGCTTCATGCCATGTTACTTTTGACAAGCTTATACCTGTACTATGGCATGAAGCCGTCTTTTGCAAGTTTTAGAAAAGAACGTTGCCTCTTGGATGAAGAAATAAGGAAAAAGAAAAAAAAAATAATTGGGCAAGTTTCAGTGAAAAATTTTTGTAGGGAAAACCCTTGGAGGCAGCATAGTTGCAGTATATGAGTCATCTGAAACACATAACATGAATTGGGTAGTGAAGTAGTCGTCCCCATCTCAGAAAATTAAGTTAATTATTATTTCTAGATGATTTGAAGGAGTAGGGGAGAGTGGATAGATGTTTAACAAGTTGACCTTCCAAAGTTCATGGAAGTAATTTCTCAGTACAGGCTGAAGATAAGATCAGAAGCTGTAAGACAAGCATGCCTCCAGAATAAATGCAGCACACAAAGAGTTTAACACAAAGTCCAGCAAATATTCTGAAACAGATTACTAGTTTTAGCTATTCACATATATACTAGGAAATAATGCTTGTATATTGGAAAATAAGCAAATTTTCTGTAGAGACTGCAATTCTGTAGGAAATTGCAACATCTTGGAGAGATGTGAAACTGAGAAACAGTGTAGCTACAGAGGTGCAGGAATATCTGTATCACAGACTGCCTATGGGGACGCTGGGATTGTTGGGGGTTCTGGCAAGAACGAGAGTGCTCTGAGGTGCACTCTAGCCTGGGGATGCTGAAGGGTTTAGCCACTGTAGCAGAAGAGATGCCCATCTACAGCAGAACATGCCTGAGCAGAGCTTGGGTGTGTTCCAGGATGCTGCATGGCCGAGGGGACTGACAGATGTCTCGGCCCAAAACGAACCCACTGAGAGCTTGCAAATGTGAATTAATTCCTGGGGAACCATGTGCTATAACTAAAAATGAATCTGTATTGTAAATAACTACCACAAATCACTCACTCTATTGAACTAGAAGGCTTTAGCACTTTTTAATGAGAGGCTCAGTACTCGTGATCAGGCACAGAAAGGTGTGACAGGTTGGTGGCCTGTAGCACAGCAAGAAATCTGGATAATTTTTGTCCTAGACTAGCTCTGTGGCTGAAGCATAGAGAGATATGGGTTCATTTATTGTCTCTGTTATGGCAGTTAATAAGCAGACGTTTAATCTCTGAACTGTTTCTGTATCTTTAAATGATTAAGAGTATTTATTTGATAAGCAGTCACACCTAGGTGTGAGTCAGATGGCACATACTGACACCCTGTTAAGATAAGAGCTGTTCCTTAAATTATTTAATTCTGTTACTGTTTTGTAAGAGGATTTCTGCTATTACATGTTCATTTGTGTGCCACTTGGTTATTTGATTGGATGATTTTCTTTTTTGCTACACTTCTGTGTATTTGAGGTGAATGGTGCAATCTGAGTGCACTCTGAGGATGCAGCTCAGTAATGACATTGCAGCTTTTATTGTGTTCCAAGACTAACAGCAGTATGGTGACAGCTGGAGAAGTTTGTTTACACTTTCCCAAATGTCAGAACAAGGAGAAAGCCATCCAGGCTTTATACTGAAAGCATGTCATTTGCAAAATATGAAAGCACTGCAAAGCTAAATGGGACTCAAAGTCCTCTAGCAAGGCTTTCTGGGAAACTAAAAAAAAAATAAAGCAACACTAAAACTGTGTTCCATTGTAATAGTTTGTATTAATAACACATTAAAAGCTGTAAAATTTCAGTAAAAAATGGAAGTATGTCTGGCAAGCTCGCATAATTCAATAAATAAGTGCAAGTAAAATTATGTTCTAAAGTTACTTTTGTATCATTCTATCTTGAGACCAATGACTAGCATAATAATTGACCTCATGGTTGATATTTTTTTTCTCAGGCTGAACTGATGAGTTGAATGAAGTGTCAGGTGTGCTCAGGTACACAAAGGTAGTGCATCAAGAGGGGTTAGCACTGCAGTGTGCGTAGCAGACACAGAGAAGCTTTGCTCTCCCAGGCCCAAGAGCCTTGTCTATGTTTCCCAGGTAAAATCAGCATAGGGAGTATTTTATAAGCCCTGCACGTTACCTTTGTGCTGCTTTATATCCATTGTGTCTATTCCAGGTGAGTGAAGGGTCATTACACTCACTGGTGGTGCCTGTACTTTGTCTCTTTCAGATGTGTGTGAATAACAGCCACTCCTGAGGCAAACCTGGAAGAGACTTTGCATAAGCTCCTCATGAATGCTTTATTCAGGTGAGAAGATAAGAGCAGATCAAGATCAAGCCAGGGGATGGAGTGCAATAAGAGCTCTTTGAGCTTCTCTACTGTGTTTGCCTAAGGCCACCTCCCTCCTGAGGTACCAGGTGAGAACATGCTTTTTCCCACACACATGCCCTTCAGTTATTTTGTTGAGGTTTCTTTGTGAACAAGGAGTATCCAGAAAGTCTCCAAGGCTTGCCACTTTGCTTTTTATCAGGCATGTGGGTGACTGCATTGGTTTGAAGAACAACCTGTGCAATGCTTCTGTACTGCCCTATTACTTCACACTTTTGCCCAATTCCTATGTGATTTCTCATGCTCTGGCACAGGTCCATGGAAGAAACCACAGTCAGAGTAGGGACAAGCTTGAACTTGAATCTAAGGTCAAGATAAATAGTCCTGTGGAACTGTCAGCTCAGTGCTAACTGGTAATGAAGCAAATTAAGGGCTAGGAAAGGATGGGGGCCAAACCAGACGGTTGATGCGTAAACCTATGGTTCCTCTGTGCTTCGATTGCTGGATTAAATGCTGTTTTTCTCATCTCATATGTGATGAGCATCTGGAGAAGGTAAAACAGGTTGATACAGGGTATGGAACAATTTCTGTATTGGGAATAAGTCAGAAGACTAAGAGAAATATAATAGAAATGTATAAATGTGATGCTGTGGAGAGGGAACTGTTGTGTAATCTCCCTTTAGTACAGGTACTAGAGGCCACACGTGAAATTACTAGGAAGTAGATGAAAATAGATGGAAGGAACTAGCAAGAGAGCAAACCTCATCAGACTTCAGCCAGCTGGCTCAGCCACAAATACCTGAAGGCAAGGGAAGACAAAAGACAAGCATCCCATACTTGTCCTGTTCTCTCCTGTGGGTGACTGCTAATGCCCACTGCTGAGGGTGGGATTCGAGTTTGGATGGACCTTTTGGGTCCCTCTGGCCTGACTTGTGCATGTCCCAAGAGGCAGTGCAGATACAGTGAGCTCTAGTTACCCAGTGGGACAACTCGGGCACAGTGAACTGCAACACCAGAGATGAGGTCATAAATTTCCTGTGCCATGGCAGAATGGCTCTGATCTGCAGTTATTGCTGACAGCCTTGAATGTTACCCTTCAGGGTGGCAGGAGTGCAAAAAATGCTTTAGATAATGCCCCGGTCAGAGCTCCCAGGGACAGATACCAAAGATAGCCCAGCTTTGGTCACCTTGGTGCCACATCATTCTGCCCTGCCAAGCACTTTTCAGTCTGGACTGATAAGCAGAGCCAGTCAGGTACTTCTCTGTCAGAGCCCTGCTGTGAGGCTTTGGCCTTGAGGTAAAGGGTCACTTAATATTACAATCCCCAGGCTCTTTGGCAGAGGTTTTGCTTGATGATTCAAACTTAGCATTTTCACAATCAAGACAAATATTGACCAGGCAACCAGAAACACCTCCTCCTTTTCATCTGTGCTTGGGACAACTCCTCTGTGGAAAAAACAAAAACTTCAGCTGGCCTGACAGCTGCCAAAAATGTTAGTAGATTATATTATTTCTCTTGATAAAATAATTTTTGACAAAGGTATAAAACTAATCTAGAGTCTCTCATCTCTACTCTAGAAATAGCTGCTTGATAGACAAAAAATAAAGCACACTAAAAAAAACCAACAAAAAAGCCACCACAAAAAAAACCCAAACCAACCAAACAACCAAAAACCCAGCAAAACAGTAACAACAGAACATGAACTAAAGTAATTCAAGCAAAAAAACACCTGAAACGGGAATCGTAAGTTTTTTGTAGAATAGCTGGGGATGAGAAACAAGGAAGTTATCTCTAGAGAAATTTCTCCAAAAACAGAAGTCAACTTGAACAAGATCTTGGTGAAATTGGATGGTAATCTGGTACAAGCTGAGTATGAACATTGACAGATAATTCTTGCTCCAGCAGCACTGCACTCTTGTTTCACTGACCTATGCTCAGCTTTAAGCTTTGACATGTGCAAAAACAGGCATCTGTCAGCTAAATGTGGAATTACACAAATTGCTACATATTTCTAAAACGAATGCTTTGGGGAATTAGTTACTGAATAGCTTTATTCTTGTGCAGAAATCCTGCCTCTTTCTTACCTGTAAATCCACTGTGCAAAATCTTTTCAGACCTCATAGTGAATATTTTTCATGTTCCTAAGCCACAGAAATGACCCCAGAATATATGCATGTGTTTCAAAACAGGACATTCTGCTTTACAGGAAGTGACAGCTCATTTTGTGTTCCAGCCTCTTTAAGCTAGTCTAGAAATAGTTGTCAATTGCAGGTGAGAAACCTTGACCTATGAAATAATTTTGTTACACTTTAATGCATTACTGTTATATTGTGACTAAGCGATAAGATTGTAAAACACTGGTTCACCCAGTTTTATGCGGAATAGTCCCAGGGGACTTGAAATTTCACTCCTGGCAGTCAGTGTTGCAGCACATGGAGCTACTGTGAAGGGAAATTGGGGTCTAAGAAAATACCGCTTCAGTTGACCTTTCAGTGTGCATGAAAGGCCTCTGAAGGAGAAGGGACTTGTGTGCAAAAAGCCCTTAGAAATTCCCAGAGAGTCCTAAAGTTATAGCAGAAAGGAAATGTTGCAAGTCGGGAATATCAGATTGGCTAAACTGGATCCAAGCAGCTGTTACCTCTGATAGAATCAGGTGCTTAAGAGGAAGATGAAAATAAACCCTGAGGGTAGGAAGCTGCAGGATAACTCTAGTCCAGTCCTTTTCTAAACCTTCATAGCTGAAAACTATTGTGCTCTGCTGCAGAAAAGCTTATTTTTCTTTGACAAAATTGAACATGCTGGCTGGGTAGCTCTGGGTGCCCTTAGCCGTACATGTTTCAAAGCCTTTCAGGAATCCTTTATCTTGATTAAGTGATTCGTGATAAAGTAAAGAAAACTAAAGCTGGGTTAAAGAGCTGCACAATGTCTTAAGCTGTGGCAAAGAAATGAATCCAAGAAACTCCAAAGGCTTGCTGCAGCCCTGTTTATGAAAGTCTGTGTTACTGATTTAAATAAGCTCATTGTATCATATGCTCCTTTTCCATCTTTGAATTACTTGTATTTGAAAACTACAGTTTTGCCCTAAGGGAAAGTATTTACAGAGAAGATGCTCAGTGCTCACAGTTCAGCTGCACCTACTACTTCAAGTTTTCTTCTCTGTTAGTTATTCCACTCAGGAAACAATGAGCATTAACTTTTGTAGGATATTTTGTGCTTTGGGACATATGCACACACCACAGTATTATAAAGCAGTTTATTAAACTAATCAGTTGCTAAATGCCCATGTAGACTAAAAGAACATAACTAAACAGTGACTGTAAGATTGTAGAAGCTAAAGGCTGTGATGCAGCTATCCAGAACTCATGTAAATATTTTGAATACATTGACATTCAGATAAGAGGAAAATTCCCTACCAGCTTCATGTGTAGTTTAATCTTTGACTAGGTCACGGCTGCTGTTTGTTTGACATGAAAGTGCATGTGTTTACTTTTTCCCCAAAACATCGATGTTGAGCTCATGATGGAGGTCTGAGGGCAGAGCGTATGAGCTCAGCTTTCCTCTGCCTGTGGCATTTGGGGAACAAAAAATCTGCAAAGATCCAGTCCTGGGAAACATGCATGGCTGTAGTCCCTAGAGCCTAAGGACTGCATCTCTTTGCATCCTGCTAGTTTTTGAAAGGAAGTACATGTGCTGGGAAGTAGAAAGCACCTTAAATTTGGCTATCATCCAGCCCTCTGAGGAGGGAAACAGTGATCCTGGCCCGTTTGCTACGGAAATGTCTGCGCAGCCTCTCGGCACTCTACTGCTTCTCTACACGGATGCTTCACATGTAAACTATTCTTGCAAAACATCCACTGTTACCTCACGGTATTGCACTAGGAATGTCTCTTTCAGGGTGTGCTTGTAGGGGCTGTCTTGATCACTGCTAATGCTCTCCATTATTGCTCCCTAGCCTGGGTAGAGAGGAGGTGTGGAATGACCCAGTAAGGTAGAGAGGAGGTGTGGAATGACCCAGTAAGGCACTGGCACTGTGCACTGGAGTACACACTGTGTGCTGGGCACAGGTCATTGCTGCAGAGTAGCCAAGGGTGTGACTATGTGAATGCAGAGAGTAGAGCTTCATAGCCCTCCTGGGTAGCGTGATTGATTCTCACCTCCCCAAGTTTATTTTTTAACAGTTGCTTTCTAGACAAAGTGGTGGAAATGGCTGATGGCCCTGACCAGCGAAGGGTGGTGAAAATCTTTGGTTTCATCTCATTGCTTTAGGAAGACAACCCTCTTAGAACAGACAGGGAATGATTTCAAGGTGATGTATTGAGAGCAGGGAAAAGCAAAAATCACCATCTTAAAATAGTTCCAGCAAAATGTAAGGTTTCGCTTTTTGGTTTCCTCAAACAACTTTCCAAGTTACTAAGACAAAACTGTTTCAATCATTTATGTGACTGGGAGGTCAATGTTCCTGTGAACAACAAAAGGGTGCAGTGAACCTTTACTTCTCTTCCCTTGGACCCAGCTGCTTAAACACTGCAAAAAAGAGGTATGAACACAGGACAGATATGGCCTTGGCAGGGACATGGGAAAGTTGGGACATGTGGTCTGGGCCAAATCTTTTGTTAGAGGAAGCCATGTGAAAGCACAAACACATGTAGGAAATCACAAGTTTAACTGAGAGCAGAACTGGGTCTCATACTTGCAGAGTTGCCTAAGCTGCTTTTTCCGTCAGACCCAGCAACTGTCTGGGATTTCCCAGGCTTTTTTACCTCTATCATTTAGCAGAGCAATTCACATATTCCAGACATTCAGCTGCTCCCACAGGTGGCATGGCCACAACCTGCTGCTCTGACTGGGGTTGCCACGACGTTTACAAGGAACATCTTGCTGATATGGTCTGGGTTGTGGTGTTGGTGACAAATGTGGGTTTTCTTAGCTGAAGCAGAAAGAAACCAGGTGAACTGCTACAGTAATGATGTCAAACCATTTATTTTCAGTACATATGTGAGTCCTAGTTTTGGTACATAGCTAACATACAGGTCTAAGTGTAAGCTTTCCTGGGTGATACAGGTGGAGATGCTTTAGGCAGCAACAAAGTGAATCTGGGTTTTAGATACTGCACAGAGACCATATAGAACTAAAATACTTGACCAGATTTTCCAACACTTGATTTTGTATTCCGTCTTAGAGTAAATGATCTGCAGTGTGTGTGTGTGAACGGAACACTTAATATTCTCTTAGGCAGAAAACATGCAGAATTTTAGCTTTCTGTTTTACCATACTTGAGAGAAACACCAAAGCATCAGAGCACTACTGTGGCCATTGGAGGATCACACTGTGTTCCTCTCATTATGGAAAACCAACAGAACATGAAGTTCTAATGAGTGAAACAATGCAGTATGTCAGGATAATTTAGCAGAGTCTGGTACACCCCAAGGCTGGCTAGAGGGAAGGGTGAATGCTGGAGAGGTGCTGTAGGAAGGGTTCTGCCATGAGCTGTCAGCAGCAATGAGTTCTGACACCAGAGCTTAAGCTCCCCCAAATCAGAAGACAGCAGAATCAGGGCTATCTGACAATTTCATGAGTAGGAGATGGACGGGTAGAACTTACATAACCTGAGGTGAAAAGTCAATAATTAACAAGGAAATTTCTTTCTAAGGAAATTGGTGTTGGTTCAGGTGCAAAGTATTCTGCTGTACAGTGTTATGGCTTTGTCCTTAGATCTGTGCACCAACAAAATGGCTTTGTGAGTTCAGGAAAAAATAGAAGTGAATTGCATGAGTTTGTAGGTCAAGGGCTGGCTGCAAGGCCAACTACAGATTGCTCAATTACCTCTTGTTCTGGAAAGTTTATGAAAAGTATTGGGCTGAAATATTTGTTTGCAGTCAAGATACGCAAGGAGAAACAGTTACTTTGATGTGTATCTGCTCCATGTGATGTGTTTGTTGGGATATCAATGAAAAAGAAGCCCCCAAATTGCTATGTTCAATGATCCTATTGTACAAGCAAATAAAGGACAGCGGGTTGTTGTACATGAATGTTTTCCTGTAAAGAATTGTGCTGTGCACAAAACTACGACAGAGCTTGTGGTTTTGGTAAGACATCCCAGCTTTATTTGCAAAGGTAACAGAGATTCTAGTTTTATAAATTCTAATAGGAAATGGACAGGATCTCCTATTTCTTGCATACAGGGCAACTTTATTTCTGCAGATTTGCACACATAGTGTGTATTCCTTATTTTCCTTATTGCAAACCCAGCCAAACCATCATATATGGTTTTGTCTTGTATCTATGGTATCAGCAAGCATGGACTTGAACACCTTTGTTCTACAATGTTTGACACGCAACACTGCAATATATTGAAGACAGATTTGAAAAACCTAGTAACAGAGCAGTCTTAAATCACCTAAGCAAACAAATGCCTTATTTTCTCTGAAAGCTTAATTTTTCCTTGACTGGCATGGACACATTGGTTACATGCCAATAAATATCTAAATAATGCATATAAAAGCCCTTGCTGTCAAAAAATCAGTGTAAGTTATTTAAGAGCACTGTGCAAATGCTACCTTGGATAAAGGCCCAGGAAACTTGAAAGAGTCCTCCCCACCTCCCCTCCCCCCCCTTCAGTCTGACAGCATTTACTGAGTCAGATTTTTCAAAAGGTTGACTGGTAGTTAAACTTTGAGTGAAACAATGGCTTCATATTTACTAAAACAACTTATTCTGGTGGAATTAAAATAGAGTATTATATTAGGTATTCTGCTCTGATGTGGGTCATGAGAGTATGGAAATCCTTCTCATGAACTGCTTTTATCTTTCAGATCACATGAATGAAAGTATGCATCTTAGCTGCATATCAGCAGTCCTGATTTCCTGGAAATTGTGGTTTCCAAACAGATGGCCTCAGAGATAAACATGTGCTGCATTTACTGCTTGAACTGAACACTTTGGCATAAAGGTATTTCATTTGTGAAGGGCACTTTAAATTTAGCAAACCAGATCGATTATTCCCTGAATTGAGTAAGATATCTTGGATGAAATCCCTGGTAGGTTTATAGAAAGCAGTTTGACTCATTTTACTGCTACTGTGCAAAAGGCTTATAACACTTTATCTCACCAAAGAAAAAGAAATACAAACTGAAATCAGTATTTTCAGATCCACTATATATCTATGATGTCCTGAGGGTTAAAAATGGAAATGTTTGTTCAGTGCAGGACTTCTGCCATGCATGGCTCCTGTAAGCCTGCTTTTGGTGTGGTCACACAGTCAGCTGAACATTACTAAGGAAGTTCACTACATCATTCATTCAAGAGCTGGCAAGGGAAGTACTCCTGCTGACTCATGCTTATTAGTATCTTCCTTGCTCCACCTCCAGTCATTTTGGCTCCTCCTCTCCTCTCTTGCTGCTGGTTGCCTACTATATTTAAACATCTGTCTTAGAGCAGAGAGAAGATTCCAGGCTTGTAGTTTGGTTGGCTCTCCCGACTGTACAATCACTTTCATAAAGATCCCACCTCTCATCAGACCTGCTGCTAAAGGTAAGAAGGCTCCAAGTAAGCACAGACAGCTCTGTCTGGTGTACCCTTCTGAGTATCACAGGGGTGTTTTTAGAAAGGTGTTATTACATACCACAGAGTTTACTTTTTCCACATACTTTAATTGTGTTTGGGGGGTAACTGGCCTGACGTGTAAGAGTGATGATGCAAGGAGGGAACAACTTCTGAAACTTGTAGGGAAGTATAAAATGTAAAAGCTGTCAATATCTCTGCTTTTTTTAAAAGTACTAATCAATTAAATATTAAACTGGTGAAACAAATGAGCTGATGAAGAAATTAAGCTGAAGAAAACTATTGTTGCATTTGTTTTAGAATTGTTCTTTAAAACTGAGTATTGTGGTAGCTCTTTTAATCTCCCCCAGTATTTATACCCTGACTGCATTGCTGTCTGGAACTTTCCCCATGTGCTGTTCAGGCCAAATTGGTGATTCTTACTTTGGCAAAATCTCGTGGCTGTTACAGGGAGAGCTATCTGCATACGGCTGATGTGACCTGGCATTCTATTTCTCTAAGGCTCACAGAGTGTCCTTGCCTTCTAAATGTATCCTTGCTTTTCCATTTGCTCACTTAAAACCTGTTTCAGCCTTGCAGCCTGGAACTAGTAAGAGCCACACTGAGCGAGTCTGTGAGTTACAGTCCCTCTAGACATGAGGCTGCGTCAGGAAGGTATGCAGAGTCTGGCCCAGAATGAGCTGGGTGCTTTTCAGCCAGAAACAATTATGTAACATCACACAGACCCTGGAATGCTTTGGAAGTAGCAAGAAGACAAGTTGTGAAACTTGCTGCATTCTCCCAAATGAGGAGAGGTAAAGGGACCTCCATTTAAAGTAGGAAGCTCAAAGCAGGAGCCAAACTCAGTGTCACTAAGCTGACTAAGTGTGAGTGCCCAGCAGCCTACACTACATAAAAGGAGAGTGAGAAGAGCAGTCTTAAGTTTCTTGCTGTCTCAGGCTTTTTCTTGGTGCTAACTAGTTCAGTATAGATGTGCAATGAACTTCAGTGTCCTGTTGCTTTCCAATAGCCTCTGCAAGAACTCTGCTACACTGTATTAGCTGCCCAGGTTTCCAGGTATAGGAGTCTTAGACTGGGAAAAAAAAGTAATTAAAATAATCCACCTTAACATCCAATGACAGGAAAAGTGAATGTTTGGCTTGAAACTAAAATGCCTGAGATGCTCTGAGCTCAGTTTTACCCCCAGAAGTCAAACCTTTAGCCTATAGGATGGGAATGGCTATAAACAGGTTCAGTGTCTGATTCACTTTCTACTTAAAAAGAAGAATTAATAACTATGGATTATGGATATGTCATTAGGGGGTTTGTGAACCCAGGTACTGAATAAATTCATGGCTAAAAATGGTCACATATGTGCACAGATCCAGTAATTTCATCAGACTAACAATTGTGCTCCTCCAGCTATTAAGGTTTGGTTTCATTCCAGAAAATGCTCCTCTTTCATACGTCAAAAGGTACAGAATGGAGGGGGAGGAGGGTGAAAGGAGGAGGGAGCTATCAGCGAGCTCACGGCTGCTGGCCCTGTGCTTTATCAGGGTGGAGAAGGGTGGCACAGTGCAATGGCCAGGAGCCAAGGCAACCTTCCTCTAAAGTACACAGGACTGCCAGGCTGTCTTCTCCTGTCTTGTGCCTTTTCTGTCCCCTTCAGGCTTGCCCAGAAAAATGCTGGCGTACGGCGGCATGACTTTGTGCTCACGCCTTAGACACAAGCTTGCAGGCTCCTTATTTTTGTGCTGGCTCTGCTGCTGCCCTGGAACTGCTGCCATGTGCTGTACTGGGTTGGTCCAGCAGTCCTTGCTTCCTGCGAAAATCCCATGGATGTTGCTGGGTTACCACTGTCTACAGAGCGCATGCAGTTTTTCCATGCATGCTGCTGCAGGGAGCTGTGGAGCAGAAACCTGGAAGATCGCTTCCAGAGATCTTGCTTTCCTCTTCCAGACTCCCATTAGTTTCACAGAAATAAGATGTGTACTCTGTGTTAGGAAAAATTAATGAGAAGCTTTCTTCTTGTGTAGTACAGTCATGGAGAGGGGGTTATTTGCTACCATGGAGAAAAAACTTCTGCTAACCTGCGGCTAGATACTGTAGTTTACTGGTTTGAGGGGAATACCTTACTGGTCACACCAGTGTCCTGTTGCTTCAGTGTCTCTGGCAGTCCCAGGTGCTAGGGCTGAATTCTACCAATTGCACCTCTGGAGCTTTGTGGGAAGGAATTATTTGGGGGTAAACTTGCACCACAGTCTGAAGGTGGTGCAGGTTTTGGTTAATGTGGCAGAACCTACCCAAAAGGCTGGGGAGATCTTTGGGCGGTTGGGCTGTGCTCCCACAGCTTCCGGGGCTGGGATAAGCATGCCTTAAGGGGAGTTCATCTTCTGCAGGGAATGCAACTACCATTGAGTCTCAGTTAAATTGGGAACATGAGTTTCCTTGAGATCCAACTCTCTTCAAAGCTAGATGCTTCAAATTACTTAAATTAGAAAGCACAACTATTAAGTCTTTTAAGTGGTTCATGCCCTGTCAGGCAAAAGGCATGAGAGTCTTAGACTAGTGCTTAGTTAAGCGGTAACAGGCAACCAGTAAGTGTTACTAAACTGTGATCCAAAAATGTGGACAAAGCTGCTGGTTTTGAATTCATCTTGTAAGCCTTATGTGATGAACTCAGTCCTCTTGGAACAGGGCTGTCGATCCCAGCCATGGCTGGATATTGGTGTATATGAGAACTGTCACATCCTTGCAAGCAAATGCGCTTCCAACACTCCTGCTCAAGCCTGGAATTTGTGAACTGTAAACTCACTGGTGGTTTCCTGGCTGCCCATTCAGGCACCAGGGTCCTACGCTCTGCTGGAGTTGCTGTGACGTAAATGTCAGCCTTAAAGAGGGGCATTACACTTGTAGGAAGACATTTGCTGCAATACTTGTGTCAAAGGCAGTGATGTGCCAGGCCTTATGGAAGTGTGTGGTGCGCTTGCCAAAGATCTTTCTGCACTTGGAAAGGGTGTGGAGAGCATGCCCTACTGAACAAAGTCATGCCATTCAGTGGATTTTTGCTTAGCTTTCCAAAATGAGAATAAGGTTTTTATAAAAGAGATTATTTTCTGTAGAATAATGTAAAAGCTTATGCTGAATTTCAGAAATCTCATGTTTATTGTGGTAAAAATAACTTCTCTAGGTTTAGTGGCAGTAAAGTTGAATTCCATGGAAAACTAAAGAAGTTGTTATTTGACATAGTAGGATTCCTGCAGGAATGACAAGAACATTCAGTGTTCATTGAATATGTGCATAATGATTAGATTAGTTGTGTAGATTCCACTCTAATGACACCTTAGTCTCCAAGATAATTATGATGTATATTTCGTTCAAAGACTTATTTACTTGTTCAGACCTAGAATTCTCCATTTTCTGGAAAATTAAGAAAGAAGGTTCCAGAACTAAACCAGCACTTCTGAAAAGACCCAATAGTGATAGAATGGTACCTATTTGAAAATGCAGCCAGGAGATTTACAGCCTTTGGGCAGAAGTCTTGAGTCAGGTTTACTTTAGTTATCAGTAAATGCACAAGTTACTTTAAAAAGTGTTTGTGATAATGATGCAATTTTCTACAGAGTGTGGTCAGAAGTGAAGTTTTTATTAACAAGCTGCAACACTTCATTTAATGTAGTCAGAGGGTTACTAAAATTGCCAACTGTCCTGGAGATGTTGGAATCCAGAATGCAGAGATATTCTCTGCATTCTAGATTCCAACATGGAGTAACTGGAATTCGTGTCTGAAAAAGAAAGATAACTGTTCTCTCCCCATTTTGTGGTGTGTAATCAGAGAATCATCCTTTGATTTTGGGGTCAGGAGGAGAAAAAGATAACGAGGTCTGTCCTGAGTGTGGAAGTGTGACAGTGACAGTCTGTGACAGAATGTGACGGTCTGCAATGCAGGGGTAATACTTCAGATTAGCCTGAGTTTGTGGGCTGGAGAAAGTCTTGTGGGGATTTTCTCGTTTGTTTGTGGGTTTTTGTCAAGAAATGCAAATAATTCAGAACTTATTTATTTCAGCAGGTAGATTCCAGAGCATAAATGCTTCCGGACGGGAAGGTGTATCCATTATTGACCAGACCCTCAAACAAGAGTGGGCTCAAGACACTGCCTGTTGTGATCATAGGTAAGCCTTCTCCTGCCAGCATTGCTGTGTTCTCTCGTGCTGTTTTTGCTTTGGACTTGCTATGTTTGACTTCTGTTCCCCGTGTTCTCACTCAAACCAGAAATGCCTGACCACTGTTTCTGCATCCTTTCCCAGCCAGCCAAACTTCCTATAATACTAAGAGAAAGACCACTAAGAGTTGTGGGAAGTAGGGAACAAGATGTTTGACAAATTAAAACACAGACCTATTTTTAATGATAAAATTGGTAACCTTTTGAGCATCAGTTCCTGTGGGCCTACTTTTTCTCTGTTGGATATTTAGAAAGATTTGAAATCTTTTCAGTACAGAGAATTAATCAGCTTGCTGTAATTAATCTGTAGTGCTTGGATTAAAGGTAGGTTTGTGTTTTTTCACCTTTATTTCTGTTTAGAAAGTATTCCAGATGCTGTTTTCTTGAAATTTTTCACAGATTTCTTTTAAAACATGAGTGAGCTACACTGATTTTGTACAGATTTATTAGACTTATAAAAAGCAGTTTTCTACCAGTTAAAAAAACCAGGATATCTAGTAACTGTCTTGCCTCCCTTGCAAGAGGGAGCTTTGCAATGTGAGGTGATTCCTGGAGCAAAGTAATGATGTCAGTGCCTTCCCCTCTGACCAACCATGAGCTGTGCTGGAGTGTAGGTGTTGGACCCTGTTCATCAGAGCTTGTGTTTCATGCCTTGCAGAGCTGGCCTCCCTCCTTATCTGGCATCAAATTCAGAGCACCTGAAAGAGCTGCTCCAAAGTTAGAGACTGCATAAATCACCCCTAATCCTTGCTAGCAGCGAGTTTGACAAGGATACTACTACCAGCAATTTCTTGTCTGAGAATGGCTTTGTGCTGCTCAGTTGTACAAGTCTCTAGGTGGGAAGGAGGATATTTTGGTACCTCCCTAGTGCACCTGTACAGGGATCCAGGGCAGAGATGTCACTAAAGCCTCAGAAGAACCAGTGTGAAGATACGCACTCTGAGGAGGCTGTTGGACCGAGCAGCCCAGCTGTTTCACTGCAGCTGGACAGCACTGCACGAAGGCTCCAGCTACTTCCCCAGGCCCTGCTCCAGGAAGGCTGTGTGTTCCCTCTGCTGTGCTGGCAGCCTCGTGGAAGCAGTTGCATTGTAAAATAGCTTGAGCTCCAGATGTTCTTGTGACCATCCATATCAAACTTAGACGTGATTCAGAGTAAATCCTCTGTGTGTGGTTGCTGAGTGTTGTGCACTCAGGTGGTGAAGTTTGGCTTAGGTACCTCCTTGTACTTCCTAAAGCAAAGTAGTAACATGAAATTTGTTATATTTTACTATAGCTGCAGTTTAGTTTGTTTTTAATGTCTGTTGCTGTTGGTTTTGGCTAACTTTCCTGCAAATGGAATATTCCAAACACTGACCTGCAGCTGCTGGTGTCTGCTCAGCACAGCAGACTTTGTTCCCAGCTGTGACATGTACTGTCCTTCACGTAGCTCACTGTTGGCTTTACATCTCTGACCTTCATGTTTCTGGGATCCTCAAGGATCAGCCTTTGCTCCAGTCACCCTTGCAGTACTGGCACTGTGCCAACAGGCTGCTGTCTCTTGGGTTCTCCTCCCCTCTTCATCATTGCACTGTCACGGTTGTTGGTCACACAGCAGCAAAGCCTGGGTAGCCAGACAGGCTGACAATTATTTATTCATTACAGACACTGTAAAATATTAAATGTGCTGGAGAACAGCCATGTGCAAACTTTCCACAGGCTACTCTCACTGGGCTTTGGAGTCACATATATCTAGTTTTTCCACAGGCTGTTGGGTGGTCAGCAAAGGCATTCAGCCATCCAGCAACCTGTTCAAAGTTTAAAACCTGTTTCAAATCTGAGGGCTTGTCTTGGCATGGCAGAGAGACTTTTTCCATAACACACTGCAGTACCATGGTAGGTCTGGTTCCTATTTGGAAGTGTCCTCAAGACCTGTTAGTCAAAGCTGCTATTGCCAAATATCCCTTAAAAGATGGAATTTCTTGCTGAGAGAGCTGGCTCCCCTTCACTTCAACAGTCACTCTCTTTTCTGGAGCTTGTACCCTGGTGCTCAGTGAGCTACTCTGCACTGGTGTGAAATGTGCTTCCAGGAGAGCTGAGGCCCCTGGTCAGTACATGATCAGTTTCTGAACCTCTAAGTTTAGAGAAATAACTCCATTTATCACCATGCTAGAGACTTCAAGCTTCAGGTGAGGGCAACCTCTGACTTATTTAACCCAGTATCTTTTCAGCAAGTTCTAAGGACCTTGCAATGCAAATAGGAGCAAGTGAGGAGGAGATGGCTAAAATTACTTCCCCAACTCCATCCAATAGGTCAGTGGTCAACCTGGAATAGGAAATCCCCTGTATCCATAGCAGTGTCATATCTTTTGAATTGGTCTGTATATTAGAAACATTTCTCAAAGAACTGATCTATTTCCAGAAGTATAAATTCTTCTCCATTTTTTTTCAGGGAATGGACCTTCAGGAATCTGTCTCTCGTATTTGCTGTCAGGTTACACCCCTTACTTCAAAAGACACTCTCTTCATCCTCATCCTATTCTTCAGAGAAAGCTGGAACAGGCACCAGAAGTCTCTGTTCTGGACCAGGTTCGTGTAAAGATAAACAGTATGACATCCCAGTAGAGCATCCTAGGGGTGTATCATAAGTGATTACCTTGTTTGGATTTTCAAAGTACACAGACAGAATGAGCCTTAAGCAAATTTTGCTTTGTAATCCAGATCTTCCTTGTATGAAATGGCAGCATTGCTGCTAAGATCCTCGAGGTAGCCCTTGGGCACAAACAGGTCTGTGTGCCAATAAATGAGCTTCCCAGCACACCAAACCCACTGATCAGAGATCCTGGAGTAACAAGCAGTCTGCTGCCTGGCAGTATATGCACTTTGAGCATCTGGTCTTCCTGTCTTTAGGATTTGGAGTATCTCTCTGAAGGCTTGGAGGGACGATCCCACAGCCCTGTGGCTCTTCTGTTCGATACTCTTCAGCGTCCAGACACAGACTTTGGTGGGACAGCAGAATCTGTGCTCTCTTGGTGGCATGAGCCTGACAGAGCCATCCCCCACCTGGTCCTTGGCAGAAATGCTCCTGGTGGTGCCTGGCACGTAAGTGAATTGAAGCTGAGCCGGGGTCTGCGTGTTGTGTAACAGCCAAATGTGTTGACTGGAGAGAGAAAAGCTCCTCTAGAATGCCAGTCAGCCATATTAGATTTTATATACAGACAAGTGAAAGTTTAAAAGGAAAACAAGCATGAGAGGCCTTTGTATTTCCCATCTCTTGTTCGTTTTGGAGAACGTGGATGGTTTCAACCATGACAGCAGATCAGAGGAAATTACTGATTTCATCATCTGTGCCATATTGAAACATGGAAAAGTTGCCTTTCACTTTTTACATTAAAAAATTGAAGTCATTTTTCTCTGCTTCTTGTTCCAGTCTATAGAGGGCTCTATGGTCACCCTGAGCAGAGGGGAATGGATGGGACTCCCAGATCTCCCTTTCAAAGAATGGTTAAAGCAAAAGAGAAGGTGAGATATCCATGGTGTGGTCATTTGCAAACATCTGGAGATTGTTAGAGAACCTGGAATGGACTTCTTGAATGCAGCTACCCATCTGTTATGGATGATTTTAGTGAGAGAAAGGACACCCTCCCACACCCCCAAACCAGTCCATTCTACATTCAGTGGTTTGGATAAAGTTGCAGTGCTGCTTGGAATGTGTCCTTCTCCACACCCACTGGGGAGATGAATCAGTGACCACGAGTTCTGAGTATAGCTTGAAAGTGTGGTCACCTGGCTTCTATGTCTACTGCTGCTGTCCCTGATGACAAGTGTAATCAGTTCAGCTACTGTGCAGTCTCTGAGGTGCTTCTCTTGACATGTGTCACAATTAATCTTAAGAAGTCCAGGAGTTAAAAATGGAATGGAAGCAAGGTATTAGAGAAAGGCTTAAATAGCCAACCATGTTCTTGGGGTTGGGATTGAAAAAAAAAGCTGCCTCTGTCCAACAGCTTCTGGACCTGACTGTTAGCTCTACATGTCAGGAATAACTTTGTGGAGCCCAGGGAAACTAGATCAGTCTTCTCTGGTAGTGCCAAGACAGATGGCTCTAGGATACATTCAGTGCAAGAGGGGACAAATTCCAATCTGTTACTTAACTGCTGCTTGACCTTTGTTTGTACTTTATTACAGAGGCCTCAGAAACAATAGAGCCACAGCAGAGGACATTGCTCAATATTACCAACACTATGTGCTGAAGAAAGGACTGCAGAAGAATTTCAGATGTGGCACTGTTGTGACCTCTGTGAGGAAAGTGAGTGCAGAGAGCATCTCCAACCACAACCCGAAGGATCTGCAGGGGGATGGTGACTCACTCTGGAACTCTAATGAACAAAGTACAGAGGTCTTTCAGGTGGATGGATTTTTCAAAACTGTGGAAGGTGATAAAGAGCCCTTCTCCATCCGTGCAGAGAATGTGGTCTTGGCTACGGGAACATACGACAATCCTACCTGGCTCGGGGTCAAGGGAGAAAACCTTTCCTATGTCCACCACCAGCTGTCTGCCCTAGAAGAAGCAGTGAAGAACAACAGTGTTGGCATCGTGTCAGATCCAGTCTTGATTGTAGGTGCTGGTCTGACAGCTGCTGATGCAATTCTCTTTGCTCACCATTGCAATATTCCAGTAATCCATGTTTTTCGGAGACGAGTTGGTGATCCAGGCCTTATTTTTAACCAGCTCCCCAAAATGATGTACCCTGAGTACCACAAAGTCCATCAGATGATGAAAGAACAGACAGCTGCCTGTGCTGGGCCCTATGAGTGTTACATCAGCCTCCCTGAACATCATGTGCTCTCCTTTGGCAAGGACAAGAAATGCATCTTGCAAGACAAGAATGGCTGTCAGAAAGCTTATAAAATTTCCATAGCTCTTGTTCTGACTGGCTCAAACCCCAACCTCTCCTTTCTGCCAAACAATGGCATTGGCTTGGCAATGGACAATGACCAGCCAGTCAATCCAAAGAGGAATCCCATAGATGTTGATCCATTCACTTATGAATGCACTCAGGAGAAAGGGCTCTATGCTCTGGGACCTCTGGCAGGAGATAACTTTGTACGCTTTGTGCAGGGAGGGGCTCTGGCTGTTGCCAGCTCTCTGTTAAAGAAAGCCAACAAGAATCCCCCCTAACAAAAAACCCCGTCCCCGTACTTCCTGTATTTGGATGGGTTAGTGCTCTCTCCATGGAGCAGCAAATCATCTGATTTGTATATCCTCAAATCTAAAGCCCATTCCTGGTATTCTCCAAGGTTATACGGAGGGTTAGTAAATTCTTGCTGAGTTATTTGAGAAGATTAAGTGACCAAATACAGGGTGGGTTTCACACACAGCAGTATCTCCAGCTCCTTTTCTGCACAGCTGTGCACAGTTACTGGGAGTGAATCTTGTGCCTGGAAAAGCAAGGGGCAAGATAGGAATTGCTCTTCTATCTAAAACCCTCCATGTGACCGAAAATTAGATTGAGGAATCATTGTTAATTATTTCCAGATAGCAGTGTCACAACACTGTGTCTGTTGGTGTATAACAGTGTTTTGTCATGAAAAAAAGTAAACTGACCTGGTTTTATTTGCTCCTGTGGTTTGGCTGTATGTTCATTTAGGCCACAAATCACTGGCAGGTGCTGCAGGTACCTCTTTGGCACACGAAGGGGTGCTCTGCAAATAACATTCGAAACTGTATTGTCTCACTGACACCAACAACAAGTAATATATGATTTTTTTAAAAAATCAAGAGATTCCTGTGATGGGTTCTTTCCTTCCTGGGAAGGAATGGCACTGATTTGCATTCCTTGGTTTGCCAAGCGATACTTGGTTTGCCATCTTGCAGCTTCTTGCTTTCTAAATCCTAAACCTGTGATAGCCAAACTCTTGCTGCTGTAGAGACTAAAGCAGAACTAAAGGGGAGCTACTGGTCTGTCTTGGAACTGCCCAGGTACTGTATGGGGGTTCTGGTGCACAGAGTATTTTGGAAAGGTGCAATATGTTATATACTGGGTATATATGCTAAGGTGTTATGATTTTTTAAAAAAATAATATTATTTGTATAAGAGGGAAAATGGCACAGTCACTTTTTGGTAGCTTTATGCTAGATATATCTCTTAACTTTTTTATACTGTTTTTCTAAGAGATTTTTATTGGCAGAGTATTTTGTTACAGTCTTTCAGTCGGTGTTCTGAATGAGCTGGGGTGGATGGCAACGATGCCTTGTGTTGCAATCAGCATTCTCAACAGACCTACAGGGCCTTTCATACCTCTCGCAGGAAAAATTGCAGTCGTGGCTAATTTAATTTGATGTAAAGACAGACTCCGCTCCCTGTGCTGCACTGAAACTCACTGACATCACAAGTCTCTGAAAAACTGAGTGTGATGAGACAGTGGTTATTTGTAAATGAATTGGCCTCAAGTTGAGATGTGGGAGGAGTTTGTCTGTGGTGTTCCTGTATCACACTTGAGTAATTTTTCTGACCGACTATTCTTGTATGAAACTTTCCAATAAAGTGATTTCAGTTTTACCCTGTGTTTGTTTTAACCCTGAATCTCTGACCCAGAGAAGACCTAATGAACTTTTCATCACCACCATCTTCCTGGTGAGTACCAGGGCATGGTTTATGCCTGCTAAATCCTTCATCCCTCCGTTCCCTAGGAGGACCCTACTATGAATTTTCTCTCTGTATATTTTTGTCTCTCCAGTAGGATGAAGAACTTTGGCCATGTCTGTCTCTTATGAGACTAGGACACAATGCCAAACCAGGCTATTTGCCAGGCTTGTTTTTGCCTGCAAAGTAACCCCAGATTATTAGACCAGTAAGACAGTTTAGATCAGAAGGGACATTTGAAGGTCTCTGGTCCAACCTCACTAAAACAGGGCACACTTTGAAGTTAGACCTGATTGCTCAGTGCCTTGTTGGGGAAAGCTTTGAATATTTCCAGGATAGAGATTGTACTATCAGCATTTGATTGCCCTGTTCAACATTTTACCACCTGTGTTGTTGAGAATTGTAGGGTATTTTCTTAACTTGCAGCTTATCTCTTGCCTCTAGGTTTGGTGATTTTGGCTTTTTTTACTGCACAGCTCTGAGAGGAGTCTGGTTCAATGTGTTAAAACATCAATACTCACTCTTCTCTGCAGGCTGAGACTGAAGTGCCCTCAGTATTTTGTGAACACAGAAGGGTGGAGGGAATGAGTTTCCTGGTCTGTGTCATTGCTCACTGGCCAGAGGGATGGCAATGCCCCCAGGGCTCTCTTTGGCAGCATTACTCTATATGAGCTGGTACTTTCCCCCCGATTCTGTTCTGCTGGCAATATGGGCATTCCTGAGAAGGAATAATGTGGTTCCATGATCTTCTGCAGCTAACCTTTGCTAGAAAAAACTTCAGTGATCAATGCTCACCTCTCTAAAAAGACCAGTTTTGGCTAAATCTTCCTGTCTCAAAAGCAAATTAAGAGGAGAGCAGAAGCCAAAGAGCATTCGAAAAAACAAGGGGCGTTGGAGTGTGCTGGGAATAAGGTCATAATATTGGTGTCAAGTGAATTGCTGCCCTTCCCATCACCGAGATCAAAGTCACAATGTTCATGCTGATCGTTCCTGCATCCCCTATTGCATTATGCTGAACTAATTTGCCCTGCATGGGAGAGCTCCTAACTAGGTCAGCAGTCTGAGCCTCCATTGGGGGAGCCGTGTGTCTGTTTTAAATAACCTCCTTTCCTGCCCAAGAGGAATGAGCTAATTGCCTGCCCCGTGCAGGACAGGAAAGGGAAGTGTTTTTCCACAATTGATGCTTAGAAAATATCCTACATTCCGCCCCCCAGGAATGTCAGTGTAGAGGATCTCAATAGCAGAATTGGTGGTTTAGTCATCAACTGCAGGTCCTCAGGGCAAGGCCGTGTGCTGCTAATCCAAGTTGTCATTCAGCTCTCTGTATCCAGGGAGGCAGCTATGAATTATTGTTCCAAAACAATCAGCTGTGAGAGTCAACAGATACCAGCTTTGTTATGAGTGGAATTCACCCGAGCATTATAACCTCGACCTGCAGCATGTGACAGGACCAGGAATAAAACCAGTCTCCTCCTGGGCCCTCTGCACAACCGAGCTCTGCCTGCACTAGTGACGCAGCTCCGTCAGGTGACACCATAAATGCTTTCACCCCCATTTCCACTGCTGCTGGTCAGGCCAGCCCGGAGCTTACCCTGGTGAGCCAGCTGGGGGGTTGACATCGGAGACCACTCTGCCTCGCTTCTGCCCCCTGCAAGTCGTTTGGTTACCTGTCCCTGCTGCCCAGTGGGAAACTTCCGCAGCCACAGTGACCAGAGCAGGTCCGTCAGCGAAGCGTCGAGCAACTCCCTGCTCAGCTCAGTTTGGATAGAGCAGATTGTTTTTTTCCTACAGAGCTCCGGCTGCAGCTAAGAACTGATGCTCGTCCCTCCAGAACAAGGGCTCCATGTCAGGGACTCATTTTCCCTTCTTCAGGGCTCCTCAGCCTCCTTTGGTCCCCAGCTGTATCCTTGCAGAACAAGCTCCTGAGACCTGCTGGTACTTGCCAGGAACAATGGAAAATTATGCCTTCAGAATCCAAACAAAGATTTGAAGTTTACCAACAAGACAAAAACACAATTGTGGTTTTCTGATTTTATTGTGTTTGTGAGTCCTTGCAGTGAGGGCTGATGTGTTTCAAACTCGCCTGCGGGTGTGGCAGAACTGAGTGTACAAGTCTGAACTCAGGTATATTTATTATGCAGTTAAAGTACAGACTTACTGCTTCTGCTTTTTGCTTTGGTGAAGGTCTTGTGAGATGTTGGAGCATGTTCATTGAGAGCTTTTACTTCTTAAATGAAGGGAAAGGTGGCCTCTTTTTAAAAGGAGCCATCTTTTATGTATCACCTGAATTGAAATAATTTCAGTAAAATGGTCTTGGGAACTCCCTTGATTGTTCAGCCTTCACTTTTTTGGCAGCACTTCTGTCTTTGAGCACAGGACTAAATCCAGCCACATCTTGGCCAGACCACTCTATTTAAAAGGTCTACAGAGCATTATGATAAATTGCAAGTCCAGCGATTGCCTAAGTCTTAGCCTATAAGGGCCCTTAGGGAGCTGTCAGGCTGTTGCAGGCTGTGGTGGTTTAAATTAACCTGCTTTATTTGCGAAATACAGATATTTGTGGGCAGGCCAGCAGCCAGCAGGTCACTGCTGACTGACAGCTCCTGGGGTCATGCTACACTGCTGGTAACTGGGGCACGGGGGGAGTGGATGGTGTGGGGGAGCCTTCTAGCAGAAGGGGATTCAAGGTGGAGCCAACCCTGGAGGCTCCAGGGAAAAATATCTGACTTCCCGGGCTCTTAAGCAAGCCATGAAGATTGAAGAAAGCTCCTGGCCAGAGAGCAGCTAAGTGGGGAGGAAGAAAAAGGAGCACAAATTTTGTTGCTATTGTTGGCTGACTCCTGCCTTCTGCCAGAGCCTGGAAAGCTGCACGGATCCTCTGTCCAAGAAGAGTTTCCTTTGACATTCCTGGGGACAAGCCCTCAGGGCCAGGACAAAACCTGGATCTTTTCATGTGCAGCTCAGAGAGATTCTGAGAGATTCTGCTCTGGCATGAGAAGGAAAATATCTCAGCTTTTCTGCCTCTGTCTGTATGAATGTGCCCTTCTGCTCCATATGGGCACCCATGTTACACAGCTTGGCTTGGGAGGAAGGACCTACAAATATATTGATTTACAGGAGCAGAGCAGGCAGCCCTCATGAGCTTTTTGCAAAGGAAGCAGAATGGATTTTGTTTTCCAGGCCAATTTTTTCTGGTTGCATTCATTTCTGGGAAGCGCTGTCAACAGCTCTGCTTGGTTTTACGTCTATGCCGCAGCAAGCTAGAAACAAGGGAAAGGAGGGGAATCCTGAGCCAGGCAGCACCCACGCACAAGCAGCATGGCCCTGCTCCGTAACCAGCATCACTGCCAGCTGGGAAACCTGGTCTGGAAGGTGACAGCACTATTTACTTAAGAAATTTACCCTGCAGGTGAATTTCCTTATCTCGGTCTCACTGGAAGTGAAGAGGCTGGGAAAATAACTGCAGGAACCACCTTTCTGGACGGGGATGCAGCTGCAAGGGGCTGCGGTCCCCATGGCCAGGCCGGGGTGTTTGAGCACAGCCCAGCTCTCTCTGGGGTAAAGAGAGCCGGGTTGGGCACAGCGTCAGAGCAGGGCCCGCTCAGAGGGGCTCTGCTTGGGGAGAGAGCTGCTCAGGCTAACTGGGAGTGAAGGGCCAGTGCAACAGGGGCTGTGCGTGTGGAAAGTTACTGCTGATGACGAAGTGCAGACTTTGGGATTTTGTATTGGGTAAGTTTCCAAATCTGGGTTGTGCTTTTGTAACCCACTGAACCCTTTGCCAGGGAGGCAAACTTTAACCAGAGGACAAGTAAAGGGCAGGATGGAATCGTTCCTTTAATGGCAAATGAGTAGAAAATCAGGACAGTTGTGGTTTTTTATGAGACCATGGGCAGTTTTAGGCCTAAAACATTCATTCTTTTCGAGAGCCAGCCCAGTGGAGTAAACCTCATTTACAACTTGGCATTAATACCCGAGTTATCAAGCATTACCGTAACTCTGAGTCAGCAGAGGTCTCAGAGGCATAGATAGCTTTCAAAGTTAATCAACCAACCAATAGATCTTTCTACTGAAAAAGCCAGGGAATTTTTATGTCAGAAAAAAAATCCTTGTTGTTTTCCTGGGGTAATAAATGGACATTTCAGTTTAAACATTAAGGTCTAGCAAAACCAAGTAAATGACAAAGTGACAGGATGCTGAGTTCAGATGCCCCAGTGGCTGCAGTGCCCTGAAGGAACCCTGGGCTGTGCCAGGTTCAACCCATCCCTCACAGGGCATACTGCTTGGGGACCAACAGGGACACAGGGCCTGCCAGGCCTTGTCCAGCTGGGAAAAACAGGGGTATGTGTGATGGACATTGTGACACAGAGAGGGGTGAGATATTTATCTCCCCAAGCTGCAATGGAGGCTGCAAAAAAGATGAATGATGAGTGAAGTTGCACAAGGTTAACGTAGCAGTGTTGTTTCTAAGCAAATCTGAATGGTGGAAAGTTTATGCCATGTGAATCCCTCGTGCTGTGCAGCTGGGTTTTCTTTTCCGTCTATTTTTTTCTTACCTAGTCTGGTTGCTGGGATGCCAGGGGTGGAGCTACTGCTTTATCAAACCACAGCCTGGGAAAATGAGCAGCACTGGCAGACGCTGATGTGTCATGGCTCAGGGCTGGAGGGATTTCACAGCTGATGCTGCTGAGCGGCTCTGAGGGTGGGATATGCTGTGGGCTCACTCCCACGAGGGGATGAGTGACAGCCCTGCCTGGAGCGAGCAGCCCTCACCAGGGCATCTGTGAGTGTCTGCCTGGGACTGGGGGCAGTGCAGATGGAAGAGGTTTGGCAGGGTCTGACTCTGCAAGTAGAAAATCCAAGGGAAGGGAAACTGGATACATGGGGTATCCACTCCTCAGCAGTTTCCCTGCAGCTGGTTGGGAAGGATGGTGTCAGCATGGCCAGGAAGGCAGAGCCAGTCCTGGGCACTGTGATGGGAGCAGGGTTCCAAGTTCAGATGGTGCAACTGAAATTTTCCCTGAGCCCTTTCCAGCACCTGTTTGCCAAACTCCCTTTGAAGTTGCTGAAGCAGCTTTTCTGGAAATGCTGCTCTTGTCACGGAATCTCTGCCCAGGAAATCAGGGTGATAATAGACAGTAAGACACATGAGCAGTGAGAGGGAAGGGTGGCATTTCATGTGAATGAATTACAGGTGATGGACACTGCCTGAAGTACCCTACTTGCAAAAACATCCTTCATGCCCCATATTGCACCTTCATGAAGCTTGAGCAAGAGAGTTGTCAGGAGGGTGAATTACTGGCATCGTTTTTGCTGGCTGGAGTATTGCTAAGATGGCTTGGGGCAGCACATTAAAGCATGCAGGATGCAACCTCTGCAATATATTGACCTGATCAAATGTGTAATAGTAAGAAGCCTTTCTCCTCTGAAAAGAAAAGCTTTAAAGCCCTTCTTCTGTTTTACATGGAGGGGAAAGTAAGACTTTTGGAAAAGTTTCACTAAAAACAGAGGCAGAAAGCAGCATTCAATCAGGGACTTACAGCCGAGCTGCAGGCATTGCAGTGAACGCTGTAAACTCTGGCATTTTATGGTGGATTTCTGGTCCCCTTTTGGGCTAGTGCTCCATCTCAAGGCTAAGACAAATTTCAGAGTTGTGTTACACCAGAACTGATTTCCTCCTCTGCATAATTCTAGGTTTGGTGAACTGGCGTTTATAAGAAATAAAAGAGGTTCCCAGGCTATGTTGTGGGGCTCTGGAGCAACCACTTGTACTGATTTATAGAGAAGGTGACTGTCACCCTGAGGCTGATATAAGTTCTCATTCCTGAAAACATAAATATTTATATAAATGTTTTTCGAGGAGTTGGAGAAGCAAGAGTCTGAGAAAAAGATCGAGTTATATAAACAAATATTATCTGTCTGATGTAACACTCCAAATACCTCATCCACTGAGTAATCTGGATGTGACATAACAGGGGAGCTGGATGAGAGCAAGCCAAGTGAAGTGTTCTCATCCTGAAACAAAGGAAAACAAACCAAAGGGAGGTAGAATTGCCCATTCCCAGGCTGCCTGTCCCCTGTGACCTTCCTCGTGCTCTGTTATATCCATTTTCACAAAAAATTTCCTCTTCCTTTATACTACGTAGTGGATACCTCTCTGTCCCACTGGGAAAAGGCTCATTGCAGCTCTGCTGGAGCAGATTCCCATTTGCAAGAGGAGCATGTGACACTTTGCCAGTGTTAGGTCAGGAGAACCATGGGAATTTGAAAGCAATCCCACAGCTGAAACAATAAGGTCTGGCTCTGGTCAAATATCATCACAGATGAACCACCTTTCCCTCTTTCCTCATGTGTGTGGTTCAAATAGCCTTTGAATGCTGCACTGATAAGGGAAATGCATGGGATAAAATTCTGACACAGAGAATAGCAGCATCATTCTGCTGAGGGCTGAATGACTGATCCCCACACTCTCAGTGGGGCTGGAAGGTCCCTGTGGCCCCTGCTTGGTCAAAGAACTAATACTAAGCATTTTCCATACAGAAATATGATTTCCACATTCCTCTGGTTCCTTAATACTCAGACTTGTCAGGATGGTATTTTACTAATTATCTCCTAGTTTGAAGTTTATATTATACAGGGAAGGCTCAGGCAGCAGGACAGTCCATTTGTATAATGACTTGGAACTCACCTGGATGTGTTGGGGTTTTCTTCTTTTCTGACAGCTCGTGCAATAACAAATGGGAATTACATTCTCAATAAACAGCCCATCCTAGGAAACCTGACAGCCAGCCAAGACTGGCTTAGAAATCCTTGCAGTGGCCACGGGCAGACACCCCAACTGTGAGAAGGATTCAATGTGTCCTAGGGACGGGCAGTGCCTGGTTTAGCAAATAGGGTTAGCCAGAACAGGGAACTGAAGGAAAATCTGTAACAGGGCAGTAAAGACATGAGACCAAAAGAGGAAAGTCTGAAGAAAATGAACTATTTGAGGAAACTTCCTTGGATTTAGGCTGGAGCACCTGAGCGGCCCTGCAGCTGCTGAAGGCTCTTTGGAGGCTGCTTCCATGTACAACTCTGCTGGCTGCTGAGGCAAAAACCAGCTGGGCATGGGCTGCATCTTGCTTGCTCTCCTTTGGATGAGAAATTCAGCACATTTGTGGAGGAGGAGTAGTGACAGTATTACAGGGAGCTGGGAAATGATCTTGCTTTTAATTAAAGGTGGACATTTTCTGGGGCTGCTTAACTGCCCTTCACCAACGCCATACGGCCCTTGGATAAAGCTGATCCCTGCTGTGTTGTTAGTCTGGGAAGGGCAGATATTTTGGGAAATACCTCCCGGAAGGGCAGTGCTTCACTGACGTGTGAAGGTGGTGTGTTCAAAGAGGCCTTTGTGGAAGGCACAGGTGCCTTTATCTTCTCTGTTTTCAGCTGTTGTGACCACTAGTTACACCAAGAAGCCCTCGGTGCAGGGCACAGATGAGCATCCTTGTGCTGGGTTAGGGAGCACAGGACGGTGTTTATGGCAGCCTGCTAGCCCAGGGTGGGACTGCCAAGCCCCAGCCCCCAGCCAGCTCCCCTCCTTACCTGACAGCCAATGTAAAGATGTCCTGGTGCGAGCTGGTGCTTGTATTTCAGTGAATACTAAAGGCAATCACTGTTTGTTTGTGTAAGGAACAGCCCCAAATCCAGCCTCCTGGCAGTGCCTAATCCGCTGTCAGAGCTGGGCTCTGCCCATGCTTCTGAGCATTTTGTGGTTGATACTGGGCAAGGCTGTCACCCAAGCACATGGTATTGTGAGGGCTGTTTATGATTTTGGCATGTGAACCACCACAAGACTGGTCATGGACAGCCCATAGTTCAGGAGGGGGATGAATACAGGATGGCATTATGTTGTCAAAAGCCCATTGCCAAAAGTCTTTGAGAAAACCTTCCTTGGCGAGCACACTCAGAAACATATGGGACTATTCTGTTAGCCAAAGCGTTGGTATTTTGCCTTAAAAATGGAACATCCAATGCTGTTTTGCAGCCTGCCGGGGGAGATGAGCATTTGTGTCTGTGTTGTGGGGCGTAGGAGGCAGCTCTGCTGTCAGGGATGCTGTGGTTGCCAGCACAGATCTTGCCAGCGCAACTGAATATGTCCTAAAATAGGACTGGGGAAGGGGATGGGTCAATAACCCAGCAACACCCATATAACCATTTTACAGAACTATAGAGTCACCACAGAATCCTTGAATGGCTTGGATTGGAAGGGATCTTAAAGGTCATCTAGTTCCAAAGCCTGTCCATGGGCAGGGACAGCTTCTGCTGGACCACTTCGCTCAAAGCCCCATCCAACCTGGCCTTGAACAATTCCAGAGATATCCACAGCTCCTCTGGTTAACCCGGACCAGTGCATCACCACCCTCACAGGGGAGAGTTTCTTTCTAGTGTCCAACCTAACCCTTCCCTCTACCAGTCTGAAGCCATTCCCCCTTATCTTGTCACTCTAGGCCCTTGTCCAAAGTCCTTCTCCACCTCTCTTGGACCCTCTTTAGGTACTGGAAGGGGCTCTAAGGTCTCCCTGGAGCCTTTGCTTCTCCAGGCTGTACAATCCCAACTCTCTCAGACTGTCTCCATGGCAGAGGTGCTCCAGCCTCTGATCATTGTTGTCTCCTCTGGACAAGTTCCAGCAGGTCCACATTATTTTTAAGATCTGGGGGCCCCAGCTGGCTGCCTGGCAGGACTTTCCAACCAAATGTCTCCGGCACCTATCAATAATTTATCTCCCCAACCCCTGAATTTCCTAGCAACGAGATTAGTCCCAGCAGCACACAGTCAGTGCATTGTTGGCCAGCCCGGCTGGCCTCGCTCAGGGGCCCCACAGGTGCCTGGGTGCTTTCCACCAGTCTTTGCGGCCTCTCCCAGTCCCACTCTACCTCTTGCCAAGTCAACAGCCCCAGTGTCCTCCAGCCTGCTGGTTCTTTGGGACCAAACCTGCCTGCTCCTCTCAGGAGTGGTTGTTGGGAGGCTCACGTCTCTCTGCTGCAATCAAATTCTTTATATACTTGATGTTTACAATGGGCCATTAAGGTGCCCTGGAATGCTCTAAAACAAGCGGCTCTGGATTTTTTTTACAAGTTTGGTACTAACAGTGAGGAATGCTCCACAGCCATAAAGGATCTCTGGCAGGACTGGAGCACTGAACTGATTGTCTGCTGGAATGGTTTTCAAATATAGAACAGGCTCCTGCAATCACTTGCCATAAACCTGGAGGGAAAAGTGAAGCAGTAAATCTGCTATGACTCAGAGTGTGCACCTGGCAGAGAAACCCTCAGAAGCATTACTGGAAGGTGACAGATTTATTCTGGATACAGCAGGTGAGGTGCCTTGTGGGAATCCCTCTAAAATTGCTCAGAAAAAAAGGGGAACCCAAACGAGGAGCCAAAACAACCTATGGATGCAACCAATAAGCATTGTTTTCTCTTCCAGGAAGAAAACCAGAGAGAGATTCAGATAGTTCATCTCGTTGCAATTTAAGGTTTCTCTATTTCTGAAGCCCTGGACACAAGCTGCTATTTAATAGAGCCACTCTTCACAAATCTGAAGTGGCACCTGAAGAAAACTGCTGGCAGATCTCTCAGCAGGGAGCCTTGTGTCCCAGTGCCAGGCATCCTGCCCAGTGCTCACACTGCCTGGTGTCTGTCAGGAGAAATGGGCTTCTACCATGTGAGAGTTGGTGCTAAGGAACCCCATGAAGAAATCTCTCCTTTTGAAACTGAGCTTGCTGCGATGAATTTGGACAACCTGGGTGACCTAGGAGTCCTTTGCACTCATAAGTTTAGCATGGTTTCATTTAATAGCTCTATTTCTGCTATTTTCATGGGGGAAAGGGATAAATAATTGGCTTCATATTTCTGCTAAGTGTCTCCTACAGAGTCATCTCCTACAAAAATATATGGTTTATCAGGCACACCTAAATTGGTAAAAGACCTGATAGCTCTTATATCACTTAAATTTGAGATTTGCTTTGGATCTTTTTCCCGTGGTCTTCCAGAAGCTGCAAAGTTGAAGCTACCTGGAGTNAAAGACCTGATAGCTCTTATATCACTTAAATTTGAGATTTGCTTTGGATCTTTTCCCCGTGGTCTTCCAGAAGCTGCAAAGTTGAAGCTGCCTGGAGTTTAATTGTCACACTGTGTCTTGCTGTCTGAAATCACTAGGTAGCAGACAGAGGAAGGGTAAACCCCTCCAGATATCTCTCACTTGTGCAGGAAGAGGGTTTTCTCTGCAAATCTGTGCCTGGCAGCCCTGAGAAGCTGCTGTTCTCTGCTGGGCTGAGGGCTTGGCACATTGGCCTGGCAGCAGGAGCAGCCAGCCCAGGCTTTGCCAGCGATACTCAGGGCATTTGCACAGAAATTATGTGGAGATTGTCTCCATCAGGATAACTTGGACATGGGGTTATGTAATTATCTGGCCGTGGACTGTACAGACATGTTTTCAGGGAGGTGATTTAGCTGTCATGTCAATCCCAGAACACTGATCTGGACTTGCACAGGGTGGTAAAGCTGTCAGGACAGGTTTTGCTGGGAAAAAAGTTTCAGGCTTGTGAAGGTGTGTTCAAACCCCAACTAAAAGGATAAAACCTGTGTGTGTGTGACTCAGAATGCAGCTGGAAGTGGGAAGGTCAGAGCTGGGATATTACATTTTGGTAAAAAGATGACAGGTGGGATGGGGAGGACCAGTGGTTGCCCAGGGATGTTGGAATGTCACACAGAGGCTTTGTGCAAGCAGGGCAGCACTGAGACAGGGGTAGCAAGCTACTTAAAAAGGTGATTTTCAGGGGGCCTGAAGTTATTCATAAACTTGCACCAGTTTTGTGAATAGCTATGGATTTTTAAACTTCCAAAGAGAGAGGGGAAGACAACTAAAAAAAAAAGAAGGTGATGCATTGATTAAGATCTCTTTAAAGCGATATTTAAAGAGCATTATGCAGCAAGGACTGGTTGGACACAGGCTTGCAGCCCTCCCTGAGGTGACCCTGTGTCCGTCCCGCAGCAGCACAGCTCCCTCTCCTGACTGCAGAGCTCAGCGGCCCCCAGATGAAGGGTTATTGTGCTCTCTGGGAGCCAGGCTCATTTCTGCAGCGTAAATGTCCTGTAAAGCACGAAGGGATCCACCCCTGCCTGTGGGGATGGGCTAGATTCAGACATCTTAAATCTGTAATTATTTCAGGTTCTCCGTTAAAGCGCATGGCCCAGTGGGACCTTCCCTATCTCTGTCTTCTCCAATTCTCATTTAAAGAAAATGTCTATTTTCCAGAATGAGGGCTGCTGCCTAAGGAGGGGGTTGTGGGTAGGAGCATCTGCTGGCAGCACCTCGGTGTGATGAGTTTCTGACCTCGGCCGCAGCATGTGGCTGGGCTCAGCTGGGTGCCTGCCCTCCCTGCTGCCATCCCGTGTGCCAGGGCTCTGCAGGGACATCAGCAGTGCAGGTACCATGTAAACACAGCCTGTGCCCAGGCTGCTGGTACACCCGTGTGTCAACCTGCCATGCTCTGACCCTTTGTCCCCATTGATTGGTTTGACATCTTGATTGTCCACCTTCCTCAACTGTCAACAGCTTAGATGATCCTCAGATATTTGGTATTTCTGCTCGTACAAGGGCTTGACAAGCCCTGTTTGTGTTGCCCGAGCAGCTTTAATTCACCAGCTTGTCTATGGATAGCTTTGGACAGGAGTATGTCCTTTGCAAACAAGATTGGTTTCTCACGCTGCAAACTGTGTGGTCAGCTCCATCCCCAAATGCAGCAGTCAGGCAGGATGCTGGATCTGTGCCAGGTTTGAGAAGGTCGCAGACTGACAGAGGAATAGAAAGGTGGGCACTGGAAGTAGATGAAGACACAACTGTCCCATCCTCATCGGCCGTGCTGCATTACCTGCACTACCATGGGAGCCGTGTGTGTCAAAGCCCAGCTGGGAGAACACCCAAAGCTGCCCAGGCTGGACGGGTCGGAGGCACTGCTCCAGGCGTGGGGGCATGGGCTGCTGGGGAGCTCCAGCTGAGATACAAAGCCCCAGATGTTGCAGACAGCTGAGACTCATGCCAGAGCCTCACAGTGACCCTCCTGCCAGGATCCCATTCTCCAGAGCACTGCTGGGACTGGCCCCAAGGGGACTTTTTAGGGGGGTGGGGGGGGCGGATAAGCCACCAGAAAACCACTCTGCTGTAGCCCAGAGTCTCCCTGCAGCCTCAGCATCAGGCACTAGATGTCCTTGCACGCCATGCTGTGGATGTGCATCCTTCGGTGCTGCACAGGCTGCAGGTGGGACATTTCCACGAGGGTGGCAACCACTGGATGAAGGCGGCCCTTTTCCAGCTCTGGCTTTATGGGACAGAAGGGAATTTATGGGAGAAAGGCACTTGCTTCACTGCCCATCTCCATGCTCCCCTGGGAATTCTGGGTCAGGGGCTGCCTTGCTTTTGGGCATCATTTTCCATGACATCCCAGCAAGCCCGCCTCCATCAGCACCTGCAGCTCAAAGTCACTTCTTGGTGATCCCATCAAATTATTTCAAGAGCAGTCCTTTGTTGTGGGAAATCGATATCTGCCTTGAGGGCCTGTTGATATCTCAGTGAAACCCATTAAATTACATGAGTTTGATCCCAAAGTGGCAACCACAGCAGCATTTTAAAATAGCTCCACAGCCAGGAAACTGAATAACATGCTCATGAAGTGATTTTGTGTGTGTGCGTGTGTCCAGCAGTGAGTCTCCCAAACTCTCGGTGAATAATTATGGGAGCAGTGTAAGACATAAATAATTTCCCCAGGTCTGCCAGGTTACCCTGGCAAAAAAGGACAAATAAAATGCTGGAGAGAAAATGAATGTGCCCGGTGCTTGAGCAATAAGGAGCAGCACTGAGTGTGCTGCTAAACTGTACCTGAAAGACCAGTTGGCTGCTGGAGCTGCAGTGAGTATCCTTTGGGGAGCACCTGGCAGACCTCTCCCCCTGTCACTGTGTTTGTCCACACGTGTTTGTGGCAGCGATCCTTTGCCCTGGGGATCCCATCTAGGGGTACAGCCACCAGCAAGCCCTGGAGCCAAGCAAAACTTCTGGTGTCCCCCGAGGGCAAATCACAGCCACCCAGCAGCTGCTCAAGCAGTCCCTGAGTGTCGGCACAGCATTTTCACATCCAAGCCTTCCTCCGGTCACCCGCGGAACAGGTCAGGGGGTCCCACCCTCGGGCTCCAGTGGGGTGCCGGGTTGTGTGAAGCAAGCCTGGCTTGTGGGTTCAGTCCCTCTGGGCACGAGTTTTGTGCCAAAATCACTCCTGTCCTGCTGTTTCAGCATCACTTTGAGGACAGAGAGCAATGCCGCAGGCAAGGGAATCCTCGGGCAAGCTCTGTGCCCTTCTGAACAACCTCCATGTGCTCGCAGATTTAGCCACAGGCTAAATATGTTAAGAATAAGAAGGGTTTGTATTTTACCTCTCTCTAAACTGTCCATCCCCTGGGGCAGCTCTTGGCCAGTGTCCTGCCCACGCCCCCTGTGCCTGTCCCTCTGCCTGGGCTTTGCCACCGTGCCTGTACTGGGAACCCCAGAGGGAGTCCCGCTTTCTTTGAAAGCTGACAGATTTTACTTACTGAGCATTAATTAACTGTATTTATTGTCAGAAATAAACTGGGGAGATCTTCTTTCCTCCTGCAAATGCAGTCAGAGATGATACCTGCCAAGCAAAGGAGGAAATTACTTTAGAAATTAATTACAAAGGGTATGCGCAACGGGAAAAGCACCAGTCCCTCCCTCCCCACTCTTGTTATGAAGAAGCTTGATAGCTCTGATCTCAGCACATTTGCAGGCACATTTCGACTATTAAAACAGTGCAAATTATCAGTTTTATGTTGTAATTGGGGAGGCCAGTTATGAAGAGGCAATATTTTATTTAGGTGCAATAACTGAAACTTTTTTAAACTGGTGGTCGTGCTCATACACAGATTTAGAGATCTGAAAGTCTGTAATTGTCCAGTTCCATGCTTTTCATACTGTAATATATGATCTGAAATGAGGTGTACTGGGCACAAGAAACAAAGGGTAATTTTGAAAGGTCATCAGAAGTGGATTAGCTTATTCCAGGGTCCTTAATAGTTCTGACCTCAATTGCATATTTGCGGGAGCTCAGGACTTCTGAACAAGGAATCAATATGATTTCGCAGAAGCCGCTTTATTGCTTACATAAAACTCTACTTATACATTTTACAACTGCTGTACACACGATCACGCGTTACTTGATTGGTCCCTCTGTCTTGTCCACGCGCTCTGCACGCACTTTTCAGAAAATATTATTGGTTCTAGTCCAGTGCAGCACAGTCTTTCTTTATCTATTTCTTGATGTCTTGGTGTTCTGTTTTTCAGCTTTTTCTTTCCCAGTTTAACGCGGTTCACATTTCAGTAACCTTGATGAATTCCTGAGGGTTCTGATAAGAATAACTAAGGATGGTTTGGCTGGGGCACACTATCAGGGTTCAAATACATTACATCACGTATTGAAGGGAAAAATATTTTGATCTGCTTTACATGAATGCTATTATGAGTAATAAACGTGCAAGAAACTTTACTGTAGCTCTTCCCTACAAATCCGCAATCACAAGCTCTATCGAGTCAGTGTCCTTTAACATAAATCAAGGATGTGTTTGTTTGGGTGTTAAATGTTCATTTCCTCAATTACCAAAACAACAGAGCTAAGTAATGTCCCTTAATAGCCGACGCCAAAATAAAACCAACCACCACCCTCTGAATTTGTTTAGCAGCCATCAGCAAAAGGGCAATATTCTTCGGATTTTGAGCTTTCCACTGAATGGTGGCAGGATCCCTGGGGACTGGAGGCCATGTCTGGAGCTGATGTGGAGGCCCCAGCCCAGGTGTCCTGAATTTTACAGGCTGCCCAGCCCAGTCAGGAGCCGTGCTGCTGCTGAGGGGTTTGGAGAAGCCACATAGCTCCAGGCCCTCTCCAGGATGAGCTTGTGTATCTTGGAAGGTGAGTCTCTTATGAATTAGAGCTTTGTTTTTTATTTTATTTTTAAAAATTAGTTTTTTCTTATGGTGGCAAATCCTCATATTTCTCTTGAGAACCCTCTCAGAGCTCTGGGGAAGTCAGGACTTCTGAGATCTGTGACATCCTAATGCAGTATGAGGTTTATTTAATGGTGAGGTTAGTCCCTATAATTCCTGTTTACCAGGTTTCCTGGATATCTGTGCCTTTAGGATAATGACCAACAATAACCAGAACTCTCCAGCTGTGCCTGGTCTCCATTTGCAGCTGTTGGGTGCATTGGGTGGGCTGAGTAATTCCTCAAGAAAGCTCAGGCTCTCTCACCTTGTGCTGGACCTGACTGCTCCCCCCTTGGCTGCAGTGCTGGTCCTGGAGTGGGAGGGATGTTTGGCTGCCGGGGTACTTGAAAAGAGAGGTTTTTGTCTCATTAGGGTAGCTATGGTTGGAAGACACTCTGGAGGTATTCAAAGTATAAGCCTACATCTTGTCTTAAACAAGAATTCAGCTCTTTAAGATCAACCTGACATAAAATGGTGCATTTGAAACTTCTGCTATCCCTGATTGCAGGGCCCGGGTCAGAAACCTGTGATCCCAGTGACTGAGGTGGACTTGATATTTCATTAGTGGTGTGGGCAGGCTGTATCACCAAACCATGAGCTCCCTTCAGCTTGCAGAGGGGAGGGGGTTTGTTGTGTTTTCAGGAGTTAACACACTGCACGTGGACGTGATCATCTTCAGTTCAGACCGGTGAGTTACCATGGTGCTGTTGGCAGTGCGGCATTGTCAAGCTGGGATATACATTTTTTTATAGAATCACCTGGTGATTACATGCTGCATTATAATAAACATAAGTTAATAGAGGGACTAAAGTGTCATTTCAGTTTCCAGGCTGGGAAAACAAGGTTGCTCTGCCAACTGCCCATCTCTCTGACAGGGTTGCCATTTCCTCTTCCTGCCATTGAACTGTTGCATTAACCTCAATCCCTCAGTCATTAGTAAATATTAGTAAGCCGTACGTGACATTTTGCACCAAGCAAGGCTGCAGGTCCTGCCTGTTGGAAGTTTTTAATTAAATAAAGCTGCCTGCTGTGGGCAGAGGGACAGGGGGGAGAAGGCAGAATTCAAAGGGGAGATGAAAGCTGCTGCCTCTGCCTGCCACGCCGGGGTGTGGGCAGGACTTCTGCTCCTCTCGGACCTTTCCTTCAGAGGAACCCTTGCGTTTTTCAGATGGCGTCTCCTCTGAAATTACAGCACATGGTTTGTGCTCCTGCTCCAAGTCTTTCTGGAAGTCTCTGGAAAATACTGGATGTAGCACCTGAATAAGCCCCATATGAAAGCTGGTAGAGCACACATTGTCAGTGGTAGCAGTAAGCCAGGGTTTCTGGCTTGCTGTGACCAGAAGCTGAGCTCCAGGTGCACCAGGCAAAAAGCTTTGTCAGGTCAAGACCAGACTTGAAACTGGACTGGCAAAAGTCTTTTTTTGAGATCTCAGAGTTTCTGAACTTGGAGCTGGGAGTGAGAGAGAATAGGTCTGATCTCTCACAACCTTCCTGATCCATTATTTATAACACTGTAGAGGTCTGGAACAACGCGTGTGTCCGGCCAGCGCAGCAGTGGAGAGGCTCAGTGTTAAATGTCAGGGCGGGGAGGGTGGAGCAGCAGCTGCTGCCTTTCCCCTGCAGCTCTCCCTTCCTCTGCCGGGCAGGGCTGGGGCTCTCTGCCTGCAGCACAGCATGGGAAGCAAAATGCCAGTGGGTCAGGGGCTGTGCTGCACGCTGGGCTCTGCTGTCCTTGGGCACCGCATGGCCCGACCACGCTGAGCCTACCAGAATTAATGCTTGCTGCTTTCCCAGGGATGCACTTTACCTGCATTTAACTGTGTCTTTTGGTTGCATTCTCTCTCTTCTCTCTATTTATTCCTATGCCACTCAGCATCTGCATTATGGATAGATCTTTCAGGGTAACCAGTGGCTGCTGGTGGTCCTGCTCTCTCCACCTTTAATGAAAGAGCAATAAGTGTGCTGGATGCCCAGGAGCTGCAGCTGAAGAGTCAAATGAATCCTGATGTTTCCACTTGTCTATCACTTGTTTGGTTTCTTCTTCTGGCCCTGGTTGATGGCTGCTTGCCGGGGTCAGTGCCATGACCAGCAGCACAGGATGGTGGGAGAGGTTGGCAGAGCCCTGATGCCTTGGCTGCAGTTGTGTTTATTTGTACAGGACAAGCAGTGTCCCATCTCCCTTGGCAGGAAGCAGGGGATGAATTTTGGCACACAGAGTTCAACATGAGGTCTGTGCCTCTGCCCTCACCCTTGGCTGCGGTGTGACGTGGGCTGGCACCAGCATATTCCTTGAGGGGTGCTCTGTTTCCTCATTTCCTCGCCTGGCTCAGATAAGGAGTAACAGTCTTACCACTTTTTCCTCAAAGAGAGACTTCAGCCTCGTGGAAACTAGGGAATAGTCCGGAGTAGCATAGCCCAGTAGAAATTATTGGCTTCTTCCTAATGTGGGAAGGGCAGAATTTTTTTCTATCTAAATCTGTTTAGTATGAAAAATGAGTATTCAAATGTCATAGAGCTGGTTTTGACAGTAGCAAGAACTGTTTTTGACAAAAGCACAGAAATAGCGCCAAAAATCAAATCCAAGTAATGAATCTTCATGGCAAATAGAAAGGAAAATTCAAAGAACCTTATTTCTAAATTTGTTCAGTCAACAGTTTTAATTAGCAAGCATGTATAGTAATCCTAAAATAGGTGTGATCAATCCAGTCTGAAGCAGCCATTTAGTGGAGGGATGTCTAAAGGAGAAAGAAGGATGTGAATAATCTGAGCACTGCACAAGTACAAAAGAGCAGAGTAGCTCTGACTGTGAGGGGTACAGGAGACTGGCACCACCTCATGGCAAGGAGGACAAAATGTGTCTTGTCTTGGCTTCTCTTTGCTGTGAGATGTGAATGGGAGTTCAGTGATGGTTGGGTTGTACACCAGCCTGCTCTGAGCATCCCTGTGAATGAACACAGAGCCATTGGAGTGCTCCACACAGCCCACACGAGCCAACATAAACCCCCCGAAGTTCTTCTGTTTTCCCCCACAAATTTTGTGTTTCTGGAGAAGGAAACCCTGAAAGGCAAGAGCTTGGTGAAAGAGGGGCTCAGCCCTTGGGTGTCCTGACCTACTCCTAGGCTTCCCTGTGCCCCATTTGTTCAAAAGCCTTTCAAGAGCTTCCAGCTATTATCCATGGAATCCAGCAGAAAGAACTGGGCTCCCACTCACTTTTCTTTGAGCAGCAGCTGAGAGGAAAATGCACGGTCCCCTCAAACACAGAAGTTCCACCCCAATTTACCTGAATAAAGATGGGTGATTAGAAGAAGCATCTAGATAATTCCTGCAGGTAGGCTTTTCTGAGGGTCTGGGTTCTGGTATACTGCACTGTGTAAGATCTGGTGAAAGAATTAATTTACTGTTGTTTGCTTCACTTAAAGCAGTGGTTGGTCAGGCCTTTTGGAGCGATTCTGCTGTTGGTCAGGCACAGAACTCCGTGTGGGAAGTGTGCAGTGCTTGCTGCACTCCCCGGGGGTGCTGGGAGTGCTGGCTCCTGTGACCAAGGTGTTCAAATCTGGGGACATGGCCCTGGTGGGTCATTAAGTCCTCTGGAGCTGTCTGTGAGAGGCTCTGCATGCTGCATGTGGCTACTCCAGAGCTCTGGGGAAACCTCCAAGTGTGTCTGGGTCTGAGCTCTTCTGCTTTGGTGCCTTTCTGGGTTTGAACTCAAACTGGGAGCTCAGGTAGGAAGTGGGAAATTAAATGATTTAGTGCCATTTTGTCCAGAAGCCTTATTGCCTCTACTGCAAGTCTAAATCTTGACCTGTGAAGCTGAGCACGGGAGTATCTCAAAGGAATATCCTCACAATACAGAATTACAGGGTTAGGAGTATTTTCCAGATGAGCACTGTGGTTAGTGCTGTAGCCACAGATGTGGCAATACCCCACCTGGAATCACTGGCTATTCATTGAATAGGGACTTTTTGGAGTAGGGATCGGGGTTCAGGGGCAAGTTTTATTTTCCAGCAACAAATTTGTTCTCTTCTGTCCTCACGAAGAGCTGCTAAAATCTGTTGTGGGGGTAGAGAGGCTGTGGACGGGAGAGAACGCGGATATAGTCTTTTCAGACATGAAATGCCTGGAAGGGTGGTTTGTGTTGGAGCCCGGGGGGCTGACCTACCCCCACCCCAAAACTCCCCCCTTGCTCTTCGGGCAGCATCCCCCGCGGGTCCCCCGCGGACCCGCCCGCTGCCCGCCGAGCGGCTGTGGGAGGAGGAGAAGGAGGAGGAGAAGGAGGGGGAGTCCCGGCGGCGGGATGAGGCCGGGCTGAGCGATGTGCGAGCAGGCAGCGCGGTACTGCCGGGCCGGGGTGCAGAAGCTGCTGCGGAAGCCGGCGCCGGCGCTGCGCGGGCTGGACGGGCTGCTGCGCTGGGCGGCCGGCAGGATGGGCGACAAGGGCCTCGCCGAGCGGGAGCTGCTCGCCCCGGGCGCCGCCGCCGCCCAGAGGAAGGGCACCTCCGTCATCCTCGATGTGAGTGCTCCCTGCATCCCGCATCCCGGCTCCTGCCTCCCCCCCGCCCGCGTCCCGCACCGCCTGGGAGCGGGGATGTTCCTCTCGTCCCGCGCTCCCTGGACCGGCGGGCAGGGGCTGGACCCCGGGTCTTGCAGTCCCCAGCTGGGTGGGTGTGGGTGTCCAGCATCCTCTTGCCCTTGTCGCGCACCCACTCGAGCTCCTCGGGATCGCCGGTATTTCCCAGGTCCAGCATCTCTCGGACCAGCTGGGCAGGAGGCTGCAGCCCGGCTTCTCTGCTTCCCTGGATCCTGCAAGCACAGGCTGCACGGGCACGGGGTGCACCCCGGATCCTGCATCCCGCGAGCAGCTTGGCATCAGGGTTATTCCTCGGATTCTGGGGATGGCATGCAGCCCAGGTCCTGCATCTCCCGGGCTGGCTGGGCGTAGGGGTGCCCAGATTCAGCAACCCCTTTCCAGATCCTGTGCCCCTGCGCCGCCTGGGGCAGGGGGTTGCAGCCCGGGTCTGGCACCCAGTTGTCCAGATGCTGCACCTACTAGATTGTCAGGGCAGCCTGGGTCCCATGTCCCCTTGTCCTGCACTCTCTGGGACAGCTGGGAATAAGCTGCACCTTGGTTCTGCATCTTCTGGACTGGGCTGGGCGTGGGGTGCAGTCTGGATCCTGTACCTCCTTTCCTGAGTCCTGCACCTTTTTTTTACAGGCTGGGCATGGAGATGTAGCTTGTATCCTCCATCTCCTTGCCAGGATCCTGAACTCTCTGGGCTGGCTGGGCATTGGGGTGCACCCTGTTTCCTGCACCCTCTGAACAGGCTGGGCGTGGGTGTGCACCCCAGGTTCTGCAGCCTTTTTCCCAGGTCCGGCATCCCCTCGACCGGCTGGGTTGAGGATGCACTGTAGATCCTTAATCCTGGTTTGGGGGGGCTGGTAGGGATGTGCTTGGTGCCTGGATTGCTGTATTTATAGACTTTCTGATTAGGGAGCTAACGAGGCTGTTTGCACTTAAATGAATTGGGAGAATGGGGTGGAATCAGCCGGAGTGCAAATGGTGTAATTACAGTCTTTCTGCAGCATCCAGTAATTAAACACATAGATCCTCTGTTTTGCTATCTCCTAGCTTTAAAAAAAAAAAAAAAAAAAAAAA
>VZTI01001048.1:742591-766124 GCA_013397865.1 Struthidea cinerea | reverse complement strand
AAAAAAAAAAAAAAAAGTGAATGCAAAAATAAACTACTGAGGCATTGGCTGTAGTAAAGGATAACTCATGCTCTCTCACAGATAGGATAGGCAGTAGTAGCTCTTCCAGGCAAGCCCTCACATTTTGTAAATAATTTGCTGAACCCGCAGGCATTGGCATGGGCTAGAGAGTCCGAAACTCATTCCATCCCTGAGCACCCTGAGCTGAAAGGCATTTTGGTTCCCTGAGGAACCGTTGTCTCTAGCGGGTTGCCAAAAGCAGCTCAGAGAGCAGAGCACTTGATGGATGACCCTGCCCAGTGGAAGGGGCTGGCAGGTGGGCAGCTGCAGGCCGGGGGAATGAGCTTCCGGGGAGAACAGAAAGGACGAGTGCAACTCACACCCTTATGTCTTTTAAGTTAACTTGTTTAGGGGGAGTTCCTGGGGTTTTTTTCCCTATTTTTGTTGGATTGTTTTGGTTTGTTTTGTTTTTCAATCTGCCCTGAAATTGCCAAAATTTTAAAATAAATTGGAAATCTGCAATTAGGAAGCAAAATTCATACATTAAATTTATGTGTGAGGTTTCTTTAGTTAGTAGTGTTTTGCCACCAAAATGATATCTTATCCATTTAATTTTAGTATCTTTAAGTGATTTGTTTTCCACTTTGAGGTTTGAGCTTAGGAAAAGAGACATGAACTTTCAGAATGGGAAACACAGTAGAGCATTGTATTATTTCAGTGGGAAGTACAATAGAGCTGGGCGTTCAGCTCCTGATCATTTTTCCCTTTCACAATGGTACTGGGAGCCCTTTCTCACCTGCTGAAAGTAGAAATGCATTCTGGAAATGCAAGATTTGAGGGCTTAGGCTTTTTTTTTTCCCTCCTTCCTTAGAACTTGATTTTCTACTTTTTCTCCAGGCACAATAGCAATGCCAATTGAAACTGTGGCTTCACTGTAATGGGCTCCTCAAGTGCACTGCAAGAACCCCCTTTCATACAAAGGGTTTAAAACACGGGAACACGTATTTAGCTTAATTTTCACACATTAGCATGAAAGTAACAAGCATCCCACTGAACGCTCAAAGATGATAACCTGTTTTCCATTTAACTCCTTCACATTGTTGCTGATGGATGTGCTGGGGAAGCAGTGAGCCCCAGCCATGCAGCAGTGCGGCTTCTCGGTGGGGGAGGATGAAGTAAAAGACCTGTAAGGTTTTATGTTTAGCTAACACGTTTTCATGAGCTGGTGTGCTATGTAGGCAGTTCCTTGGGGGCTGAGGGAGGAGGGGAAAGCTTGGGTTTGGTTATGAATTAGATAAAATGGCTCTGACACTAATAGTATCTTAGTCACTTCTTCTTCCTCTTCTGGCTTTCTTTTAATTCATCCATCCCCAGTGTTCTTGTTCTGACTCCTCCATGAGGGTGGCTGGTGTGCAAGAACAAAGTTCCCTGTGCTCTTTCCACCAAAGAAACACAACTGTGCTGTTGTGGGGCAAAACTAAGGGCTGAAGAAGAACAAAATGCAACGAGGGGGTAAGATGTCTTCTGCCATCAACCTGGCTACTGCCACTTGGAAGATGAATCTTAACTTTGGGCTGGCTTCAGTGTTTTTCTTTTATTTAGCCTCTGGCCTTTTAGGTAAAGGATAAAAAAGGTTGAATTATGTTTACTAGCTCAACACGAAGCTATAGGTTTCCAGATGTAAAAGTAGCTGAAGTTGCAGATTAACTGCACCCCGGTAAAAATCTAATGAAGATACTTAAGTCCTAAGCACTACCTAAAATAGGCAGCAAGTAAAACCATGGAATGAGAGATGCTCTTCAGTGATGGTAGTAGAACAAGTGGAGGTGATGTGTCACTCTAGGAACCAGGAAAACACCACTTTGAATGGAATGGTCAGCTCTTACAACATTGGTTAAATCATCATAAGGGATTGGGATTGAGCAAGGGGTCTGTACCCACCCTGTGGGGCCTGAGGTACCCACCCTGTGGTGCCTGAGGTGCCCACCCTCAGGTGCCGTCTCTGGGTCTGCTGCAGCTGCAAGAGCCCAAGGCTCAGGGCTGGCAGCAGGTGCAATCTGCTGCAGGCATTCCCACTCACACCACGCGCTGTGGGTGGACACAGGATATCCAGTGCTTTCTGCAGCCAAGTGGACAAACCCTCTTTATTAAAAACTGTCACTGTGCTGCTCCAATCCATATGTGGAGATGGTGGCGTTTCCAGTCAAGAAAAAATCCTCAATGTCACAACACTTATGAAAAGGAGGATATATTATGTAGGTGTATATTCTCTGTGGGTAAGCCAGTGTGAGATCATATTTGCTGAGTGTGAATGAGTGCACGTGCAATACAGAGCTGAGGTGGATGGCTCTCAAGGTGTAGGAAATGTCTAGGCAGGTACTGTTCTGTCTGGGAGTACTTCAGAGCTGGCTGACCAACTGTCCTTGCTCATCTCTTCCTGCCTCCCTGTCACTGCCAAAAGCCTGTGTTGCCAGCAGAGGTGTGAGCTCCAGAGCACGTGAGGCCTGGTCAGTCACAGCAGCTGAAGGTGCAGATGCTCCACCTGGTTCACAGCTCATCTCCTGCTTGGCATCTAAAGTAAGGATCAGCCTTGGGTGTGGGTGAGCATCCCCATGGCAGGACTGTGAGCCCCACGCAGCACTGGCCTCCCTGCCTCCCTTCTTGCTGATGGGAACTAAATGCATCGATTTTTGTCTTTATTTTAAACACTCCTGAAGAATACAGTACCATTCATTGCAGGTCAGATGAAGCTTTCTGCTTTACCTACCCTGTCTTTTGCTAAAAACTAATTTTGACCCAGATCTGACTTTTTTATTCTTTGACAGGGTCAGGAAGATAATTTCAAATCCATCTTTCCTTACGGCTTCTCTTTCACCCTGTCTTACGTGGCCAAACCTTGATTGTGCTTCTTCAGCCCCATGGGATTGAGTAAGGTGTCCAGATAGAAGATACAGTGAGTTTGGTTTGTGCCAATGGTGCATTTTCAAACGTAGATCCAGAACTGCCAGTTTTCCAACTGTTTTGTCAATAACATGATTTCCTCTGCAGCCCTTAATAGCAAGGCTCTTGCAGCCACAGAAATCCCAGGAATCCTTTCTCAATCTCTTCTGTTTTGACCTTTTTCCTTCTGTTTTCATTTTGTTTGTTAGGATTTTTTTTTAAGGTTAGTTCATTCCCCTTCCTTTGTCCTTGTTTACCTTCTCACTTTGAGTGAACTATTTCAGAGGGCTATTTTCCTCCTCCTTAATCCTCTCTTTGTGAAATCTATGGTTTGATATCATTCCCTTGAGCCATGCCTGCAGGCACAGCTGGAGAGGAGGGCCAGGGCAGGCCAGGCTCTCTTCGTTCAGGAATCGCTCACTGCAAGGTACGTAATCACACAGGAGAGTCCATCCTTTCTCCTCTGATCTTCAGGGCTTTGGAAGTGGGTGCTTGAAATGAAGCTGAATGGAAAAGTAACTTCTAGTGCTGAACATCAGCAGGTCAGAACATCAGATGCAACTCTTACCTTTCTCGTGCAACTTTTATTTAGGACAGCTAGGTAAAGTCCAAAGAGAAGATAAGAGTGAAAGCAGAGGCTGGGACATGGTGTCAGCTGCTCTTCTCTTGGGCAGGAAGGGAAAAAGAAGAAAGATTGCTTTGAAGTGGGAAAATGCCCAGAGACCTGGAGCTCTGCAGCAGCCTTGTTTTGTGGGGAACCACTGCAGATGGGACAGTATTTCCACATCAATGGTATATTCCTTACTGAAACACCACAACAAAACCTTTCTCCTTGCATGGGGAATGCTCATTAGCCTGAGGAGGTCTAAAGAGGTAGTCCAAAGTGACATTCATTTATTATTTTCTCACATTATTGCCAGGAAGAGCAACAGAGTGAGGCTGTAGGAGAGGAAATTCCTTCTGATACCTCAAGTTAGAGAACTAAAGGCCATACCTGATATAAAACCTTATCTCAACTCCAAAGGAAATGTCAAGACTTGTAGGGAGAGGAGCAGAAAGAAAGAACAGGAATGCAGGAATATAGTAAGAGGATTTTTTTAGGTCTTTGTGGGTCTCTGGATGCCTTCTCATCCATAGGCTTTCCTTGTGCATGAGACATGATTATGTTTGTCCTCAATTCTGCCCCCAGATTATGGCAGAAAACAAAATTTCAGCTCAGCTGCATTCTATTTTAAATCAACATCATATTAACCTGGTGAAGGGATAATAAACTCCACAAACCTGTAATAATTCTTGGGCTTCTTAGGGGAGTGCTTTTGTGAATGTAGTAAAATTTGTGAGAAAGCCTTCATTAAGCAGCCTCCAGTGTGGCATGTTCTCATCCAGGAGCTTTGAGAAGGCAGAACTAAATGTTTAAATTTGAAGCCATCGTTCTTTTTTCGAGTTTATTATTACCACCAGGGTTTTGAATTGCTTACTTCTGGCAGTCAAATATCTGTAGTAGCCATTTGAGAGTACAGCAAAAACATATATTTAGAGAAAACCTACTGGAAATCTTGACACAAGTTCTTTGCTCTAGGGAAAATAGTGTTTATAATCATCTAAACCTCTGGTAAACGGGTTAAGTGTGCCACAGACAGCAAACTGCACGCGTTGCCTGTATAAATCCTGTAAAATGGGTTAATGCCCATATTGTGGGCATCCTGTGGGCTTGCTGTGTGACTTAGCCTGTGCTTCAGGAGTTTTGCCTAATAGCTTCAAACACAGCTGATGGGGGAGATGGTTGCTGCAGTACTTGAAGTGGATAATTTCTCATTTACCATCTGAAATCCGTGCGTTGTCCCGATGGTTGGAGAACCGGGGGTGATGGAGCAGAAAGAGCATCCCTGGTCAGGCTGCGCGGCGCTGCGGCTCCTGCTCCGCGAGGCCCGCGCCCGTGGGGATGGTCCTCGGCCGGGTGCAGGCGCAGGAAGCCAATTGCTGCTGGGGGCCGGGCAGGACAGGGCACTTCTCCATCCATATTTCATTACCTCCTCTCTCGCTGACCTCCAGGGCTGCTGCCTTGACTAAGTCTAAGTGACTTTGCTGCTGAGTGAGGATGTCAGAGACGGAGCTGCTGGGAGCCTGCAGAGCGGCTGCGGGGTGGATGGGCTTTGCAGCCTCTGTGCTGGAGATGACACAGCATCCTGACTTGTATCCCCTTCTTCTGGAGCTGGTGGGAGCTGTCACTGCCCCCAGCTCCCTGGGAGCCTGGCACCTTTATGGGTTTGCTCTCTGGCCAATGGGGGAGCTGTGAGGGGCTGCGGTTTCTCTTCCATCCCGGGATCTTATACCTTTCCCTTATGGAAAGCCCACCACCTCCTTCCCGCAGTGGAACAAATAATCTAAGACCTGAGCAGAGGGTGTCTTTGGGCTGTGTGGGGGAGGGTGCTCTTCTTTGCTGACCTAGAACATAAATCCTGGGTCTTCACAGCAGCAGCATTTTTGGCAGCACTGCCAAGCTATCACAGGCTATATTACATCTTTATCAGCCTCCCGATGCTCATTCCAGTGTCCATACCTTGATGCAGTGTCTGCCTGTGCTGACAGATGACTTTGTCTTAATTTGTTTTTCCCCTCCAGGTGTCCCAGTTTAATTTTTTTTTATGTGTGCAAATTGTAGGTGGTTCAATTAAGTTGAAAGAATAAATCCTGCTCATTAGCAATAAAAAAACAAAGCAGCTTGGTGCTGTAGAACAAACTTTGATAAGTAACAGAGCCGATGTGATCTTTCATCAACACGTTCATTTACAAATAGTCATACTTGAGGGAGTATCTGGGAGAGTTAAAGCCCTAAAATGTTCACTTAGTGAAGCTGGATATAAACACTTCAATTTCTAAACATTTCTTCCATTTCTTAATTTATTTTTTTTCCTGTTGCTCCAAGTATTCCTTGCAAGGTTAACAGCTCCGTGGAGCAGAGCACCGCAGGTTGAGCCTTTCTCGCGTTTTAATCTACATTTTACCTATTGGTTTGGCCTTTCCATTCTCCCTCTGCCAGATGTGCTTCGGGGGATGGGGATCTCCCATGGGACCTTAAAACAGGCATTGCTGCTTCTGTGTTAGACTGGCTGTAATACCTTGGTTTCAAAGCAGTGGGAAGAGCAACAGAAGGATGTATTGATGAAACAAAAAGCCCAGAAATAATCCATATCCAGGAAGAGAAGTACCTCATCTGGAGGTGCTTATGAGGAGTGAGGATTTGGGGTGTCCAAGCCATGAAAAGAGGAATATTTCATGCGTATATGGGCAGGGCATACTGAGCACAGGTGAGGGATGTGTGCTAAAGCCACACAGCTCGCTGGGATCCTGCTGGCATTTATTCCTTCTTCCCATAGATGAGACATGACTGGCTGGCTTTTTAAAAGCCATATTTAACTTCAATAAAATCTGTAAGTATGGAGAGAGGCATGATTTCCCCCCCAAGAGACTTTCAATATCTCTAAAAAAAATGGAGGTCAGCACAAGAGGAGTTTTGATGTGGACACAAGCTGTAATCCTTGGAGGCAGTTTCTGTGACTCCCAACACTTTGGTTTGGCTCAGACAGAGGGGTTTTGCCTCTGCTGAAGTGCACCAGAAAGTCCTGCTTTGACTCTGCCCCAGGCTGCACAGCCTCACAAGAACTTCGGACAAAAGAATGATTAATGTTCCTTAATTAAGCCATATTCAGTGAAATAGCGTATTCTGCAATTCAATTTGTCTCTCGGGGTTCTTGTTTTGTGCAGCAGTTTCTCTTCTGATATTTTATTTTTTTAATGGTTTTGTGACCCAGAAAATATGAGATTCTATTTTACGGCTGACTCTGATCTGTCTTGCTGGTGCTTTTATTCCCTCCTCAGGGAAATTTCTTTGTACAACTAAAATATCTGCTCTTGCTCAAATTAATAGGGTCAGGCCTGAAGAGATGATGAGAATATTTTACCTTTTCTGCCCATGTTAATTTTTTGGTAATTTATGACCTGTGCTAGTGGCCATTTTCGGCAGGAACCTGTAAGTTTCCAGCCTGTGCACAAGCCTTTGCACAGTTGCATTGTGTTGGCAAGGACAGTAGAGCAGAACAGCACAGCCCTGGAGAAGTAGATGAAGGATGTAACTTAGGCACACAGAAGTCATGCAAGACACAAGCAGGATGCCAGCTCAGCTCTGAAAGGCTGACAAGGTAGAAGTTATGCAAAACAAAGATATTGCACTTACTCAGAAGTGGGGGATGAGGAACAGCCACCTAAAAAGGACACCAAACATTGAAGACAGACCCCAAAGATCCGTATGAGAACTTCTGATAAGGGTGTGAATATGTAAAATAAAGTAATACATATGCATCAAGTAAGTGGGGATAGCTAATGAATGTGTAACCAGTGTGTGTGATAAAAACTCTGCTAACCCGACACACGATTAGAGGAAGGACCCCCAAAGTGACCAGCTGATTTTGGTATCAGTATTAGGGGACTATTCCTCAGAGGAGACCGGTGAGAAAAATAGCAGTTGTTTCTGCCCTCCTTCTCCCCAGCAAGTTCTACAGTACTACACATTATTGCAATTTTTTTCCTTCTGAAATGGCTATTTGATTCCTCTCTGTGGGCTGCTCCTCCACACTGTAGTTTTAAGTCTAAATATAATCTCCTTCCCACGCAGGAGACTTGCTTTTTAAAAAATTATTGTAAATAATTTTTTTTTCAGAAGTGCAGAGCTGTGAAACTTGGTTTAAGAGATTTTATTGACTCCAGAGAAATTGTCTGGACTGGCTGCACGGCTGTTGTAATTCTTTTTAGTGTGTATTTTTCTGGTGTTGAATCCATGGTTTCAGCTTTCTTAAGTGAGGGAGGTGCTGGAGGGCTGAAAGCATTTCCACAAGTTATCCCAGGGGCAACCATGCTGGTACTGTACCCTGGAGGTGATTGTCCATCAAGTTGCTCTGGGGGAGATCAGCTGAGTCTTGGGCAGGGTGAGCTCAGTGAAGCACCTGAATTGGGTCTTGAGGGGTTGGAGCACTTGAACCTGCCGTGTGTGTGGGGCTGAACGGGGTCCTGGTGCAAAGGGCTTCACCCCCTCATGTTGGACAACACAGTAAACATGTTTCTCTCTCTCTCTTTCAATTCTAGATTTTCAGAAGAGCTGACAAAAATGGTAAGTCTGTGCATTCATACTTCACATTTCTTGACTGGACTATTGTCAGTATTACCATTCTTCCTGATAGTAACATCCAAATGTTTAAATGTCATTCAGTTTACTGGGTCTGATGCTGATACAGTCAAAACATCAGAAAAGGTTTCATTACTTTTTTGGAAAAGGTATTCTTAGAGCAGAAGTGATACTGGTGTGCAAGTTGGCACGGCAGAATCCACCAGATTTAATGCAATTTCACAAAAACAATATAAAAATAAATCACAGGTAAGTGATAAATGAGGATCCACCCCTTGGCAATCTTGAAGTAGCTTTGAAAAGCAGACTGAACTTGTGAATATTAATAATTTGGTTCCTGAGGGACTGGACCCACACATCAAAGAGCAACACATACTGATGTGTGTTTTCAGTCTGTGCCTGTGGAAAGCTGAACACCTGCACTGAGCACAGCCAAGTCCTTACATGGGGAATAACATGGATGAGTCCTCATTAAAAGACTTGGAAGGAGGGAACTGGTAAGATAACAAGCTTAAGGAAAGAAGAGTCAATGGGTCCAATCCCAGGATCTTTCCCCACCCTGAAAAGCAGCTTAATTTTAGCTCCTAGATAAAATCCCAAGAGCTAGTACCTATTCTTTCCCTGTTGTACAAGAAGAAGATTAAATATGCATCAAAACTCTGTGTGTTTGCAGAGGGACACGTGGGAGGGGTGTGCAGAGGAGCACAAGGGAGAGTTTGTTTGTTCCCTTCCAGCTTTAAAAGGGAGACACCCGATCTCTGCAGGTGCCCAGAGATGCGTATCCTCGCTGCCCCTAGGTAAGGAGGGCGCTGTCAGCTGGCTCACAAATAAGCAGTAAATGCCATGCAGCTGTGGGCACTTGGTTATGGCAACTGACAGAGTAATGAGATACTGAAATTTGTTGCTTAGAAAAGTTGAGTGGTTGTGTGATGCAAGGAGAGCGGAGAGGAAAAAATGAGTTTATGCCCTTGGCACCAGACTGAGTTCAGAGATGGTGCTGGGCAGGTGGCAGGTATTTGAACTGCTGAGGGTGAGAGCAGGGAGTGAGGAGACCAATGCCACTGAGCACAGGCAGAGAAGGCAATTGCTCTTCTGAAATTTGTCCCGCCTCTCCTAATCCTCGATGGGCACTGCAGGGAGAACAGCTGGGTCTCTTAAGAAAGGCCAGATGCTCTTTGATGAAGGAGCCAACTCCATCTCTGCTTACACTCTCGCTGCTTGCAGTGCAGGTGACCTACAGCTACAGTGTTTGGGCAGCGCAGTGGGCGCTCTCCGTGGGACTAATGCTGCCCTTCCCTTCTTATGGAACCTGGAGGACAGGCTGTCACAAAGCAGTCTGGAGACAAGTGGCACCTCTACCCCCAGGCTGGCTCCTGCAAGGTGACACACTGGAGCATGTGTCAGTCTGGGCATGGCTGCTCTCCAGTCCCTGGGAGCAGGGCTGTCTCTGCCATCCTGGGGCTGTCCTCTGAAGGACTGTACAGCCTGCAGTGGTTCTCCTTACATTTATTTAGATGCTGCTTTTTTCTTGACACAACACTTGCTAGCTGTGGTGTCCAGTTTCACCAGCCATTCATATTTGCTGAACTCTGGATAACAGCGTTTTCCACTCTTGTAATTAGCTCAGTGTGTTCCTCTGCAGCCTTTTGGGGTCACAGCTGCCCACAGCCCCTCTCCAGCCTTCTGCAGCTCACAGCAGCTGCTGCAGGAGATGTGCAAGAATATTTCCCTTGATACAGCCTCTCTGAAAACTAGAGCTCAGAGGTTTCCAGAGCCAGAGGTAATATCTTTGTATTTAATATCCCTGGGGATCTCTTTTTCACAGTTTTCTCTTTGACATTCTGGACTTTAATTTATTGATTTGTTGAAATTCAGCCTATTCATGGCTTTGCCTGTTACAGCTCCAAGGAACAGTGGAAGCATCAGTCTGCTGCTTTTATGTCTCACAGCAGGTGCTGTGCACAGCCCTCTGCAGAAGAATGAAAATCTCACACTTTCCATTTTTGTCAGAATCCCAGGATGGGGCCCTGAGCCCTGGACAGACTGTTAAAAACACAAGTCCACAGATTACCAAAATATTTGACTGTATTAACATGCTTCTGTGGTCTCCACACCTGTAGAGGTTCCTGTCTGGCAGGGACTTTGCTCTTTCTAATTAACCAGATGAGATGGATCATTATCCAGTGCTGTGTGATGGTGGCATACTGGGTAGAGCTCCCAGGCCAGGGAGTACTGGCAGCTTTACCCAGAACTGGCAACCCTTGCTTTCCTCAGCTGTGCTAAATCCACTTGTACAGACCTGTGTGGGAACCCTACAGAAATAGGGCAGGGGAAAATCTGAACAAAACTTCTGCTCTTGACATCTAGTTTAACTAGAACATCTCATTTAACTTTTTCCATGCAGAGATCAGATGACTAGAGGGTCACCTAAAAGGCAAAGGAAGGGATTGTGAGATTAAGAAGTAGTCTCGTTTAATGTGCAGTCAAGAGGTCATAAATTTGGAAATCTTTTCAGCATCTTGGTTTTTTTTTTTCCTCCAGCCTGGTAAAAATGGCACATAGTGTGTTAAAGCAGCGTGGCTGGTTCAGACGCAGTAACTATGGAGCCTGATCGCGTGAATTTAAGAGCATCTCCCTCCTCCCCTTTCTTCCAAACCTTCTCCACATAAATTGTTAATTCATGTAAAATTGGATGTTCTTGCTGCAAGATGCTAAACCACGTTATTGCCCCTGCCATGCTCAGGTACTTGTACTTAGGTGATTTGATTCAGTGCCTACATGTACTAAAAGGCTGCTAATGAAGCAGCTCTTGCTTGTTAAAAGACATCTGGGTCTCCTGCTCCAGAGAAGTGAGGTTCTGTCTATAATGAGCTAAGTTCCCAACCTTTTCCCCAATGATAATATCAAGCAGTTGGATTTACAACTATCTACATGATATACTCAGAAAACAGTCTGCATGAGACACCTGGAAATGATGAGCACATTGGAGGTAACTGCATAAACTGACAAATGGTCTGAAAAAGGGAGAAGGGCTGGGGTGTAAGCTGACAGTGAATAACTCAGTTAGCTCTAGTCATGCTTTGCAGGGGCATGGCTGTTAGTCATTCAAAATAATCTTTTTCTTTTGTGTAGGAGTGTTTTTCCTTTCTCTGCTAATAAATCCACCTACTGTCTTGTAATTCTCCCAGTCCCAGTAAACAATACTTAATCATTTAATTGGCATGTGCTGGGAAAACGGGGGGCATCTTGTTTTAGTCTGGTGCAGCAGAGCTGTCAATCATCTGGGTTATCTACTGTGTACTTAATCCTCTCATTAGAAAGCTGCTAATCAATTAAATAGCCCAGGATTCCCTTTGAAAGATTAAAAAGGGTTTTATTTTGACAGAACAGCCTATCTGCTAACAATTCATTATAGATATGCATCTTCCCCAAAACTGATGTTTTATCTGGAAATCTCCGACTCACTGCAGCTACCCAACCCCCATGCCTTGAGTGTAACTAAATGCCAAGTGCATCCAGCTTTCATCTGTGGTTCAGTTCGGTGGGTTTTGCTGTCATTATTAGATCCTGTTCATGGAAACGGCCATCGGTCCGACCCATCCATGTGTCTGACTTGCCAGGCAACCGGGGTTAGGTGGTTTCCTCTGGACCTCTGTCCTGGAAGATGAGAGATGCAAAAGGAAATATGCCAGAAACTTGGCATATGGTTATAAAACACCTACAGAAAATGGCAGGAGGAGCTGGTAGTGGTGCAGTGTTTTTCCTGATAGTGACCCGTGATGAGTTAGTATTGTGGTTCAGTCAACCTGACGTCTTCCTATTGCTGCTGTCCTTATGATTTCTGTACCAAAAATGCGCCCAAACTGTTCTGGTTCTCCCTTGAAATTATCATATCTAGAGAAGGTGTGGATGGGAATGAAGCCATTCAGCACACGCTGTCTTGAATAGCTTCTGTTATCAAAAGTGAAATACAATGAAGTGTGAAGGAATCAAGAGTACAAATGCTGAGAGGAGGTTTCAGTTTTCAGTTGATCTGAAAGGCCTGTAGAGGACGTAGCAGAGCTAATAAAGCATACAAAAACAAAGCATGAATGAAGCGGGGATTGGTGGTTGGAAAGGGCTTTTTGGTTAAGAGCCATGAGGGCGATGGCATTGAGCCCATTCCTATCCCAGTAGGGCTTGTCCTTTAAGTAGCTGCACACAGATATCTGTTAGTCACTTAAGAGCTCATTAAATGAGATTTATGCTGCTATTCTGTGTAAGGAAAGGTCTGCACATCCCTGTGTTACAAGTCTCATAAATACACTACAAACCATGGGGGCACATAGAGAGCACCTGGCAGGCAGGGAACATAAATAGCTTTGCACATCAGCATCATAACAAACTGGCCAAGGAGCCTGGTCAGCTGTGAGAGGGCTGTGCCCTTGTGAGGAGAATAAGCTCTGCTGCTTACACATGAACTGGCAGTGCTGATCTGCCCGGTGGCTTTGTGGCCGTGGTTCCACTGCTGACCCCCTGGTACGGGGACCTCACAGGCCTCAAAAGCTGGAAAAAGGCAGAAAAACAAAACCAAGCAAATGAAAAGCTTCAGGTACATCTCTCAGCCCCAGCTTGAGGTGTTCAAGAAGTCAAGTTCTTCCTAATGCGCAAGAAAGCCTGTCGTAAGCATCACCCGGGTAGAAATCAGTCTTGTTAATCACCAGTACACAAAGGGAGGGAGGTTTCTCCCATGGATCATGTTTCTTGATGAAGGGATGGTGGTGGGAGAGGAGGGAGAGTCCTGGGCCTTCAGCAGCAGGAAAGGGCTGAATGAATCCTGGTGTAGTGGGTCTCCAAAAGAACACGTGGGTGAAGCTACCAGCAATTTCAAGCCCTTCACAAATGCTGTGTGCCTGTCCTCAGTGCCTTGTTTGTAGGCAGAGACAGTTCCTCTGAGGACTTCAGGGATCTGGGGAATTTGCAGGATGTTTAGTGGTAATAGCTCTCAAAGTCTCACCCACCTTTTCCACACACCACTTGGAGAAATTATTTTGACTCCCTCTAGTGAGCCTAAAGTAGGAAGAAATGGGTGTTTGTCTGTGGATGTGCTTAGAACTCAAATTCACAGCAACCAGGCTCAGGTCGTTGTGTAAACGTTTCCTTTTCCTCCTTTCACTCTGACAGTGGCCCTTGCTGATCTTGAGTTTAATACAAAAATTGGAGCAAAATGGAATGAAAATGCCTCTCCAGTCCTGGCAGTGTGGGAGCACAGAGAAAGGGATGGAGAAAAGTATCACTGATGAGCAGATGGTCCAGAGACCCCCTTTTTAGCATAGTAATTGTCTACAAGTTCTTTTTAAGACTTGAAATACTTATCTTCCCCCCTTCCCCCATGAATTTGAGGCCCTTTCAGAAAATACACTTGCAGGGGACTTGAATGGTGGTAAGCAACTTGGACTTTAATAATGTGGCTTTCAAGGCATCAAGGGAGAAAAATTAAGGCATTGTAATTTTGGGTGCTTTTACTGGATCTTAAAAATATGCCAAGTTAGGGCACTGATATCTCCACATACATATAAAAAATATCAGAATAAAAAGACCCTGAACACCTCACAAGCCTCTTGTTGCACACGTAACTCTTCCTTCCACAGTCACAAGTCTTCACCTGTGGTGAATTGTGCTTTTACTGTGAGCTCTTGGGTGTTTTGCAGTTCCTGCCTTAATGGGCTATCACTCTTCAAAACCACTTATATCTAGACCCAGGTAATTACCTTCTGCATGGCTACTGCTCCTCATGTGCTGGGAAAACCTTGAGCTATTCATATCCTGCTGGTGCATCTAAATTAAGTCATTAGTTCTCAGTGAGAATATTTATAATTCTTGCATAACAAAACCAGTATTAGCAGCCACCCACATATAAGTAGAAAAATTCAGTGATGAATCAGATTTTGTAAGTATGGATAAATCTGATAGGTTCTTCCATGACCAGTCTAAATGTATTTATCTTTGTATTTTAAGTAAATAAAAAAAGATTTGCATTTAGATAGTTTAGATTTCATGTGACAATCAAAAGGCACCTTGTAAGACTGTGCAATGACCTTTATTTACAAGGAGAAAGTTTCAATCTGTTTTCAGTTATTTGGATTCCTGTATCATTCCCAAGCTCTCTCAGTTACCCTTCCAAGTCCTTGCAAAGTTCACGGCACATGGTTTGGAAGGGATGACATCTGTTTAAACTGGGACATTCTGGTCCCAAAATAATAGACAAACCCATCGGCCAGATGATGAATTTTGAGATCATGTAGGAATTGTGAAGGGTGGCTGCTGGCCATGCTCTACAGGCTATCATTAGATGTGTCCAACACTTCTATCCACCCTTTATCACTATGAACTTAGGTAAAGATTCTGTGACTTGATTTTCATCATTGACTGCCTGAAAGGGCACTTCCCAGCTGCTTTTTTCATTCTTCAAAGATATGGGGGTATCTGGTGTGTGCTGTGTGCAGCAGAAGTGAAGAACTGTGAGTGTTTTAGGACCTGTTTTTCTTCTCATGTCACTTCTTGTTAGCAAATTCATGTTAGAATCAAGGAGGGGGGAATAACTTTTTTTTTTGGCTGGACTGCCTTGATTCTGCAGAGCAGACCTTGAATTGGGTGCACTGCATTAGGACGTGGTTAACAACTGCACCCTCATGTGCTATAGGCTGAGTTTTGCAGCAGCCTGGTTTTATCAGGGCCCACACATCATTTGCTTAGTGCAAGGCTTCAGCCAGAGAAGGTTTGAGCTGGGCAAGGTTTGGATTCAGCACAGAAACTCCCCCAAGAACCCAAGTCAATGATGTGACAGCACACAAACTTTTATTTCCACAACAGAAATGCCCATATACTTCCTATTTCTGCACAGCAGCAATTTATGGCCCATCAGTGTCCAAAACTGTTATTTCTGTCCTGTTCCTAAAGCCTTTTCCTGCTGAGAGAACAGGCAACCAAAACAGAAAGTACTGTGAGATCCCTCAGGGGCAGTGGGCAATGGGAGCACTATTGGTGTCAGTGTGACCACCACATGCAGGGAATGGGATTGGGGGATTATGATGAGCTGGGAATACTCCTCTGTTTAAACAGAGTGCAACTGGCTTGCTGACACTCCAGCTGATATCTGATAGCTCAGGTGCCTGACTGATATTGTGCAGAATGCCCTTTCCTCATTATTTAAGGCACTTTGCAGGTGGCCATCTCCTGTGTCCTTGCCCTTTTGCTGTAAAACCTGCAGCTAGAATATCAAACCTGACTTAAAGAAGAACTCAGAAAATCAGCTTTTACTAATACTTGGCTTCCTTCAGGCGTGCTTGCTGCCTGTGGTGCTTGCTGCCTTGTGCCTGTAAAATATATTCAGCCACACACTGGTCCACCCCAGGGCTGTGCTGGCAACTCCTGGCTGCCCTTTGTGTCCAGCACCATCCCTTCTCGTGGCTGCTGAGCCTTTCTTTCCATTCTTTCTCAAAAATTCAGCTGCTGAGCAAAACCCATGGTAAAAGCCATTAACTGCTGTAACCTTCAAGGCTTCCTGACATTTCTGCATTGGCAATAAATGGATTTGAACCTCAGAGTCAGTCAGACACCCAAACATGCAGGCTTTCACACTTTCATATTAGGCTACACCTCAGTCTATTAAAAACTTAGGTGATGCTGCTGACCTGAAGGGTCATCTTCCTGTGAGCACTGTCTGGGCAGAGTATCAGCCCTTGGGCCACTGCTGACCTCTGCTCTCTGCTGGACCACACTCAGAGTGCTCAGACACAGAGGAGCAGACTAGATTGGAGCTTTTGCCTTGGAAACCACTCACCAGTCTGCCCCCCACATGGATTTTCAGTCTGACCCATCAGCTGAGCCTTCTTGCTGTCTTTGTCCCTGTTAGAGGTTCAGACCTGCCTGCCCACGAGCATCTTCCCGTGGTTCATCAAACCTCTTGCCTTCAGGAGCTGTAGCTCCCTGTGCTCAGTAAGTGTTGATCTGGCAGGGCAAAGAGATGCCCGTGTTTGGGCTCTGCTCCACACAGTGGGGCAGGGTAGCCATGTTCAGCCTTTAGGGTGGGTTCTGTATGCGTGATGGAGCCTGTGTATTTCTACAGGCAGAGCTCTCCTTCTGCTCTATCCATTCTGTCTCTCAGCTCCTCCTTTCAGTTCCCTTAGTACAGAGAGCTGGAGACAAACAGCAGCTGTGAGTCTCCCTGAGAGATGCAGGCAGGGGACATGGAGCAGGGGTTACTGCTTTAACCTGGCAATTTGGGGCTGAGCACTTGATCTGGAGGGCAGCGATTCCAAAGGCTCCTCTCGGCTTTGAAGTGCGCCAATTAAGGTCTGACATGCAACACAACCCAAAGAAGATGGAGTTTATTTTCTTCTTCTCTTTGTGGATTGGCAGATGTGGGTTTTCTCTGCAAGCCTCATTAGAGGCTTCAGCTGGACAGGAGTAAACGGGATGTATTATTGTAAGAGATTTAATTATCGTGTTGCGAATTGTGGAGGGTGGGAATAAGGGATGTGGTTTTCCAAGGAGACTTTGAAAAGCTGCTCAATTAGCTGAGAGGATTTTTAAAGATGTTTCTTTCCAGAGCCAAAGTTGAGACGTTTAATTGGGGGCTGCACAGCAAATGTGTGTACATGGCATGATGACAGCCAGCAAAGGGTCAGATAAAACACTTATGGAGCTATTACCTACTTGTAAACCCTACCCAAAAAATGTAGGCTTTATTGATAGTGCCTTAAAAGTGGTGGTTCTTGCCCTGGTTTTTCTGGAGCATGGGGATTATTGACCTGGAGAGACACGGCTCTAAGTACCCTGACAGCCATTTCAGTTGAAACATTATATTCATATATTTTCCTTGTCGATGGGAATCTGCCCTGACATCTCTTCTGAGTTCATGGCACAAACCCTGGACTGATTCCAGCTCCTCATCTGGGCCAGGTGCCGGGAATGTCCCTATGGCCTGGCCCAGGTTAATGGGTAGCAAACATCAAAGGGGAGATAAAGGCAGAGTAGCTGGGCATGCTCAGGAGGTGACAGCCACGAGCACTTCGTGGCCCTGCCGAGGTTCGGCTGCGCCAGGAACACCCAATACCTGTGGATAGGGACATAAACAGTGCAGGTTTGGTGGGGAATGGGGCACTTCCCCTGCCACAGGGAAGCTTGTGGAGATTGGATGTAGCTGTGAGTGTTGGCCCAGCCTTACTCCGGTGTCGTGCACCAATTTCAGAAGAGGAGGGTATCTGCAGAAAGGTCGGTTCTGCATGGAAAGGGCTGCACAGGGGAAAGGCAAGGCTCTGGCTATAGTGGCAAGCCAGGGGAGAAATGGACATTGAGGAGTCAACAATTTTTGGTCTACCTCATTAATATCTCACCTTGCTGTATGTGGGAAACTTTTCAAAGTAGATACAGAAAATCAGTATTTCTCCTGCTAATTTTTTTTCTTTGTTATTGTTTTGTTGGGTTTTGGTTTGGTGGTTTTTTTTACAGATATGCAATTTTGAAGTGCTTGGAAAGGACTTCTGCAGCTTGACTGGATATCGTATCCTGGCAGATTAAACAGGTGCAGCTGACTGCAGGCTTTGGGGACTCAGCTGATGTGTGGCAGTGACCAAGGGACACAGTTTGTGTGTGGGGACAAGCTCCTAGGGTGGACATTTGCACTCTGAGTGTGGGGAGTCAAACCCTACAAAGAGTGGAGCTCCAACTGCCTTGTGTAGCTCTCTTCCTCACCAGGCAGTGTGCTCTGCTCTCACACCTGACAGGCAACGAGCTTTCTGCTTTCTCATGTGTCAGGCTTTGATGCAGCTCTGCTTTGAGCCTTTTGATTAAATCCTTGTGATATCTAGTGTCCCTGCTAGATATCCGTGTGAAGGATGTCAGCTGCTGCTCCCTGTGTTACTTTCCTGCTCTTCCATATTACCATCTCTGCTTCTGGAATGTGTCCCTTAGCAGGGGATGCAGGCAGTGTGCAGGGCAGCAGGACATTGCCAGGCTCTGGAGCCAGCAGTGCACTCCGTGCACATGTACCATAGCTGAGATTAAAAAAAGGCCTGGTTTTGTCCTGCTCCCTTGGTGGGAGTGTGTTGGTGCCACAAGTGTTCCCCAAACTGCATTCAAAGGCATGGAGGGGCTGTGAGATAACTTTATGCAAAGGTTCAGTCAGCGTTCAATGCATCTCCCTCAGGAGGGCTTGTGCACGATGCTGCCTTGGCGGAGAGATGCTCCAGCCTGGATGTTTTACCTGGTTTTGCACTGGAGCAGTGGCATGGTTTGTGTGCTCCCAGAGTGTTACTAAGGAGTGACAGTGTGCAGGGTGACAATACACGCTCAGGTGGAGGGGACGAGCGTGTGGGGCCTCCTTCAAACGCCTTTGCCACCACCACAGGCTTCTTGTCTGACCCTCAGCTCATATTATTTCTCTTGCTACACCACCTAAATCTCACTAAGATGTTCTATTGCTACTTCTCTTTCTCAGTAGCAGGGCCATCCGATGTTTGCCTTCAAGTTTAATCCCTGGGAAGTTCCCTTAGGGGAAGTGGAGCAGATCCTTCGTGGGGGAAAAGCATTCTTTTTGCCTCTTTGCGTGCATGCTCTCCTCTGCTCTTGTTGCTGTGGGAACAAGGGACAGCACTGGGCTCTGGCATCCTTTTTAATTAGGTATCTTCTGCAGATCAGCTGTATTTATTGAAGATTTTTTATTATAGCTATTAAAATTAAATAAGGCAAAAATTGAATCCAGAACAAATACACTGCTGCAAGTTATCCTCATAATGTGCTAGCAATTTTTGCCAGACAATTGTGAGAAAATGTGTTCTGGCAGCCCATGTTCAGGCAATTGGCCAAGAACAGCTATAAATCATGTGTATCTTTTTCTTCCACTTATCTTCCTCACTCTTTTAAAATACCAGATAACTTACGTTGGAGAGAAGGGTGTATCTTACTGACTTGCAGTGGGGAAAGGCATATCTGAAGCTGAAACAATGATACAGCCACAACTGTAGCTCCCAGCAAGGATAATCTGAGGGGCAGGAACAGCTAATCTTTTTTCATGGGAGGATGTGTTAGCAAAGAGTGAAAATGAATGTTCATGGACTGAGAAGCAGGAGCCTCAGTGTCTTTGGTTTCATGGCTGGCTGGCTGCACCATGGGAAGGTGGTGTGTTGCTCTGGAAAAAATCTGCAACACTCTCAGAAAGTTTTAGATGTGGAAATAATTTTAAATTATTTTTTGAGTGGAACTTTCTTTCCTGTGACCCTGCTGCAGCCTCAGCGCAGAGGTGAAACCTGTCTGTGTCGGCCAAGTGCCACAGCCGAGCTGTGTGCCAGCTGCAAAGGACGATGCTCTGGCCGCACTCCTGCTCCCCCTCAGCAGAACTTTAAAGGGCTGGTACAGCTGGGCTGGGTTCAAGAAGTGACTCAGCCTGGATTTGGGGTTTGGATCCAAGATCAGCTCCCACTGCCAAGTTTCTGCCTTAATTGGATGCTGGTATTGAGGCCCCCAGCCTGAGACGGTGCAGATGTGAGTGGCTTCAGCCCCTTGTTACTCATGGCTTTCTAACCTCAGTCTGTGAGAGCAGCCAGATTCTAAGGCTTTGCTATAATTATCGGAGTGTGGCTTTTGGGTGCTTCTGGTGCTTGGTACATCCACGTGGGGGTTCTTTTCCTTTTGCCTAAGTATTGACTCCAGGAGCCCACAGAACCTGTGCTTTAGGCACACGGTGATTTGGCTGTGCATTGTTCTGCTGTGCCAGCACCAAAGCACAGGCTTGTGCCTGGTCTGCTAATCAAAATAAGGGCACTGAGGCTTATTTTCCTTTCCAAAGGATTTTCTGTTCATCATGGAGATGTTACTTTTCCAGCTGGCTGGTTTGCTGGCTTTCAAACATGCTACACTTTGTTAAGCAAGGCTGCTTTTCCTTCCTCGCCCTTGTAGTACCATCAGCTGCTTTCTTTTTTTCTTTATACATCCCTCCCCACCTTCTAAAAAAGGTTGAACTAATACTGGCAAAATGTTCAAGATTTAAGAAAATCTTTACCAGCTTATCCACATTACTAGGCTCCTCGGTGTAGTATAATAATAATAGTAATAATAATAATAATAAATGGGGCAATCTGCACCCTGGCAGGCAGGAGCAGCTGCAGAGCTGCCATGGCACCACGCTGCCACCCTCCTTGGCACCAGCACCATCTGCAGAGGGCAAATGTGCAACACTCATTAACCTCTGTGACATCCCCATGAGGTGGGATAAGAGGAAAGGAAGGATGGAGGGGCAGGAAGGGACCATGAATTAATTTGAAATATTTCTGCCTGGAAAGCTGAGGGATAGGAAGACACAGCTTGCCTGGCTGGGTTTCAAACTGGAGACCAGAGGTAGGGAATGGGGAATGCACATCTGTCCCTGGGCTTTATGGAGCCCAGGCTTTGGCTCTATGCAAACACAGCCACGTGCAGAATTGTCTTGCTTTCCTTTTGTAGCTGGAGTGATAGTGGTATCAATTAATATGCTTGGTATGTGTCAAACAGTGGGGAAAAAAAGTGTGTGCTATAAGTGGAAGTACTTGCATAAGACTGTAAAAACAAGATAAAATATTTATATTTTTCAAAGAAACTTGTTTCCTCTCTCCTGCATCCTGTAATCTAGTTGTAGGAAAACAGCAGACTTGAGATCTTGCAAAAGGTTTTCCTAAGTTGGAAATCAGAGGGGAAAATGGTTTTCTAGCATTTAACTGGAGGAAGAATCAACTGAAAAGAAGTTATAAAAGTGGGGCTGTCCATAGTCAGGATTATTAAATCCTGCTGTAACAAGAGCAGCATGAGAGAATGAGGTGCTAAATGCTGAAATCCTGGGGAGATGAAGGGGAAAGAAAAAACCAAGCAGTGGGAGATGTTCTTGCAGAGCACTGTCTGCAAAATTGGCTGGAGCAGGACACAGAGCCTTAAAACTTTTCAAACCCAATTGTTGCTTTCTAAATGAGGTGCCTGACATTTTAAAGGTCAGCAGCCAGGGAGAGGGTGACCGCTGTTCAGCAAATGCAACCCGACTGTGCTCTGCCGTGTCCTTCACATCAGGGCTGGGGCTGCCTGATTGCCTGGGAAGACAATTTCTGTAGATGTTTCCTAAAAGGACAGGTTTGCAATATCCAAATGAGGAAGGACACCTGATACTTCTCCCATTTCCCATTTCTCCTCCCTCTAGGGGGCTAATAAGGGGGCAAGTGGGCAACGAAAGACGGATGGGAGGTTGAGGGTGGATTTGGGTAGAAGAGATGGAAGAAGAGCGTGTCCATCGACACCAAGGCATCAGTTAACAGCAGACACTCCTGCCCTGCTGACAGCTGGGGCCGTGGGGTGATGTGTCACATGTGGCACCTCAGCATGTCCCTGCTGCATCCCAGCGGGGTGAGCCCTCTCCAGACACAGCATTCCCTGGCTGAAGGCTCAGGCTGCTCAGAGCAAAACCCAGCTGGGGGCTGGCTACAGCTGATTATGATTAGCGAGGCAAACAGATCCACGTTTTTTTCAATATCGAGAGCCTTACACTCTGGATCATTGGAGCCACTTGCCCCCTTCCCATGTGTGTTTTCTGAGAGCCCTGCACTGACCTCAGCAAATGTATTCATACAGCAAGTGACTGGATAACCAAGGCAACATAAAAGAAAGCAGTTTTCTTGTATTCATAAATCAGTACAGAACAGGACTGGGCCATGCAGTACAGCATGAGTAGGTTTTTTTTCTTTTTACCCTCTGTCTTCTAGAGTTTTAGTATTTGACTTTCAAGCCTGCAGTATGAATTTCTATGCTGGACTGCTAAACCTTTGAATTGTCAACATGCTGAGCATTTTGATCCTTTTATAAAACAAGAATGAGGATTAAATGTTTCTCACTGCACAGCTATTGCAGCAGCACTCGGTGCAGATTCAGAGAGGCTGATCTTGCACCAGGAGCCACGTTCTGTAGCACAGACATCCCGTGGGATTTGGCAGGTAGGAAACCACCGAGCCGATTGTGAGCTTCCTTCTGTCTGCAAAAGCATGTCAGTGTGCTCCATGAGAGAGACAGGCAAGGTTTGGAATTAGCTTTTCTTTATTTAAGGTGGTCCTAGAAGGGAAACAGCAAATGTTGTGTCATCTCCCACACCAAATGTCACCAAGCCCTCAGTCAGATATATCCTCTGACTAGGCACCATGGCATGGCCTGGCCAGCACCCCGACCCTCACTAACTCCACTGGTTTTGCAAGGGCTGTTTTGCTTCCTATCTTCTAGCTTATGATGTCCTTTTTTTTTGTCTGTAAATGAAACACAAGTGTTTCAGGCTCACATGTGTACAAAGAGGTAAACAGGTCCCTCATGAGAGGGGTGCTAAATCCTCCTAAATTCACCCGTAGCTCTGTGCACTGATCCGGTCTAGAAATCCAACCTGTGCTAATAGTTTGGGAAGGCAGGAAAGTTTAGTGGGTTTCCTGCAGGCAAAGGAGAACCTGCGGAGATGTGTGCTTGTCCAAGGCTGTGACAGCGCTTATCTGCTTTCTGGAAAGCTTTTTCATGGCAGCTTTGGCACTGACATGTGAGCTGGTAGTGCTGGGAGACAGAAAACCTCTCTGTAAACTGCTGCTTTGATGAAGCTCTCAGATGAGCCTTCTCCTCCACCAGGATGCTTCTTTCTTCAAATGGGTCCAATCTCTGCTAATAAATCACCTCCTCCATATGAAGAGGGTTAGATCAAACATCACAGGAGATATCATCAAGGGCTAAACCTAGCATTTTCTGTTCCATTACCTAAAGCTCATAATGCTCAGCGTATCAAAGAAGTACAGAGTTCCCTCAAGCGTTTCTATCGCCAAGCCAGGCAACTCGCTGTGAGCTGTCCATGTGCAGAGTGGCTCCTGGGCTTTCTTTCTTGGGTGCTGGGTTATCTTTACTCCTGCTGTAGTACTCCTGTACACCTGAGCAGAATAGAGCAGGGCTGTGCTCCCAATTTAGCGCTCCCCAGCTTTGGGAAAAAAGGATGTTAGCAATTTGGGTTTCCTATGAGTAGCTTGTGTATCATTTCCTGGCATGGCACTTGTGTGAAATCTAGATGCTGTTGGGTTTTGGTGGGAGGTCTTTGGTGGTGTTTCTTTCTTTAAAAACTATAAAAAAATTCCAATTATTTTGTTACCAGAACTTGAGGAATGTGTGGTTTATCTTGTAAAGTGTTAAGCACCACCCCAAGTGCTGGAGGCCCTCAGTGCCACTGCTCTCCTGTGTAAATTCAGTTCTGCCCAAAGCAGATGGGTCATGCTGCACCCTTATGTCAGACAGCTTGTGTGTCTTGGCTTTCATGGGCCACATTCCCCTTTTTCTCCTCCTTCTGCACAATGCATTGGTTTCCCAGCTGCTTTTTCACACCAGCTTCCAGCACTCCTCTCC
>VZTI01001048.1:686921-742086 GCA_013397865.1 Struthidea cinerea | reverse complement strand
TTTGGGCTTCGTAAGACCTTGAAGAGATGAGAGCAGCAGTTCCCTGTGCAGAGGCTGCAGGCAGTGCTGTCCTGCTGGGTTTCAGCATGCCATTATGAGCAGCGTTGCTCTGTGTTCCCGTGAGTGGAGCACTTGGATCCGGGTTAAGCCTGGGTGGTGGCTTGGGGAAGTTTTGCTTCCCAAGGTTCTGCAGAAGGGTCTGGAAGCGTCTCCCGGCACTGCCCGTGCACCTCTCCTTGGAATCTGTCAGATCCCAGGTTCTCAGTTATGCTGGGAAAGGCTGCGTGCTGCTCCAGGTCGCATGGCTGCAGCAGATGCTGCTGAGATGGCGTGGAAAAATTGTGAATTCAGCAAACGTTAAGTAGCACACGGCATTAAAAATTCACAAAGACTTCTCTGAAACACTGTCTCCCAAAGAAGCATTTTAATGAGCTGCAGCAGGGCTGGGTGAGGGAGTAGGGAGACCCTTCCCCAGCACTGTGTTAAGAAACAGTCCCATGCACAGGTCACCCCAGTGGTTTGTGCATTTGTGGTTCTCAATTTTCAGTGAAAAACTGCAGCAGAGGATTTTTTCTCTTCCTATTTAGGAACTCAGTGACCACTTGTTCAGGTTTGCTGTGGAAAAGCAAACTAAAAACTGACAGGCTGTTGTCAGTGTTCAGGGGAAGATATAAGGATTAAACTGAAACAAAACTTGAAATACTTTAGGTCTGGGATTTTCAAATGTTCCTTTGAAAGCTTTCTTTGAGAAGAGAAGCAAGATGACCCCATTTTTCCCTGGGAAAAAAAAATAGAAACAACTTGTAGGCATTTTTCCTGTGGCTTTGCCCTTCAGATACCCTTTTTTTCCTCATCTAAGATTTAGCCAAATTAAAGCAGGCCAGGTTGAACCAGAGAGTCCCCGGGTCAGTGGCTGGGATGCTGAGGACGGAAGGAACTGATGGGAGATGCTGAGATGGGCGGGGGGTCAGGGGATGCTTCACAACAGGAACCTCGAGTTGGCACACAGGTTTGCCTCTGCCTTTTGTGCTGGCACCAGTGGGGCTTGCCTGCTTCTGCAATTCAGTCTGGGGCGGAGCACATGGAGCAGGAGCTGTGGGGATGCTCTGCCTTTCGCAGTGCGAGCCGTGACCTACTTGTGAAACCGGTGCCCGTGGGTCGGGGGGGAAGGGGTGGGTTCTGCCGTGCAGCTCCTGCTGCAGTGATTCTTGTTCTTATGGTTTTCATAATTTGTTCAAATTTGTGTTTTTTCTTTTGCACTTTATTCTCTACTACATTGGTCATTGCAGAAAAGACAGCAAAATACCTTATCTTTCTCCTCCCTTAACCAAAAAGCTGGATAAGAGTTCTGGGGCTTTTATAACCTACTTTTGAAACAAACAAGCTACAAAAACTAGACAGAGACGATATTAATGCTGCAGCTTTGTTAAAAGTAGAAATCTGTGATTAAAGAGGTGCTTGTTTAATTTGCTGGAGCAGAAAAACATATTTAGGTTTTGTTTTTTCTTTGCAATCTTTTCAGAGCAGATGTGCCTTCCCTGCAGGACTGCTCTGATCTGTGCTGCTCAGACGCTTTGCTGGAGCAAAAGGATGAAAGAGTGGAGAAAAGATCTGCATTGTTTGCCTTAGAGATGTTAAATATCTCTGACAGGGCTGAGACACCCATCCTGCCTTGGACAAATAGCTGGAGACACTGAGCATAGGGCTTACATTTTTGCTGTGAAAATAAACGGGAAATGCAGAAGCTTATTAAGTGGAAGCATAAAAATAAGAGCAACTGTGGTGGATTGAGTGAGGTTTGGCTTGGCTGCTCTCCCGGTGCAGCCATGGGGAGCCAGGACAGACCATGCTGGAGACTTGCAAGAGCACCCCGCGGTGAGGGACCACTTTGGCTCTCATTTATGCTGGGTCCTGAAGGAAAGACTACCCCGAAAAAAGATCTAGCTATTGGCACAGCGATTTTTCAGAGAGGGACCATCAAACATGGACAGTTGTTTTGTTTAGAGCCTGAAACTTTTTTTAACAGAGATTTTGAGACCACTGAGTTTCAAGAAATGAAACATTAGTGTTGCAGAAGGTCAGTGATGTAGGCTTACACCTGGACTTCACGGTTCAGGGGTTAACATCAGGAAGCAAGTAATTAATTATGCAGGTTCTGCATTTGCTATTCAAACACCTATTGAGCCCTGGCACAGGGAGCTGGATCTCCTGTATGCTGCAGATGATAAAGCAGTAGGGAAACTTCTTCTGCCTTCTGAGAATGCAAACGAGGAATCTGCTTTTTTGTGTCAGTTTAATTTGCTGTCTTCATCTCTGCGCAGCTTGTTAGCTGAATGGAAAACTGTTGATGCTGCCAATGCAATCTGGATATTGTTCCATGGGACAGCAGAAAGCGATGAGTTTGTAGCTCTCTAATCTGCAGTAATTTGCTGCTAATTTGTCAACAGTCAACAACTCCGGTGGCCACCACGTGAAACAGCCCCGCTGCCGCTGCCTTCCTCTGGTCGGTGATAGTGAAAGGTCACTTAGAGCACTGCTTCTCGTCCACTGCAAGGGTTTTCCTAAGCGCAGAATAATGCTTATTTTTCAAGGGGGAAACAGAATCACAGGAGAGCTGTTGCAGTGACAGAACCCAGGTGAGTTTTCAGACTTGCCCACAGCTCATTCCTGACATGCCACCATCCCACAGGGACCCAGCACAGTCATTGCACCCTGGGCACTGCTTCTGGCTGTTGTACTAAATCCTTCAGTTCGGTTGAAATGCAATTTCTGCTGTCGGAGATCAGGAAATCAAACCAGGTGTTACGTTTTATCTGTTGCAATAGCCTTAGCTGAGCACTGTGTTTCCCTGGGTAGGGCAGCAACTGAAATGCTGCCCGTGGCTCCTGTCCTGGCTGTGCCTGGGAGAGGCTGCTGTTGTGGTGTGGCAGCAGCGATCCCCACGAGCTGCTCACAGGGAGCTGGTGGCAGCAGCGATCCCCACGAGCAGCTCACAGGGAGCTGGTGGCAGCAGCGATCCCCTTGAGCTGCTCACGGAGCAGCCCCTGGCAGCATCACCAGGCTGTGCCCAGACCCAGTGTGGTGCTGCAAGCCCTGCCAAGAACAGCCTCAGCCCCAGGGAGGTTCTCTCCGTGCCATGCCCTGGCCACACCAGGACCACACTTTTGAGAGGCAACAGCATGCATTTTCACGAATTTTTCCTCTTTTGCTCAAACACTTGCCTCTTCCTCATTTTGAAGCTGAGTGCTGGGTATAATGAGCTGAAAATAGTGCAAACCCTGCCCTGGCCCTCTGAAATATTCATCTATCTGCACGTTAAAAAAAGCAAGTGAGAAGGCTGGTTAATGACGAACAGAGGGGAATTAGGGCTGTTTGGTGTCTGCTTCTGAGCTTTCCAAGAAATCTGGATTTAATAGGCTGTTGCAAAACTCGGGTGTACTGGAGTTGGGAGTGTTGGCTTCTGCTTCAGCCTGATTGAAACTTCCTGATCAATTATCCCAGGTTTACTTTTTCTTTTGATGTTTCTGCTAAAATATAATGATTAAGTTTGAAAACTTTGGAGCTGGCAATATGCCTGGAGCTGATAGTTCAGGAACGTTTCAGCTAGAACATTCCTACTCGGGCATGGCACAGAACTACACACATTGCCTTTCTAAATCTGGGATCTGAGCTGTCCTCAATCCAAAGTGAGGGCATTAACTTGGCAGGGGAGGGTGTGAGGGCCCTGTATGGACTCCAGTGTGTTTTAGGAAAGCAGGAGGTTACTGTCAGTAAGTAATGGTGTTTCCCCACATATCTTAAGATGAAGGACCTGCTATCTAAAATTTTCTTCTTTCTCTCTTTCCTGTTTGCCGTGGTTGTGCAACCACAGCTGCTTCTCAAGGAGTCTGAGAGCTGTGTGAGCCCCATGGTCTGGGTTTGCTGCTGTCAATGCACTGAGCTGTGGGATACACAGAACATCCTCTGCTCCAGCACCAGAGCAGCTCTGCCCTTGCTGTGGCTGTTCCAGCAATTTCCTGAGAATATCAGTTGTACTCTCCTGGTCTGTCTGGGTGCAGGAGGGAACTGTAGCTCCAGCCACTGCTTTCCACCAAAATGAAGGTTTTGTCTGCCCACCTGGAGACAGAAATCAAGTAAATAATAGAACCATAGAATGATTTGTGTTGGAAGGGACCTTAATGCTGATCTAGTTCCAATCCCTTGCCATGGGCAGGGACACCTTCCACTAGACCAGGTTGCTCAAAGCCCTGTCCAGCCTTGCCTTGAACACTTCCAGGCGTGGGAAGTGACCTGATAAGCTTCAGAAGTGATATTTTGACTTTTCCCTACAGAGAAACCCATGTTTTCCTCCTCGCTGCTGAAGGGCAGGCACTGGTGTGTGTATGTGACCTGTCCCCAGCCTGCTGGGGCAGAGGGGACTCTGGAAGATGTTACCCAGTGTAGCTTCTCAGAGGCTTTTTTTTGATGTGGTGAAGGTCACTTGGAGTTCCCGAAGGCATGAGCTCCCTCAGATCCCATATTATTCTTGTAGGAGACCTGAAGGAGAGCACACCAAGTGCTGCAGTGGTTTTACATCTCTGCCCATCACCCCAGGATTTCTGCCTCTCAGCAGAAATCTCATCCAGTGGGATGCATCTGGAGGATCACCATGGCATGGCAGGAGTAAGAGCCTTGCAGCAGCTTGAAACCATGCATAGCTTTTGATGTGTGAGCGGGGAATTGCAAAAAAGTCTCCCAAATAAACCCACTGCTCTGCTTTGATGTGGCTGGGCTCAGGAGCAGATTTAAATATCTCTCCATGATTCCCAGGCCACCTCTATTTTGCACACAAAGAAATGCTTAACCTTGCAGGGAATTATGTATCACAATGCAGTTTGCTGATGGATGAAAACTAACTATTTTTTGCAGAGGAAAAGAGCAGCTATGCTATTTAATAATGTAAGTATCCAAATATCAGTTTTTCCTCTTCCTATTTATTTTGTTGTATTTTCCATTGTCTGCAGTAATTCCTGTCCACAATAGTTGTTTTTAGGGCACTGCAGCAGGCAGGTTCTGCTCTCTTTTAGCAAGGTCCCCTGGTAAGAATTTTGCCTTAAATGCAAGGAGGAAGTTTTGAAGTCAGGATTTACCACTTTGGGATGGTTGAAGCACAGAGTGATCTCATATTAACAACAAGCTGTGCTGTCTTTGTGTTTCATTTTCACTTTAGATCAAATATTTAGAGAGGCTGTTAGTAGCTCATGGGCTTTGACTGGGGGTTTGGTACAGGAAAGTTTGCTGATGTTTTTTAAACCACAGAATAATTAAGGTTGGAAAAGCCCCCTAATGTCATAGAGTGCCCTTGGATTCTGTGTTCCTGAATGCCACATCTACAAGTCTTTTAAATACCTTCCCAGATGGTGATCCCACCACTTTCCTGGGCAGTCTGTTCCAATGCTTGACCATCCTTTCAGTGAAGAATTTTTTCCAAATATCCAGTCTGTGTAACTTTTTTCAGGAAGGTGACTGAAGAAGGGGTCTGCAACAAGGCTGCCTGGGCAACAAACAGAAATTTTAGGGATCAAGTAGTAGGGATTAAAGGTTGAGGATGTTGCAACCACTTCTTCACGATCTCCTCTAAAACAGAAATTCTAGTTTTGTATAGCTGTGTCTACAATGTCTTACATGTTACACCTAAGAGTTCAAATAAAAAAAGAAGTTGGGAAGCGTGGGGAGGGGAGGTACTGAAGGCACTTCAGTGGAGAAGAAGTAGATGTTCAGGATGACAGAGAGGACTGAGTAACAATGGAGAGAGCAAGACAGGTGTTTGGGTATGTGGAGAACCAAAGTCTTTGGGAGAGAGAATGAGGCTGTTCAGGCCAGGAGGCTGCGAGCTCTGCACGGCAACCTTCTGCTTTGCTGTGCTGGCCTGTCCTCGTGTAACTCACAGGGCAAAGACTTTAAATGAGTAAATAAATCAAAGGTGCTAAAAAGCTATGGTTGTTCGAAGTCAGTCATCCATTTAATGGCACCCAATATAAAAAGGCAGTCTCAGGTCAACCAAGATGAAAAATAACTGAGAGGCAATGGCAGTTGTATGTCTGGAGCTAAGCTGGGCCTGCTGATGGCTGCAACAGCTTGGAAACAGAGATTTCCTGATGGGAGAGAGTGAAGGAACAGAGGTGAAGCTGTGTCTCCAACCCCTTCAGCAACAACTAGAACAGCAGTGTGTTATCAGCATTATTCTCATACTAAATCCAAAGCACAGCACTGTACCAGCCTCTAGGAAGAAAATTAACTCTATCCCAACCAAAACCAGGAGACTTTATTTATTTATTTATTTAATGTTATATATTTATGGTATTTAGCCCAGAGGTCTGCTTTGTGCTGTGACACTGACCTTGGTGCACAGCCATCCAGGGTGCCTCCTCTCCAGCCCCTCTTGGCTGCCCAGGCTGAAGCTCAAGGAACCCATTGAGAATTCACCTATTGCCTCTCAAAATGAATTCTTTGCCAGGAAGTTGCTTTTGCTGCAAGCTCTGGTTTCCTTTCCTGGGTGTTTTCCCACTGCTCTGCCCTGAGCCAGACCAGTATGTTTGTGTACACAGGGTCCCAGGGCTCAGATCACCTGCATTCTGCATAAATAATCGCAGAGCTGCAGCACGTGGAGGGGCTGACTCAGTGCTTTCCTTGTGCCACTACAGATGTGAAGCAAATGCATTGAAATCAGCTGTTGACAGTAATTTTCTTTTTAAACTGCAAGCAAGTAACTTGGATGGTGAGACGAAAACTGAAGCAGGTTACCTCCTGTTTCCTGGAGGAAAATGGTGCATGGAGAAAGCTTTGTGGACTACAGGCATTTCTGTCTGAATCCTCTTGTAACTTTGGGTGATCTTTGCTATAACCTCTATTAAGCAGCAATTGCATTGAGCCTGGCCAGGCTATTTACACCCTGGGGAAGTCTAACTCCAGCACTTAATTTATAAACACCTGGGAATTTCTTTGGAAGGCATTCCTAGATACCTGTGATAAAACATCCAAATTCAATATAATGGGTGAGTACAGAAAAGAACCCCCCACATTTAAATCAGGTCATTACAGCAGGGTGAGAATTATGTGGGAAACTGAAAAAAGTGGAGTCTTCACAAAAGATAGTGGGAGAAAATGTGCTATATCACTCCTGCATGTCTTCCTACCTACCAGCTTACATTTGACAACTATCTATAGCTGCCATTAAAAATAATTTCAAAATTACTTCTAACTCTAGGATGACAAAAGGCTTGATTTCATGGTAAAAGCTGAGCAGTTTGGGGAAAATTCTGGCATGCTAATGGACATTGCTTAATGCCCAGGCTATTTCTGATGGGAATGAGGTTCAGTTTTCTGACTGCAATGGAAATCCCATTTTTCTCCAGGTCAAATCCTACAGGGAAGATTCCCAGCCATTGTCTGCTTGGTGCATGCACCATTACCCATCACCCAAGACAAGAACCAGGTTTTATGTCATTCCTCAATATCTTATACTGACTGATGTGGCAATTTTGAAATGAAAGTCACTTTTTTCCTATTTTAATGGAAATGGAAAGGCTAATCCTGTCACAATAAGGAACTTCAGTCCTTCTATCGAGTGCCTCATCCAGGCATAGAAAGGAAAGACGTTCTGGGAAGATAAAAATCCCAAAGGTTTTTATTAACACATGGCACAAAGAAGATGGTGATGCTGGAAGCAGAGCTGCATGTGGTGTTTGCCAGTGAGCTTTGGTGCGTGTGCCCAGCCTGCCCCAGAGCGAGGAGCGCTGCGGGTTGTGCCCAGTGGGGTCACTGGCAGACGATGGAAGCCACCACCTCAAACCTGTGTTAATGGCAAGAAGGCAAAGGAGGGGACCATGCCCAGTACACAGAAAAGCATTTATCAGGTGTTCCTCAATGAGCTGTGTAAGCAAAACCTCAGCTCCCAAAGTTCAATCCCTTGCTTTGTCTGTATGTGAAACTGTCTTCTTCTGTGCCAGCCCTTGCATTCCTGTGCCAGCATCCCCCAGTAGGTCCCATCAGCACTCCCAGCTGGCATTAGAAATGGACAGGAGTATTCCAAATAGAGATTATCTGCTATGTTGGAAACACCAATCTGTCTCTCAGGGTATCTGTTCAGATCACTTGGTGTGGTACTGACCCTTGTGAAAACAGCTGTGCTGGGCATTAGTTAAGTTTCAAAATTTTGGAGTCATTCTGTAAATTTCTTTCACTAGAAAATTACCGTAATTGTAGTAATTTCCTTGTAATGATGTGTGGTACATCTCATTAGCAAAGCCACTTGCAGGGGCTCTGTTCCAGTGGCAATGGCACCGTCCTTGTGCAGAGCCACCCAAACGTGGGCTGCTGCTCCTGCAGAGCTCCTGTGGTTCTGCAGCTTCAGCCAGGTCTGGGGGTGAATCACCAGCCCTGCTTCCAGCTAAATGCTATTGCCCCCACCAGAACACTGTGAGGCTGGAATTAAAGTGGGTGGGTAATTTTTTGTTGGCTGCTACATGCCTGAGTGAGTGGCGAGGAGCTGCAGATGATTTTTGGAGCGGGCTGGGTGTTGCAGAGAACACACTCCTTCCTTGCCCAGTGGAAAGGTTCATCACAGATCAGAGCTGTGGGCCTGGAGGTAATTTTTCCTAACAGCCCAGGGTGGAAGCTGAAGCCCATATTCCCCTTTGTTTAAATGAATAAAGTCTCTCCTCCTGGCTTCCGAGGGGGCTGGATGAAGGGTTCAGGGTAGAAGCCAACCCCTGCTCTTGCTGGCTCATGTATCTGCACATGCATACCCCCAAAAAAGAAGAAAAAAATAGAGTTATCATTTTTATTCACAGGCTACGATAAAATCCAATTTACCTACCCATAGCTCTTGGGCACTTGCAAGCAAGCGGAGCTTAGAGCATTTTAGAACTCGCAGAGAAATAAAAGTAAGTAATGAAGTATATTCATAATAATAGCCAGAAAATATATTCATAATATATCTGGAAAATACATGAGCAGTCTCAAACTCATGTAATTGAAAACAGATTTAGCAAACTCAGGCTCAGAACACTGACCTTATTTTGTAGCTCCTTTAAGCTATTTGTATCACTGAGTGAATTTCCAGAAACCCAGCCATCAGATTTCCTATACTTTGGACGATTTATGATCTCAGTTTGATTTTTCCCTGGGCTGTGCTAGCAGGTGAGAACAGCTTGATTGTGTGAGTCAGAAGGTGTAAAAGCTACTTCTGGACTCCTCACATTTTCATGATGGCAAATGGAGATATAATAACATCCCAGTTGGGGCTTTCTGATGCTGTCTCTTATGTCCTTCTCTCTTCAGTTACTTTTAACTTTGATAACTCTGTTGGGCTGGTAATTTGCTTTGGTCTTTGCCTGTGATTGAATTATTTTGTAAAGCTAGGGTAAAATGAAGATTGCTCTCTCCGGAAGAAATGATGGCAGGATAGCTGTGGCCTGGTTATCTCTTTTCTCAGCTGATCAGTGCAGGGGAGGCAATTTCTAGTTAGTGGCACTTGTCCTTGCTGGCAGCTGGGTGTTGACTTCAAGCAGTGGGTTTAAAGGGGAGGGAGGGAGTCAGTGGAAATATTTTGTCCACCTTTAGTTGTCCAGATAAAAAAGTCACAAATATTTGTGTAGTTCTATATCTCTGGATTTTAAGATCTTTAGAATCTAGATCTCTTTGAGATCTCTAGATCTTAAAAATGATGGAAACTTTATTTGGTTTAGTGAGATTTGGTGAAGAATCTCAATTTTTCTATTATGCTTCCTATCAAAAGTAGCTCCCAAGGGCTGAAAGGTCCCAGACAAACTCTACAGGGCAGGCCATGGGTGAGACTGAACCGTACGATTGAGGCTCTGGTACAGCCCCTGCCTGTCCATCTGGAGAATTTGTACCTCTTGAGCCCAGCAGCTTTCAGCAAAAAGCTGCTTTCTGGAAGTCTTATCCATTCTCTACTGAGTGCAGACACTTCTGCTTTCAGAAAAAGCTGTGACTGTCCTGATAAGGCTCCTCCTGGACCACAGTGTCCCATCAGCTCTTACTTATCACAGCGACTGCCAGCCGGGGGACCTGGTGTCAGTGGCATTGTGGTCAATCCTCCTCGCCCAGGGTTTCTTAACAGTTTAATTTGAACTGGCAAATCCCAGCCCAGTCTGCTTCCTCTTATCACCCTGAGGTTCCCTGAAGGCATCTTTGCCTGCTGGGCGCCAGAAACCCAGGTTCTCGGGCTGTTCCACAATTATAGATATGCAGCTCAAGGATTATCTCGTTACTCAGAAAGACTTTTGCTTTGTGTGTTTGCAGACAAGTATTCCAGTTTGTATTAAATAGCAATCAGCTTTAAGCTGACTGGTACTTGGTGCTGGTGGTTGTGGGGGGGGTGAAAGTCCTGAGCACTGCTTGCGAACTAAATTGGTACTTTTATTCAAATTCTGTGGCGTCAGAATACTTTTATTCAAGCAGTTCTGTGGGGTCTCCGGACAATAAAAATGAAATAAAAGTCACCATCACCTCCTTCTTCCTCTAGATCCTTAAATCATCCTGTTTTTTCATTACTTTGGGCTGTTAAGTGCCAACAAAAATTCAGTGCATGTTGGTTTCCAGTGATCTGGCCTGTCATGGTAGTTGGTATCTGTTCTACCTGTTCTCTCTGGAGCCTCTGAGATAGGAGTCAGAGCAGTGTTTTGGCACAGATTTTAAGCACAAACATTTCAGAGGCTGCAGCAAAAAAACGTTTCCTAGAGCACATTACTCAAAAAAAACCTCAAAAAACCCAGACCGAAACAAATCAAGCAAGAGTAAAATGCAAGACAGGAGTTATAAGATATAAACTAGAAAAAGGGCATGGATTTTTTGCCTTAAACTTAGAAACACCTTTGTGTTTTTCAGACTTAAGCAAACTGTAAATTCATATCAAAGTTCTCTCCTGAAAAAATACCCATTTCACCTTACAGTTTCTCTTTCCCAGTAAGTTGATTTATGTGACTTTTCTGGGAATTCATTTCTGCCTGCCCTGTGTGTGGAAGGACAGATTGAAGGTGAACAAGTGCTAATTTATGGTTTACAGGTAAAATGTTCCATATATAAAGAATTGTTTAGCCCTTGTGGGATAGGGATACTGTCATCCTTTTGATCTTGGTGCTTGAAGATGTGCATTCATTGCCAGTCAGGATCAGAAGAAACCAGACCTTGATATTGGCTAGGATACTGCATAAACAGGAGCACTGAGGGGGAAAAGCTTCTTCTCCAGTTGTGCAATATGGAGAGGTGGAGATGGGTGGTGTGGATGGGGCTCCTGTTCTGGACACAGTCTTTCTATCTCCTTCAGGGAAAGAATCTCACCACTGGGTTAATCTCCAGGTGACACGGGTGGGATACTTCAAGCAATAGGTTCTCGCTGAAGTACAGGTGCTTTAGTGTTCTGTCCTCAGAAACAGAAAGCAGATTTGGGGCCCATTCCCTGAGCTGTGCATTGCTATTCTGCACCCTGCCTGGTGCAGAGAGGTCACGTTTTGGGGAAGGAGTGCGGAAAAACAATAAAGGCAGCTGGACCCTGCCTGCAGCCATTGTGGTGCTCTAGAAGTGGTGCCCTCTTCACCCAGTGCTGCTGTAGACTTTGTTCTCCTGCTGTGTCCCTTTCATAATTGCCAATTAAATGGGCATCTTAGACTCAGTTTATCACTGCTCTAAATTTGTCTATGCCAGGCAAGGGAAACTGGGTTAGCATTTGGCAATGCAGGTATGTTTTAAGAGCAGCAGACTTACTTTGGGGAAGAAATATTGACGTGTATGTGGAGAGTTGGCTAATTTTGTTCTCTAGCATCATTTCCTGAAAAAGAAACAACAGGGTTTATTATTGATTTGATTAAATAATAAATGATACATTCTCCTAGCACAAAGTAGGCAGCATTTCCAGTCTGTGACTCTTTTGTGGATATGAATGGAAAGATTTTAAATAATATGTGACCTGGGGTAGTTATTCCCCCCCAGGCACTGCTGCACACCAGGGTGTGATGTCAGCAGCTTGGACAAAAAATGGTAAATTAAAGTTTCTTTAGAGTTTCTTTTGTCTCTCTCCTGTTGCTTTACTGCTGAACTTCACAGGAGCTTTCTCACAGCCAGCTCTGTGCCTGCCCACGGTGCTTGGTGGCTGCTGTTAACATTTCTGTGCAGAGCAGGGAGATGGACTGTGCTGGAGAGGATGCAGCTGGATGGAGATGGCAAAAGATACTGCTGGGTCTGTTATAATTCCAGCCCAGGGTCTTTTCCTGTCTATGAAATGTCCCTTAATGAGCGTCCTGCGTCATTTGAGTGTAGGGTAGACAAAACGGTCCATAATTTCTTAAATGTAATTCAGTTTTAGGATGCAGCTTGACAGTTTTTCCTCTTTAGGTTTGAGCCAGGCTTTGGGTTAATAGCCCAATTAGTTGCCAATGGCCAGTGCATCCGTACCCAGGAGCATCTTCATCTGGCCCTGGGTGAGCCAGAGCTGCAGGGTCCCACCCTGAGGCCTGCAAGATCTGCACTGGTTGAGGGCCAGTTTTGCAGAAGCTCTTGGAGATCATTTTGGTGTGAATCCTTAAATCTGTAAATAACTCTTGATTTTCAGCCTTGTTCCCCTCACTTTGCTGTTCCCTAATGGCAGCTGTGTTGCTGTTTGCAGATGACGGGAAGCTGTCCCTGGAGGAGTTCCAGGCCTTCTTTTCTGATGGGACACTCAACGAAGAAGAACTTGAGAAGCTCTTTCATACCATTGACTCAGACAACACTAAGTAAGTTCCCTGTGCTGACACCCTTCCATTTCACAGAATGTGTGGGTCATGGCAGGGGTGTGCAGCAGCCATGCTGTGCTTCTCTGGGGAGCTGAGCTCTGCACAGGCTGCAGGGGTGCAACTTCCTTTGCAAAATCTCCATTTCTGCTTGGTTTGTGTCTTATCCTGACAGGCATTATGACTTCTTTTGTCTTGGTGGTTTTTTCAGGCCATTTCCTTTAGTGCAACCTGACTTTTACAGAAAGAAATGATGCTGAGTTTGATGTGGGCATTTAAATACCTCTTTAACTTTTTCACTTTATCTAAAAGCTTTGCTGTGCTATAAAAGGCAACGGTGTGAATCTCTCTAAGCATAGACCTATCCTGCCTCTTTGTGATGTCTCTGTATCCCCTGCACCTGGACCATGCCTACTTCACCTCCAATCCAAAAAACCCAGGAAAGCAGTGATTGTTCTAGCACTTAAAGAAATGAGCCCCTTTACCTTCAAGGTGAGGTTCTTCCCAAGCCCTGTAGCCACTGTTGTGGATGCTTTGCCCCTGCTCTGGTCCCCACAGCCCAAGGTGGCTGTTCTGGCCACACAAAGCCTGGCCAAGGCAGCGAGGGCTGGACTCAGGAGCAGTCCTGCACTGTCAGCATCATGGCTACACCTGCAGTAATGGCACATGGGCAAGGACCTTGCTCATCAGATGGAAAATGCAAAGCTGTTTATTGCGAAGTTAGAATTCCTTAAATCCCAGCACCCAACAGGATATAACATCATACAAACAGGAAAGATGTTCCCCACAATGTCCCCCACTCACCTGGGGTATTGCACAGATTTTACCTAGTATGGTAATAGGCAAACAATGCCCTAGAAGGCCACAAACTACAATTAACACTTCTCCTAGGCCCAGTCTGTCCATAAACACAGAATCCTCTCTCAGTCCATCCCCGGTGACCTGGATGCACTCCCAGGGTCACCTCCGGGCCCAGGACAGAGCCCCTCTCTCTGATCCTCAGGGCCTGTCTCGCTGCCACCACCCAGTGCACTCCAACATACAACAGCAGCAGGGAAAAACGATGGCAGAGGAGGGCTCTAGGTGTGCCTTTAGTTTGGCATGACATCAAAGTTGAAGCTTAAATGTGGCACCTGACTGCTCTCCATGAGCATCAAGCTTCTGCAGGCTGTGCCAGGCTATCAAACTGAGCTGACAGACTGGTCAGCAGCTGATGCTTCCTTCCCCTCCCTGTCCTTGCTGTCTCACCCTCAGTGCTCCCTCTGTCTGCCTTCGCCTTTGGTGGGGTCTGAGGTGTTTGTGAGCCCCCTGACAGTGTCTGGTGCCAGCAGCATTTCGGATCAGCCTGAAGCCATGGTTTTCCAGTAAGAGACCCCTGCCAGCAGGCAACAGCAGCACTGGGCACCAGCACAAAGGACACAACCCTCTGGTGGGTTTTCCTTTTCCAAGAGGAAGCTGTCCTCAAAAGCCTGAGTGGTTTTATCTATTTGAAAATACAAGTAAAAACCAGCTTTGAGTCATATTCCAGTGTGACTCCTATTCCTCTGGAGAGAAAAAAATCTGTCCAAAAAGCAGAAAAAAAGGGAATCCAATTTCAAATGAGAAGTCTTAAAGCAAGTGCTTGAAAAATAATAATCAGGTTAATTATGAAGCCTTCTGGCAGCAGGGAGATGGAGTTTTGCCCATATGAATGGTGCATTTTTTGCCACCCATCCAAAAGATCCCCTGGAAAGCAGTGATTGTGCTGGAGGGCACTGGCACCAAAGCAGCAGCTGTAAAACTCATTAACACTGTACAGGGACTGCTGAAGAATTTCCAAGAGCAAAGTAAATGTGAGGTTTCTCAAAATCATGTCTTTTCAATGTGTGTACTTCCCAAAGTTTATTCCAAGGTCAGAAATACCAAAGACCAGCTTGATATTTACCTTTCCCTGAACCAAAGAAAGTTTAGTGATTTTATTACTATCTGGGAATGACCCAACCTTTCTCAAGGCTCTTCTTCCACAGGCACTGAGTAGGTGCTGCCTCATGCTTTGCGGGTCTATTTATCGAGCTGCAGGTGATGCTCCAAGGTGGACTCTCAGTAGACCCTGGGACTTGGGTGCTCACCTGCCTCTGTACTGAAATAATTTATAGCATTGCCTGAGTCTGCCAATGCCCACCTGGCCTTTGGAAGGATGCCGAGGGTTGATGTGCAATCCAGGGCACGTGTGTGTGGGGATGTTTCTTCGGGTCTTCTTGAAACAGGAAATTGGATTGCAGCCCATTTTTTGCTTGGGAATTGTAGGGAATTTGCAGCTTGCTCCAAGCCTTTGTAAGGGATGTCTCCTAAACTGGACAGAGAGAAAATGTGCCATTTGTAAATGCCATGCAGCAGTGCTGTTGGCAAGGGTTCTCACTGAGCAGTTCCCAAGCATGACAAGAGCTCCCACGAGTCCGTAGGATTTGTTTTTAGCCAAGCTGGCTTGATACAGTCATCAATACCTGTTAGGGACTGATACTTGCAGAGAGCAGCAGAGCATCTGCTGTTCTTGGCTGGAAGGAAAAGCAAGGAGCTGGTCACGCTTCCAAGTTAAATCCTTGCATGAATTGGCACTTGTTTATTGATTTATAAAGCATAGACATCTACAGCAAATTTATCAAGTTGGGGAAGGAAAGTATTCCTTGTTTTTAATCTGCAAGAGCTGTCTCAGTCTCCCGAAAACCTATTCAGAGCCAGCCTTCCTTCTGCAAAACTGTTTTTTACTATGAACTGAGTAGTTTGCTTGACTGCAGTCGTGCGTCCAGTACAGTCCTTCAAGTCCAAGTCATGTGTGCTCTCCACCCTGCTGTGTCTTTTGTTACCCCCACAGTAAATTGGCAGGTCTGTGGGAGCTTGGGCGGGGGGATGCTGCCTCCAGCAAGCCCAGGCAGTGGGGTTGCAACCCTGAGTGGAGCTTTCAATTTTCCATTTTACAGGGGAACGTAGGAACAATATCAACTTTATCTTTCCCAAAGGCTGTTTGAATTAGTTTTTTGCTATTTTATTGTAATTTATTTCTTTTTAATTTTTTTGATACTCTCTTTTATCTCCCCATTTTTCTCATATTGGCCATTGTGTTTGTTTAGTGCACAAAACAAAGTTTGCTGTTGAGATTACATTACAGCAAGAGTAGAAAATTATGAAAATTTTGTTCCTGCTGATTATTAGTAATTGCTGCTACCAGCCAATTACAAAATGTTGATTCAATTTCCTGGAGTATTTTTAGAAGCAGAGAGCTGCCTTACGGGAGTAGAGAAAATGAATGTCTGTACCAGTTTCTTGACTGGGATTAGCTGGGGAGACAGTGGGAAAGAGAAAAGCTGGGCAGAGCGGTGGGAGGATGCGGTGGGTTACAGATGGAGGAGTAGCTATGCTGCTCTGGAGTCAGTGCTGAGGTGCTGTGGCTGGAGGGGTCTGTGCTTCAATCCCGGCATCCCAGAGCCCAGAGAGACATCTCACTGACAGCAGGGTGCACTTAGGAGGATGCTGAACTGAAAAGAGAGATTCCAAAATAACCCAGCGGCGTTAATGAGCTTCCTCCTTTCTTCTTGGCTGCCTGGGAAGTGTCTCTAGGGGGTTGATGGTGTGGGGTGCTGGGCACGGGCTTCTAACCCCCACCCCAGGGTTTTATTAGCAGGTGTCTCCATGCAAGAACTATGCTGTAGATCCCATCATCACCAGGTAATTCATCTGGCAGCAGGAACGTGCAAAATGTGTCATGTGTTTCTCTTGGTGTTTTTTGGCAAAATTATATCCACAAAGCTGCTGCTAGTTAAAAACAATGAAGAAGTCACATTTTTCTCTCTGTTGCTCACACGGTCTGCCCTCCTTCTCTCCTCCCAGCTGTAGCAGGAGGCAAGAAGAAGGCATTGCTGGGTGGTTTTTCACCACTGGTTTTAGCTGTTATTTCAGGAGGTTTCAGCAGTGCTCTTTGGGGCGCTGCCTGAAGATTGTTGGAGAGGTAACGACGTGTTAGTATTAATACCAAGGCTGCTGGAACAGCACAAATAATGTGCAATGTACATGCATGTGATGTATGGACACACATAACTAAATAGACACTTCTTGTTTAGTGGCAGAAATGGGCTTTAGAAAACATTGGGTTAATGGTGCCTGGGAAATCCAGTTATATTTGCAGAGTTATCTACACGTTTTCTTACTTTTTCTAAAAAGATGTATCAATTTCAAAAGGTAAAAGTCATTTCAGGTGTAAAGTCAAACAAATTTTAGGGTCACAAATGAACAGATGAAACCCTTTAAAGGTGTTACTGTGATACTGGACAAAGCTTGCTTTGTCCGATTCACAGCTCCCATCCTCTGCCAGCTCCCTGGGCTGGCACTAACTCCCACTCTGCATCCCCTTGGAAGGAAGAAGCACCTCTGAGCCCTTGGGAAAGCACAGGGATGTCAGACGTGGCTGTTGACCGAACAAGTGTAGTCCTTGCAGGGGATTTTAAAAATTCCTTTTCTATCTCATACATTTTTCATAGCTGCAGAGGACAATCCTTTGGGGAGAGATCTGCTCACTGGAGCAGGACTGCTCCGATGAGCTGTACAGGTCCATTCACAAGCAGACAAGGACACGGCTTTAGCATTCTGCTGCTCTGTCATTTGTTATCTGTTTGCTAGGCTTACAGCTATTCTTTTAATGGCTTTATTCTCCCCCTCTCCCTCCTCTAAATGAGCTCTTCTCTCCAGTGGCAAACACTGGAAAAGGCTGGAGTGTGCATGTAGGATAATTAACAGAAGCTTCTCAGAAGCCTTTGCAGCTTCCCCAGACTGCCACTTTTGCCAGAGGATTGTGACAAAAGGAGAACTGAAGCCTCTTGAGTTCTCCAGCCTGTATTGCACCTGGCAGTGCCACCTCCCATCCTTCGAGGCACTGACCTGGGGCAGGAGGTGTTCCAGAGGGGTAATTGCAGGGGATGGAGGGGAAAACTGATCACCTGACTTTGGGATGCTGAACAACATCCTTCTTGAGAGTATGAAGCCACCTTCCTCCTCTGACCCCTCAGCTGCTCAGGTACCACAGGGAGCTGTACTATAAATCACAGTAATTTGGGGTCACTTTAGGGTGCAGAGATGCAGCAGGGTATGGTCAGGGTATCTACCAGCCCGTTCAGTTCCCAAGCTGGGGGAACACATGCAGGGCCACCTCAGAAGCAGGAAATGACCCTGATGAGCTCCTCTGCCTGCGCTAATTAGTCCCACAGTGGAGCAGAGCATGTCAGGCCCCAGAGCACTCTGCCGAAACAGCTGTGCTGCTTCCAGCAGTGCATTCAGCTCCAGCACTTCGAGGGACCCACAATGCCAGTGAGGACAGGGTGGAAGCTTTGGACTGCCCCTGCTCTTACTGACATCCTCAGGGCATTTGGGGGGACAGAAGCTCTCAAAATGGGTCTTGTACTTTCCACAGATTAACTTTGATTCTCTGTTACTTTGAATGCATCAATACCCAAAGGTGAAGATGAGTTTCTCAACACCCTCCTTCCAGCACACAGTCCTGCTCCAGACCTGGACACCTTTAGGGCCTTCTGGACTGCAGCCTGCTGTCCTTCTGCTCCAGTCCTTATTTTCCTCTGGTGGAAAAGGTCTGTTGTTACTGCTTTGTTTGGACGCCACAGTCCCTCCAGGCACTACTCTGAGGTGCTTTGCCTTCCCACTACCCGCCCCGGGTCTGGTGTCCTTTGGGTGAGAAGTCTCCATCTGAGAGGGTCCCCTGTGTGTAGGGAGACTTCAGGAGCAGTGCTCTGCTGCCCATGCTTTTCCCTGGGTTTCTGCAGTCCAGTTCTCTCAAAGTTGAACAGAAAGTGCTTCTACATCTTTAGCAAGAGCAATTATGATTATGATTGACTACTCTTTGCTGTTGGTTTTTTTCCCCCTCTCCCTAATCTTGGCTATTTGCATTGCAAACCTGATTCAGTGGCTCGCTGGATTTGTCTGAAGCCTGCACTACAGAGATGGCTGTGCCCATTGAAACCAGCTTCATCTCTGAATATGGAATGTTCTCAATTAGCTCCCTGGGAAACAAACTACGCATGGTTTAATCAGCCAAGATCTTGATTAACTGATTCAAGAGACTGTTCTTGTCTCTTCTGAAAGGGACAAAATGATTGCACAAAAATTACATGTTGCTCTAATTTCTGGCTCTCAAGAGCATGGGCATTTGGTGGATTTTGTTTATGTGGAAGATGTTTTTGAGTCCTGGCTTATTCTTCTCTAAACATGTCATTTAAACTGTACTCTGCTCTATTTTTCATTTTAGTGAAGAAATACTTGGTGCCAAAGCTGGTGCTCAGCATCTGCAGGTGGATAGAGACACAAAATGTCTCAGGCTCACCAAAGAAAAGGGGCTTTAAAAATCATGGGAAGGTCATTGTGAGAAACACAGAGCTGAAAAACTGCACAGAATCTTGTTTGAACTAACATTTGAGAACATTTTTCTATTTCTAATCCTATTTCCCAGGTGTTTTCCTGGGCAGGCTCTCTGCTGGGTCCCTGGGGAGAGCCTGTCTGGTAGTGAAGCAGATTGGCTCTGGGAGCAGCTGGCTGGTGTTCACTGCAGAGTGCGAGGATCGGGGAGGGTTTATCTGTGCAAATGGAGTGAAGAAGTGTCACATCAGAGACTCTTCTAGCTGGGAAAGGGGCTCAGCACCTTATTTTTTGGATTGTTCAGGGCCATTCTGCATCACAGGTTTTCCGTTCTAGGGAATGGAAAGATACCGAGATCTTGTGTTAAAACCATAAAAGTGACTGAGATATTTAATTCTGACCAATCACTTGTGTTTGAGTCATATATGAGGCATTCATAGAGAATGTAGACTTTGCTTTCAGCTCCAATCTTGCAAATTTATTGAGTTTTTTTTCTGGGTAAATGTGCTTAGGGCACCAGCATGAAGCAGCAGACATGTCCAGCTGCTCTTTTGTAGGCAGAGCAAGTTGTCTGCCTTGGGACTGGATTTGGGAGGAGGATTTTTAGATAATTTTTCAATGGCAGGAGAAAAGAATACATGAGAAACAAAGATATTGGGGAAAATACAGCAAAAGAGTCCAGGGATTTCTTGCTTTACTATTCTTTTACTAGTTCTCTGCCAGTTGTATGTTACGTATCCAAACCTGCACATTTGTTGCTCTAATGTCTTCCTCTCCTACATACAATTTTGGCAATAAACAAGATACCTGCAAAATCTAAAAGGAGGAGAAGGCTGATTTAATTTTACCTCATGCTCTCAATATCTCGTTTTTTGCTTCTGGCAATTAGCAACCCATTCAGCTGAGCCCTGAGCAATCCCTGTCTCTTTTGCAGTTCAATATTACAGATATTACAAATAGAAATTGGATCAGTCCAGGCTTCCATATCAAGTGAAAACAGGCAAAATGTTAAATATTCACTCATCAAAAAAAGGCCATTTCTGACTGTTTCATACTGTTGACAGTTTTTGCATAAAAACGTAAGAGATCATCTCCTCCCTCCAAAAAGGAATATTTATTTGTTTTAGTGGTTTGCTCTGAAAACTGAGCTAAAAGAAATAATGAGACCTTAAAAACGTGGATAAATGACTTCTTTTGATGTAAAGGAGAGGGCCAACAAGTGGAGGGAAGTGTGTGAAAAAGCTGAAGTGTCGCTTTGCTGCAAGCCAGAGGTATTTGTGCCATGATCGTGCTCCTGTGAAGGTGAAAAATCACAGCATCCCTTGGCTTTCTTGCCCGGGGAGGAGCAGGACAGCAGCACCGCGGCACAGCGGGGTGAGGGGGTCAGTCAGGCTGCTGGAAATGGCTCTTTTCTGGGTAGCTCAGCCCTGCAGGCTCCAGCATGGGACCGCTCTGAAATCCAGGCGGGGATTTCCAGTCCGTGTTACGAATACTCACACCCTTTCCACCTTTGTGACTCGCTCACCACGGCACTCGTGTGCCCATCTCGTTCTTGTCCGTGCTGTGGTGGGCACTGGCACACAGCACCGGCTTTGCCAGTGCCCCCAGGGTCCCTGCAGCGGCATTTGGTGGGGGGTGGCCCGAGCCCCCCTGCCCTGCTCAGCATCACAGCTGCGGGCAGAGGAGATGCGCACGGACCGGCAGCTGCTCGGGGCTGCCCATCGCGGCCGCGGCACGGCAGGATCGCTCCCCGTGCGCCCGGGCGCAGCAGCCCTGCCTGCGCGCTGATTCCGCTCTGTAATGCTCGTGCACGTCGCTGTCTTTTAGCTGGCCAGGCTGGAAAAAACTCTCAGTGGTTCGCTGAGCAGTGGGTGGGAGCCCTTCCGGACAGCTTTCTGTTCCTTTGGTTTTTAAAGCGCTTTACTGAGCGCTCCACAACAGGAGGGCTACGCCGTGGTTTTGTGAATGAGCATCACAGGCTGAAACCATTCTTTTCCTTCCTGATACTTATTCTATATTTTTCTGCAAACAGGGAACCCATATTGCACAAAACCAAAATAGTTACTGCAAAATCCCTGTAAAAGTGTTTACATTCACAGCAGTCCAAACGCACCGCAAACAGCTGGCATTTAAATGTCGGTCTTGAGGCTGATCACTTTGAACAAGCCTGACAGCAAAATCGATGTGCCGCTAACTGCTGTATTTACTGCTCCTGAAATGCTTTTGGGAGATGAAGAGCTGGGTTTACAAGCAGGCTGTGCTGCAGGGTGCAGGCTGCAGACACTGCATGGGACCAGGACGTCAAAATTAAGTAATCAGCTATCTCATTGCAATACGATGATAATATCCCAGAAAATCATGCTACGTTTCCAAAATGGAGCTGGTGGGGACCTTGAGAGACCCTGAGAGCAAAGAAGTTGCCTGTGCTGCCTCTGTGCTGACTGTGACCTGTCCAGCCCATTCTTCCAAGGACTAGAGTCCCAGTTTGGCCTGGCACTGTCAGGCAATGAATATAATCAATACAGTAATCATCAATTTAATAAATTTGAAAGTGCCATCCCTCCTAGCATCCCTCCTACCTAAGTTACTTGTAGGCTGTAATTAAACCTGCCTTCTCTTTTCTTCGATGCACTTGTGGGCAGAGTGATATTTTTCAAGAAAAAGTCATCCATCAAAAAAAAAGGGACGGTTTCCATGTAATTTATTAGGAATTTGGCACATGCAGAGACTTGAAAATGTTTCATACTGTACTAAATGTCTGTTTTATTTAAGGTGGTGACTGTGCTTAGAAACCATTGGATTAAGCTTAGTAAATTAGTATGCTGCATTGATATATTTTTCAGGATATTAACTGTGCTGTTAGCAGGAGTTTTTTGTGTTATCATCTTGTTCAGAGTTTTTGTGAGCTTTTCAAGAGATTTTTCTTTTGTGAGTGAGTGGTTAGAGGTTCTGGCCAACTGTGACAACAAATCATGAAATGGTTTTACAAGGTGCAAGGAATGATGCAAGAGGACATTGCTTTAATCACCCAAAATTTTGTTCCTTGGGCAGAAACAACTCCACCAATCTTTGCTCTTAACATACAGATCCTGGGTGGTCCCAGCTGGATATGGAAGGGGGAAAATCCCTCCCCTTGCCCACAGTGGAGTTGCAGAAGGCTGTGGTGCCCCAGCCGTGGGCACTGAGGTGCGGGGTTTTGTGAAGGGCAGCAGTGGGGCTGCTCTGCCTTGGGCTTCTCCTGCACTCCCCAGAGTCAGGGGATTTGGGTTCATGATCAGCCCTCTGTAGAAAATTGCCCCTTTGTGCTGCATTTCGGACGTTGTTTTCTAGAAGCCATAGAGCAGGAAGGGCAGAGCCTCACGGATGCTGAGCCTGGTTCATCGGCGGTACCCGAACCCCGGCTCTGGAGCTGCGTGGCAAAGCAGGAGGGTGTGGCACCGACTGGCAGCCTGAAGTGCCATATTGCAGTTGCTGATGAATGAACTAACAAATGTCTGGTACTTCACGGGTGCCAGTTTATTGCTCCTGTCTTTTTTAAAATGACATTTATTTCTTTTAACTAGCGAGGGCTTTGAGCGTGTTTTTCAACAGCATCCAGACCACTGTTTCATTTTTATCCATATTCAGTCACTTTTCCTGCTGCCCTTGATGATTAGAGCTGCGTGTTTTGTTCTGTCAAACACTTCACCACACAGAAAATGTTGTTTTGGTTGTCTTGAAACTATTGATGAAAGAAAGCATCTGGTCTGTGTCAGGGGTGGTTTGAAGCTTGGGACTTGCTGAGGATGGTGGAGAGACAACTGAGGTCTTCACTGGGCTATTTCTGACACCAACCTGTGGCTGTACAGAGGAAATCGGGTTACTTGGAGGCTTGGCTTACAGTGACCAGTGTTTCATAAGTGTCTGTGGCTGCAGAATGCATCAGTATGCCAAGGGAGTGAGGAGCTGAACCAGCCTTGAAATACAGCAGCAATCTTTGAAAATGAGAAACTAGCAAATAATGTGTTATGTTGTGATGGTCTTCATCTTTATGGTAAACATTGAGTCCCTGAAAGGAAATGGAAGCCGAGTTGTGCTGCAAAAAGCAATGTTTAATCCTCCTCACTTCTCCTGACAAAGTGCCCATGCTGGTCTTATCAGCTGCACAAGCAAAAGCAGGAATATTCCTGTGAGCACACCACAGGCACACCCAGCCCAGCATGTGTGTATGGGCCCTGTGTTCATTGCTCCTCACCATGCTCCTCACCATGGGGAGGGGAACAGGGACATGGTCCATGTTCCGTGGGGTCAGCAGGGTCTCTCCTGGGAGCCTCTGAGAGAGCATGAGATGTCATTGCAGAAGAGTTTCCCCATTTTTCAAAGCCAGGAAAACCCACACCAAAACCCTTTCCTTGAAGACTGTGATGAGTGTAAAACTGTGGTGGAGGTAAGGGGTTCTGCAAGAAGAAGTGGGGATGAATCCAAAAGAAGACCAGCACCTGAGATTTCACAGGATATTCTGCATTGGAAGGGATCCACAGGGATTATTGAGTCCAGCTGCTCTGTGAATGGTCCCTATAGGGATCAAACTCACAAGCTTGGTGTTACCAGCACCGTGCTCTGACCATCTGGGCTAATGAGGTCACGGTGGGCAGAGGCACCTTCAGCTGCTGCATGCACACCTGCACTTGGATGGTTTGGGACTTCAGGGATTGTATTTAGCAAGTTCAGTAGCCTCCTCATGTCATTTTTGTAATGTTTATTACTGCTACAAGATGAATGCAACTGTATTGCAGGTCACTGGCTAGAGAAGAGACATGTTCCCATCACCTCCCTGATTACTGCTTGTGTGGAGTGCTATGGCAACTGTCTTTCTGCAGGGCATCTGCACTCTGTATCACAGGCTTTTTTGAAGCAAGTCCAGGCATTTTTGGATCTGTTGCTCCCCAGAGTGTGCCACCCATCTGGGGAGTTCAGCCTCATGACGTATCAATTAGGAGTCAGTGTTCAGTGCTAACCACCCTCCCCTCACCCCCACCCCCATCCCCCCTTTTCTTTTGCAATCAGATCTGGAACAAGATTTGTAAAACAGGCACCTTACTGTGGGTGTATGAAAGCTCTTCTGAGCTAAACTCAGACTCTGGCATGGTGGGAAGGATGCCAGTGAGCAGGTCTGCCTGTAAACCCTGCAGGCTGGGCTGTGCAGTGGCTGTAGGGTGCTCAGGCACTTTGTTGAGGGGTGTGACTGTCCCCAGGAGAGCCACCAGGCACACTCAGGGATCTGCCATGGGGCTTCCATATCAAGGAGGAAGAGAAGGTAGTAAAGGTCTTCTGCTGATCTCCCCCATCATAACAGAAGGTCACCTAAAAGAGCGTTTTGGTGATGCCGAAACCACAGATGTGGGTATCTGAGATGCTTTTCATCTGGTTTGAGCCCTGCCTGCCGGTGCTCAGCAGGGAACTGAGACCCCCTGGTTTCTCTCTGTGCTTCTATAGGCAGAGCAAGTCCACTGTGGACTCCCTGTGTGACTCTGCAGCAGCTTCACGGGGCCTTGTTCTGTAGGGAAGGAACAGCCTTGAAGCAGGCTGAATAAAGGAGAGTGTTTTATCCTGAGCTTACCAGGTTTACTGTGCTGGTTTGTATTGAAGGTCAGTTCAGTTTACCTTGAAAAATCAGTGTTTTCCATATTGCTGGCTTTTAATGAGGGCTCTGCTGCCCTGGTGCTCCAGAGGAAAGCACTCAGTGCAGAGTCACAGCTTTGGGCACCAGCATTTCCAGTGAACGTGGGCGTGCTGTTTGGAAACTGGATCTGGGCAGTGTCTGAGTTAATGAGAACTCAGATGGCTTATAAAGGCAAGGAGCTGCAGAGAAAGCCATTATTGAAGGGAAAATATTACTATTAAAATATATTAAATACTGAAACATTCCTACCCAGTGGGCCCGAGTGCAGGTGTGCTGTGCAGCCCCAGTGCTGCTCACCTTCCGTCTTGCTGAGCAGAGACCCACGCTCGTCACACAGTGTGGAAAGAAGCAAAACTGTCCCTGTCTTGGTCCTCATCTGCCTAAATCCCAAGGAAAGATGTGCAAGAAGCAGGAAGGAACCCAGCCCCAGGTTTAGGGGAGCAGAACATCCTTGGGGGACACTGGACTTCAGCCTTCAAATGGTGAGTGAAAATCCTGTTTATAGCAAGGTCAAGTAGGAGGAAAGAGACCACCTCTCAAAGTATGTAGAATGTGTTATAAACCCCAAACCTGCACCACAGGTGATGAGACTGTAATACAAAATTTATATGTGAAAACTTCATACAAAATTCTCCTTTTGCTTCTCTCTATTTCTGGGCAATTCTTTGTCCCTATTTTTTTTCCTCTGTGTCATCAGGGCTTTGGAGAAAAACATGTTTTGTTGCTGGGCTTTCAGAGGCCCTTACTGTGCTCACCAAGTGCTCAGTGATGGAGCATATGCCAAGGGAAAAGAAAGTTATTAGTTTTGCTTTGGAGAAGGCAGCATTTTTCTCCCCTTCAGGAGCCCCCATGGGAGCTGTTCTCCGTAGGTGTTTTAATCCAAATCACTGTGCTTCAGTGCTGGAAGTGTCCCGGTTAGGTGGTGATCCATGTGCGCTCTGCAAAACTTTTCCTCTTTCATATAGCATGGATTTTGGGAGGAACCTGTGTCTGGAGTAAATGATAAACCCTGTGTCACCTCTTGCCTCATGGCTCTCCTCCATCCACTGTGGGAGTTCAAACATGTGGTACCTTCTGCCCTGCTGGAAAAACAAAATAGCTGCTGGGTTATTTCAGGCTCACAGCTCACTACATTTATTGTTGTAACAGGGAGCAGGGCAATTGTGCCTGCACCAGCATGTGCACCTTAGAATTATTCCTGCTGAAGCACACCACAAATTTATGTCATGAAAGAAACAGGGTCATTTGGCAGCAGATAAAGACCATCCCTTAAAGTAAAGCCAGGCAGGCACCAGAGCCCCAACTGCCAGCTCACCACAGCTAAAGGAATTAAAGCCAAACCTGATATAAGTTTTGAATCCTTCTCTGCCTGTGTCATTCGAAGCTGCAGGTGGCTGGATGCCCTTCTGCTTGTGGACAGCCTTGGCATATGGTTTCTGCTGTTTCTTTGCAATGTGGCACACCAGACTTTGGAAGTCCTTTTTTAAGTCATACAATAAGAGTGGTTTTGGGGCTTTTTTAAGCAAGCAGGTGGGTAAAGGGGAGGTACTTGGATTGGTCTTGGGAAGGATTTACCAGGATTCACCAGAAGATACAATGATGGGCTTGGAAAGTTGTTTAATTCTTTAGAATTAAAGTTATTCAGCTCCTGGCTGGCATCCAGTATTTGGAATTTCTCTTGCTCTGCCTGGAGTAATTTCTCTCTCTGTGGGGCTTGTGTAAAAAATGTTTCATTGATTCAGAAACTAATGATCAGAAGTGACCATCTGTGACCCCTTAGTAGGCATCTGGATGCATATTTGCCATTTCTGAGGTGTTGAGATAACCCAGTGCTGTTGCTGATGGGAGTAGAAGCCTTATCATCAGATATAATAATACTTTCCAGCTGCATTTGTTGTTTTTTAGTCTTTCCTAAATGAAAATGAGTTCTGCAGGTGGCTAATGCTAGAGGATAATTTGTTTCCGTGCTCGTTTGAAGCCTTGTGGCAAACCCAAAGCTGTGAATAAAAGATGGAAATAAAAGTAGAACGTGATTTCAGGAAAAAAAACATCCATTTTCTGTGCTGGTGAAGTGACTAAGCCGTGTGGCTGCTGATGCAAACCTTTCATCTGCCCAAGGAAAAGGGTTATTATCTTCAGCTGAAGCTGATCGGGCACTGAGCAGCATTTGAGCAGCACATCCAGGCAGATATTTGCATGAGAAACGTGAAGATGAGACTTTGATGTATTTGCAACTTCTGAATTCCCATTATGTTTTTGATTGTACTGCCCCCGTTGGGAGTGCCTGGGACACCTTTCCTTTGGCTGAGCTGAAACCCAGGAAGGGAACGTCATGCTCCGCTCCTCCACATTATCTTTTTCAGTCTGAGATAACTTTTTCTCTTCTCTCTTTAGCTGAAGTCTGGAAAAATATGTTAATGACAGCACGTCAGAGGCCATCAGCCTTAGGGAGGCAGGGAGCTGCTGGGAAAGAGAGGGAGAGAGGCTGGATTGCAGACTCCTGTCTGTGTTTGTTGGAAGGATCCTCTGCAGGTCAGCAGCAGCACTGGACCAGGACACCCCCGACTTTGCCATGCTGAGACCTGCTGGGATATTCTCTGGGTAACCCCCTCGTGTGCTGTGCTCCCCTGGGCTTGCTCATTAAGAGCTAATGCAAATAATCATCGTGGGGCATTTCCAGAAATATTTCATTTTCCTGGTGGAAAACACTGATTTGCTTTAACAAAGTGCTAGGCTGGATCTGGATCTGTTAGTTGGATCTTCTGACCCAAGACCTGGAGGTTGCATGGTACCATCACCCACCCAGAGGTCTGGCTGCGGGGATGCTCAGCTTGAGGCCATAATCCTTGGGCTGTTGGACACCTGCTGGGCACAGGTCCTCTGTCTGAAGGTGCCTGCTTCCTGGGATAAAGTCTCAAAGATGGCATAGTGTTTCAAGAAAGACAGATACAGAAGTAAAAAAAACTTGCAAACTGATGGAAAAGCAGCAGAGTCAGTACAGGACAGCTCTGATAAAAGCCTGTCCATGGACAATCCGCAATCAGGGACACGGCAAGGGAAAGATGTGACTTCCCAGGGATCCTCGTTAGCTCTGGTGCTCATCAAACCACAGTTTAATGCTGGGTGGGGCTTTGTGGGGAGAAATGTATGTATTTCTGGACTATGCAGGAGGCACAGCCATTACTCTGGGCGGCCTCTTGCTCGTACAAGTCATGCATCAGTAATTACTCTCTGGGCAAGTTCACTTAATTAATCCCACTGAGGGGATGCTCTCGCAGCATGGTCATTGCTCTTTAAACTCCCGCATACACAGGAGGAGTATCATGCTTAGAGGTCTTTTTTCTTTCTTTGAAATAGTTGGATGTGAACCAGGAGAGAAAACTATTTCCCTACTTCCAATATGTTTATCTAGTCAAATGATCCCAGTGTATTTAAATGGGGGGAGCGGTGAACAACAAGCAGCCCTTTTTCGTGGCCAAAGTAGTTCATGGCTTGGGCTCTGCCTTTTCAGAAGGTGATCTAGGTTGAAATGTGAGCTCTTGTGTTTGCCGTTCTTCTGTTGGAGCAATTAGGTCCCAAATAGCAAATGGAGGATCTCCAAAGTATATCTTTGCCTTGGAAAGTAACCTCAAAGGGTGCACATCCCCAGCAAGACTGGGGATGCAGGGTTGTGCTGCTCTGTGCTACAGCCACATTGGTTGGAAAATAGGGAAAAGGCCTGGATTTTCAAAAAGACTTGGATTTTCTTGATTTCTTTTCTCCTTTGAAAGGAAGACTTTTGTTTTAGAAAGAGATCAGATAGGTATGCAGAAAAAATTGTATGACAGAATGCTTTAATAATTCCTTCATTTCTACTTAAACTTCATTACATTCTGCTTAGTTAGTTGGGTTATGGCTTCAATAAGCTCTTGAATTAGTCATATTATTGATGCAACAAAAAAAATCAAAAGCTAATTCACAGCCAAGTGTTCTGGTACTTGAAAGACTTCTTTCATTTCTTTCCTGGAAACATGAGAACAACTTGTTGTGAATTTTCTTTTTAACTTATTGTTGTGTGCAGGAATGTCGAATGTTTGGCATCTCAAAAAAAATTGGTAACGAATGCTCACTTAAATGTTATTCTGCTAAAGGGTTTTGTGATATGTGACTGCTCCAAAAATACCCTCTGAAGGGAAGTTCTGCGATGAAGGGTTAGAGATGACAAGGGAGCTCGTCAGGAGCCGCCACCTCCCATTTCACAAGGCCTGAACCCCAGATCCTGAATATCAGTGTAATAAAAATCCCTACTGGCATAACCCATGGTGGGGATTAGTTACTGGAGTATTAAACCACCAGATCAGCTTGTAAATTGTTTTGTAGCTGGGTGTTGCACATGGCTTGTGCTGTGCAGCTCCCAAGCTGGGCCAGAAACCCCCCTGTACCGGTGGTGGGGAGGTGGCTCTGTGTCAGCGATGTTCCCAGCGGGCAGACTCCTGGGGGATGGAAAGCTACCTGCTCAAGTACCCATTGATTTCTCCTTACAGTTTTTCATCTGAACATTATCATATTTTCATATTAAGTCAGCTTGTGATTTCAGTAATTTCTTTCATTAGGCTTATTCTGAAGGCAAGATGACTTAAAATTAAAAGCAACTTCTCAGCCAAGTTAACATTCAAGCACAATTAAGTTAAATCATACAATGGCAAGATGTGAGGAAATGAAAGACCAATTTTGGCAGCAGCAGATCAATTATTACAATGCAGAATCACAGGGAATACAATAATAGGTTGGGTTTTTTCTCAGTAACATGCCCTAGTTGCAAACCCATAACCACGTCAGTAGGTGTTCATAAACAATAACTGTCTTCTGAAAAATATTATTGAAGCACTTTGTGGGTTACACTGATGTAAAAACTGCTCTTATGCATGTGACTGAAAGCAGCCTTTGACTTCCCAGGCTGTGTGCTGGGGAGAGCTTTGGTGAACAGCCAGCTGTGGTCCTGGGGCTGTGCCAGCGCTGGAAATGCATCTGCTGGGGGTCTCACCTGAATTCCTCTGCTGCTGCCTTGCTGAAGCTCCGTGTTGGCAATCACTTGCTGCCAAAGTGCTGTGCTCCGCCCAAGCTCCTGGGTTCAGGAGTGGCTCTGTTGCACAGTGTTTTGTATCTGTGTATTCAGTGGATTTGGCCATGAGAGCACCTAGTCAGGGAAGCTGAGCCCACAGCATCCCCAGGGGGTTTTGTAGGATTCAGGGCAGTAATTCCAGGGTTTGAGGAAGATGATAAGTCTCCAAGAGAATGAAGATAAAGTAGTGCAAAAGCTCATTTTGCAGAGAGAGGCGTGTGCTGCGCGCCCCTGGCCACAGCAGCCACCCCTGCAGGTGTGTCCTGCACCACCAGTGTCCTGCACTCCAGACAAGAGGTGACTTCTTTACACCATGACAGCCATCACTTACCCAAAAGGGGGTGTGATTCAGCACCTCGTGCTGTTTCAGCAGGAGACAGGGCAGGTAGCACATTTCTGTCAGGCAGCACCTCACGAGCTCAAGACATTTGTGTTTGCCTTGATTTGGACATCAAGGCAGGGCTGCAGGATGATGCTGTCAGTGAAAGCCCTAATCCACATATGCTGGCAGGTTAGACAGAGCAGGGATGAGTTTAGTTAAAAATATAAAGACATTTATATGTCAGGATATAAATGGATTGATAAAATACAATTCCATTAAGAGATCGTTCCAGTCCTTGAATGGCACTAATGATTGTGTGGGAATAGGAGGCACAAAGAGATTAGCAGCAATCTTTATTTCCCAAGCAGGTTGCCTGTTGAGGTGTTGTTACATAAACTAAATGCTCATGTGCGATTTTGTCTGGAGGGAGTCCCAGGCAAGAGCTGCTTCGTAAGGGCAGAATTAGGAGAATTGGTCCATCAAGAAAAGTACATTTTGCAAATTTTTATTCTGAGTAAATGGGAACAAACACATTCCTGTGCCATATCGAGTGCCTCACCAGGGTGTTGCCAGGCTGGATGTTTGTAAGGAAGTCAGAGGAGTTGATGTGCCAGATGTGCTGGGTCCCCCTTGGACAAAGGTCCCCCCGTGGTGGGGGATGTACAAGCACCCATTTCCCCCTCAGGGAATATCCAAAATAACTTGTGAACCTATTCCAGCTGCACAGATGCTGAAGTCGCCCTGAGTGGCAGAAACCCTTCTCTTCTCCACAGGCTGTCCCCACTGGTGGCTGGGGGATGCTGAGGGGGCAGGGGAAGTTGCAGGAGGGCATCTAGAGTTAAGCCTGTGGGAATTCTAACTGTAGCCTTCATCTGTCCTTTACATTAAAATTGTCTTTCTCTCTTTCTCTCTCTTTTTTTCCTGCTTCCTCCCCTGCCTCCTTCTCCCCTTCTTGCAGCAATGTGGACACCAAGGAGCTGTGTGGTGAGTGCAGTCCCTCTTTTTGGGCAAAAGCAATCACTGTGTGCACGAGGGCCTTTGAAGGGTGCGTGGAACCCAGCACAGAGCTTGCAGTGCTGTGGCAGCTGTGGAGCTGGGGGATCTCAGCCCTGCTGCTGCTCTGCCCCTTGTTCCACAGGAAAATTGGCAAAACTTTTTTCATTTTCTTGCAACACAGATGGGGTCAGGGCTAAGTGAAGCACATGGATCCCATTCAATAACAAGCTGGAGTTTAATTTCTGGAGATGTCACGGCTTCCAGCTTCGCTCTGAAGTTCAATAAACCCGTATCCCTCTGCAATACCTGTAACATGTTTCTCCCTAGGCCAGCCTTCGTGTTTCCCAGCAGGCTGCCTGAGGGGTGCACTACCTCTGCTGTACCTCCCACAGCTTGCCAAAATTAAAGGCTGAACAGAAAATCTGTGATAATATTTTGTCCCACACCTTGACCAGAAAGAGAATATTTCCTGCTGGGATTTCTGAAGGGCTTTGCCTCAGTAGGAGGTGACTCAAGCTACTCATTCAGGTGTATTTTTCTATGGATTCTTGTTATTGGGAAATGTTTCCTGCACCCCAGCTTTTTGGGAGGAAATGGGGAGAGAGGCGTGTGGCCTTGCAGAGAGCTCATCCATCTCTTCTCCTCCCCTCCTGTGCCAGGATGCAGAACATATAAAGCCACCTCAGCAGGTCTTCACCATTTACCTTCATCACTTTGCCACTAATTACAGCCTTTGGAGGTCTGGCTGGGAGTGGGTTGTGCAGACAGAGATGGGGTTACTGGGCGCCTGTGCCAGCACCAGGCAGTTACTCCTTATTCTTGATCCTTTAAAGACCTCTCTGTCCATAGGTGTGTCCACACCAGGACATTGTCCAGGGTTTCTCTCTTCTGGTGTACTCACCCCTGCCCACACCATTCTGAGCATCCAAGCTGGCAGCAAAAGCAGCAACATTTCCCCTTTCCACTGGTTATTCCTGCTTGTCCTTGTTTTGGTATGCAAGAAATGAAGACTTCCATAAAATCCTTTTGGTCTGCTGACGATATGATGGGCTTGTGCCCATCGCTCCATTCTTATTGCACTGGGTCTCCTTGCCAGCTGACCCAAGAAATCAAACCCCCACAGCTTGCACCATCAACTTTGCCAGGAAATCCAGGGGTAACAATGGCACTGCTTGACCCCACACGGCTTTCTCCATCACTCTGATAAAATCAGAAAATTACAATGCTGTCACCCAGCGTGATCCCACCTCGCTGCCTCTCCCAGGGGTGAAGCTGCCAGGAGAGAGGGGAGATAAACCCATCACCTCCTGTGGAAAGCTGGGGGAAGCCAGAGAAAGGATCAATCAGCACAAGTTCCTGCCTAGATCTGTTATCTTCTGAATGCCTGCCCTTGCCTGTGATTTATTTGCTTTCTTCTCTTCTAAGTATTAAACCCCCAGTTTGTCTAAATGGGAGCTGTGGTGTCTCTCTTGAAATGTGTTGTGTGTTATAAGAAGTTGAGAGCATCTTAAAAGGCATTTATTGAGCCCTGCAGCTTCGTATGAATAAATCACACTAAAGCAGCAGATGAATACTTTCTTAAAGCCTACTCTGTTCTCCTCCCATGTGCCCCTTGGTCAGTGCCAAGGGCTGTGCTGTGCCCACAACAGCTCATTTCTCCTGAGATGGATGGGCCCAGCTTTTTATTTCAGGACTTAGAAAACATCTTTACCTTTCAGCCCTGCTCAATTTTTCTTTCCCAGGTAGGACGGAAAACACAAACAAACACGCTGCAATGAGAATAAGCTGTTTGGCTTATCATGGAACAGCTGCTGTCAGTCATGCTGTGACATTCTGGTTTCTGCCAAAATCTTCTTCCCTTTGGATATGTTCTCAGACTGTAAATAGCTATAGGCACTTCTAATTAAGCCAAGAAAACCTAATTAGTGGGGTTGTTTCCTGAAGTTTATGTCTTGCTGCACTCCACAGAGTGTCACCTCAGTGTGAAACTCCATGTCCTAGTGCTGAGGAACGGCGCCGGTGGCTTTTAGGGAACAGCTTTTTGCTGTGCTCTGTGTCAATCACCTGAAACAGGGAAAGGATAAGGATGGCACAGAGAAAGTGTGGCTCCTTCTCTGTGGAGAGCACGTGATTTTGGGCCCAGCTTGCAGCTCTGTTCTCTTCCTTTCAAGGCATGTTTTACTCTCAGAAGCTTGTTCAACCTGTGATTGTGGGCTGAGGTGCAAATGTGATAGGAACGTCGGGAAAGATGTAAGGCCAGTCTTAGCTCATATAAATTGGGGTGAACCTGGGAAGTGTTTGGATGCTTTGAGTGGCAAAGAATGTCAAGGGGGATTTCTTCTGAGACTTCTCCCTCCATGCCAGCAGCAGGAGGGAGAGAGACCATATAAAATCAAATGCAGAAGTAGGTGTAGAAATAAAGACCCTGATGAGTTATTTTCAGTGGGAGTTACTGGGTCTTACATCTCCTTTTTGCAATGGTCCCAAACTTCATGGGAATCACACCACTTCCCATCCCTTCAGGACAAATTGTGACTTTGACTGAAGATATAGAGCACAAAAATATACCTGGAGCCATCCTCTCAGGTTTATCTTACCGCCAATAGTAAATCTTGCTGTGCCATGTGGCCTCAAGTTACATTAACATGTTCCCATCGTGTTTCTCTCGGTTTTCCCAGACTATTTTGCTGACCATATGGGAGACTATGAAGATGTTTTGGCCTCCCTGGAGATGCTGAACCTCTCCATCCTGAAGGCCATGGACTATACCAAACGGGTGAGTGCTCCTTCCCGCACCTCGAGTTTCACAGGCACAGAGTGAGCAGTGTAAATGTTGCATTAAAGAGCACATAAATCTGAAAGGTCCTCATCCTCTTCAGCAGTGCTGTGTCCTCCTGCTCTGCAGACAACACGGCCTCTGGGTCTCTGGGGTGGGATTGTGAGTGCATGAGTTGTTAGCATCACTGAGAGGGCTTTTGGAAACTTCATGTCATAGAGCTGACTTTAAATCCAGCTTCCACCTTGGAAGGCATCCTGCTTTCCAAATGGAGTTGCTCATGTGTGAAGCTGCTGTATTAGAAACTAGAGGGCTGTGTGTTTGAAGGACCACAGAAGGATCATGCAAGCACCAAAACCAAGACACAATGCCCTGTTTTATATGTGCAAAGTAGGCCTAAGTCCTTAAAAAATCCATTGTGTATATTAATGATACTGGACTATTATGGACACTGACAGTGATCAAGAAGCATATTGAAGTTCATTTATGGATACCTAGAAAATCTGAGCTGATGAACCATATAAACATCCCTGCTGAGAGGTGCACCACTCGTTTGTTGTCTTACCAGGATGAGAGAAATGTTCATAGAGCTTTAGTACCTTTGAAATCATTTTCCTGTCCTTCCATACCACTTAATAGTGCAACTGGGCTGTATCAGTGATATTTATTGCCTCAGGACAATCAGTCCCTTCTCCCACTTCCACCTTCAACCACATTTGCATTGTTCTTTTGTGCCACCATGAATAAAAAGCATTTTTCCTCTTCAGTGGTGAGCAGTAAGGTGGTATGCTGAGGACCAAGCCGGGGAGGAAGGTTTTGCTTTTTCCAAGCAGTTGTAAAGACTTCCCAATCCAACTACAGCCCTCCTGCAAGCAATCCAAATCGAAATCTCCCTTCCATTTATCTTCAAAGCTAAAGGAGAAACTCAAATTACTCCACATTAAAGAACTGACAATGATAAGAAATTTTAGGAGTTAAAATGGGAAATGGCAAATTTCTCTCCCCTCTTGTTGCTGAGTAAAGAGCCTTATTTCCTTGCTTAATCAAAATCCATCAATTCTGATATTTGTGAGGAAGGCAGCATGGAAAGTGAAGGCACATATTTAAGATGTTGATGTCTTGCCATAATAAATTGAATACAGAAGTCTTTGGCCAAGCACTGATCTGTCTGAAGTGTTAGTGATTTTTTTTATCAACATTATGAAACGGTAAAAAAAATCAGGACAACAGTAATAGTTCATTTTTTACAATTAAGTTTCTGTGTCTGTTCATGTCTCATTTATATTCATTATTAGCAATTTTCATGACCATCAGGTTTGCCAGCTATGTATTTTAAATAAATGTGAACATGCTAATAGAGATCTTAGTAATTCATTCCAGCTTGCTGTTCGTGATGCCTTCCACCACTGCTTTTTCACTTATGTGAATATATATGGCTAATTCTTCCTAATATTTTCCAAGAGGAAGAAGGAAGATTCCCTGCTTATAAATTTAGCATCTGAGCATTTGGGTATTACCTTGCATGAGACATCTGCAGCAGAAGCAGAGTGGTTATTCATAATCCCAATCTGCTCATAAGAAGAACATCTTTTTCCCTCCTTGATTCAGCAAATTGTGGCAGGATTCACCTGCCTTAATTGCAGCAGATCAAGGTTATTTACCTAAACCTGAGCTGGTCACCTCCATCATGATTTTGTGGCGAGAAACAGGGAGACCTGGAGCACTGGAGGCACCTTCCTCCTGTGCCACTGAAGGATCACAGCACTTCATCTCAAATGCAGACGTTTCCCAAGCCAGTTGAGGGAGTGCTGCCCCGGCACCCTCCCATCCCCTCATTTTATCAGCCCGTGGGGTGCACTGCTCTTTGCTGCCTGGCAGATTTTTGGCAAGGGAGCAAGCAGAGCAAGACTCCATCACAGAGAGGAGCTGGCAAAGAAGTATTTAATGAAAAACACTGCTCCCCACTGTGATTTTGTGAACAAAGTGGTACAAACCTCATCAATGAATTATTCAAAGGCAGGCACTTTGTTCAGGTAAAGAAGCAGGGGAAAATAAAACCCAACAGAAAACAAGCAGTTGTGGGTGGTAGAGAAACTCGTCTCCGGTGTTCAAACAGGATACATTTAGTTTGGAAGGAACTTAAAGCTCACCAAGTTCCACCACTTTGCCATGGGCAGGGACACCTTTCAGTAGAGCAGTGGAGCTCAAAGCCCCATCCAGCCTGGCCTTGCACACCTTCAGGCATGGTGCAGTCTCCTTCCACTCCATCTCCTCCCTGTGTGATGCGGTAACCAAGGGTCCCCATGCTGATGGGGTAGCAGGATGTTCAGAAGATTTATACATTTAATATATATTTTTAGAAACTCTGGAGGAGGTGAAGGATGGCCAAAGCAGCAGGTTTTGGTAGAGTCAAGCGTGGTTTCGTGCCCCATGATGCTCGAGCCTGTTGCTGTCCCTACACCTTTTCTTGTGGCCAGACCCTGCAAAGGGCTGGGTGATGATGCTGAGCATTGTGGCTTGCGAGCAAACTGCTTTGCTTGTGAGCTGCTCCTGCTTCTCCATAATAAATTACACATTTCCTAAGCTGGAGAGCACTACTGATCATTTAGGAGTGCTCCTATTCCCTTCCTTTCAAACAATGTATTGGGGTAAACGATAAATGAAGCCTAACCTTCTTCTGTGCTGTTTTTCTGAGAAGAGGTGCCAGCTGATGAGAGGGCATGGAGAGCCATGCTATTTAATTGCTGTTTATATTTCTCACCTTTAAAGACGACTTATTATTTCTTGCTCATAAAAAGAGAAAGCAGCAATTATCTCATGCTGGAGGAGCTCCTAAAGTATCAGCAGTAATTAGATTCAGTAGTGGAAGGTCTCACACAGCAAAACAAAATCTGTCATTGTAATTATTTTCCAATACAGTGATGTCCGTGCCACTTTGAAATGACTGCCGGTGACGATTGGAAATGCGAAGTTAAATTGGAGAGAAAGGAAATGAACTTTTGGGTTCTAAATAAAGCTGACAGCAGGAGATGTTCTTATATAATTCTCTTTTACTGTTGTATAGATCAGTCAGCAAATACCAAAACCAACATGACTGGGAAGGACGTGGTTTGTGTCCAGTGTCGGAGGGCGTGTGGGGTATGGTGGGAGCTGGGAGAGCAGAGCCAGGTTGGTGCTGTGCCCCCCCTTCAGCCAGACTCCCCTGCCCTAGGGGACAGTGTGGGACAGTGCCCACCTGATGCTTCCACCATTCCTGCCAGCTTCCAGAGTGACAGGGGAAGTGCCCGGGGGTGGCAGATGTGGTGGTTACCACTGCACTGCCGGAAATGTGACTTAACTTGGTGAAAAAGCAGTGTGGGTTTTGGAGCCTGAGAGGCTCAATTAGCCTTGTTCCTGTCAGGTCCAGCTTCCACTGCCAGCTGCACTGGGATTGCTCCTGCTCCCAGCTTCTGCCAATTAAGCATTTTGCAGGACTGACCATGAAAGCATCAGCAAGGCTGACCTTAACTGGTGAGGCAAACTTTAAAAGCAAGCTGCAAAGAAATCCAAAAAATACTGAGTGATGAACATCTTCAAGGATGAAGCAGCTCAGATGTAAAGTCAAATCATTCCTTCCTGGAGATGCTCCTGTTGGGCAGCAGACAGGTCCAAGAAGCACTGGTGGCTGACCTTGGGGCACTCCCTGTCCCAGATGGAAGGTGAGTGCTTGGAAAGCAAAATTACCCAAAACTGGAGCTGAAATTGCAACCCTCCCGCACATGCCAGAATGAGACTGGCTTCAGGGAAGAGTAGGGTACAGCAGGAAGGATTTATGGAGCAGGCCTGAGCACCTGAGGGTGGCTCTGGACCAGCCTCTGCTTGGTGTTCAGCATCACCTTTGGTCCTGGAGAGAGAGCAAAGAGATGTGAAAGAGTGTTTTGCTCCTCGCTTGCTCACTGCCAGCTCCACTGCCAGTCTATCAGTTATTTAATGGACCTGGAAGGGAAATATGACCAAGTGGTGACACAACACACACCCTCTGAGAGCCTTCTCCTGTCAGGGTGACAACCACCACGAGTCTTACGGACTGGCACTGTACCCAAAGCAGCTCCCAATGTATTTTCTCCTGAGAATCATTATTTAGATGAGGGAATATGTAAATCATTAAGGGAAAACTGAGTGCACTGACCTTCAACACCAGCTGCTACTGCTGCTCCATCAGCAGTAGCAGGGAGCTCAGAGGTATCTACACACGGGTGAATAGGTTTGCATGTTATTTGTGGGTTAAATTGCTCCTGCAGCAATCCACCCTGCTTGTCTCTGCTTTGTGAGATGTAATTGCAGTGAACACGAGATGCTGAGTTTTCCTGGGGCTTGGTGGAGGTGCTGCAGCAGTTGTCCTTTCCCTGCTGCTGGTGCCAGGCTGGCCATGGGTCTCCCCCAGTTTTCAGCCCCCAGCAGCAAACTGCGCTTGTTTGAGCAGCTCAGTTACAGCCCCAGAGCCAGAACCGTCTGCCAGCAGTCTTGGATGCTAAAAATGGTGGATGGTATTTTTTGTTTCATAATACAGCCCAGATCAGCAATATAGAGTGCTCTTATTTGCATTCTTACCTGCCAAACTTAAGCTTGCCAAAAGTGATATTGCTCTTTTTTGCATGATGACACCTCGAGATAAAATAGTCAGTAGAACTAATCCTCAAAAAGAACCTTTTCCTCCCATCCTCCAGCTAATCCTTTATCTCAGCCTTTCATTTAACCTGAGCAGGTTTTCTCCTGCTCTGCTGAATGAACTGGGTGCTCACACTGAGGGTGTCAGGTTCCTGGGGCAGGGCTGTGCCCTGTCGGGTGACAGACCCGCGGCAGGGTGGAACAGCAGCACAGCGGTGGCAGTTCTGGGTTGTGCCCAGCCCAAACAATGTGAGCTGCTCATGGCTTCTCACAGACCTCATGTTCTGGCCTTGGCTCATGGTGGTTACATGAACAACAGCTGAAGACTTCTGGTTTGAGTTTGAATTCTGGGGGGTACCACTGCAGTGCAGCACATCAGTTGTTCCATATTCCCTCCTGGGTCATTCATATTCTATCCCACACCAGTCTCTCCTTTGGAGAAACACTGCTCTGTCTTCCTTGCTGCTGAACACAGGAACAGCTTGTCTCCTGATGCTTTGTACCTGGCTGAACCCCAGGAGATCCTGCACAATTTTGTCATCTTCTTCCCCCTTGGAAGCATTTGAGTTTTCTTTAGGGGTCAGGTTGTTTGCTCAAATGACCGGTTTGCCTTTTCTGGGGGGCTCAGAGCATCATCCATCCTCACCTTTGCAGTGTCCACCCTGATGCGGAGAGAGTGGCTTTGGGGATTATCAACTGCTTTTCTTTTCGTACTCTTGGGCAGCCCTGAAACGCTCCTATGATGCAGGTAAAGATGTAATCAAGGTGAATGGCTGTGTCTGAAAAAAGAAAAGCGTGGTGATGGGTCAGTGAATTGGCAAAGGTTGAGTCAACTCTCCGTGTGTTTTGAATAACACATCTCCGAACAATTTCTGTATCAATTTCAATAGCAAAAAACAGAAGTGGATTTCCAGAAGAGCTGAAGATTATTGAAGAATAATCTGAAAGGAAAGGAGGTGCATTTGTTTAGCTTCCCAGAAAGTATTTCTGCAACTCTTCTCTGAAACTGACTTAGGACAATATTGCACCACAAATTAAAACAAAATGTGCTGCTTCAGCTCTGTGAGAACTGAATTTTCCCCAACTTTCCTGTTCAGACTCCAGACCAGAAAGCCGCTTCTCCGTGCAATGCCATCCGGAGCGATTCTATTGCCAGCTTCGCAGGGCTGTGCATGAGATCCAGCTGGGCTGCCAGACTGTGGGGAGCAGGGACTGGCAGGGAAATGAATCTTAAGGTCTCTCTTGGAACTTATTTTTAGATGAAGATCCTCATTCACTGCTCTTCTGCTTGTCTGTTGCAAAGTTCATGTCCCTCCATTCTTTCTGAAAAGGAAAAGGGTTGTCTCTGGAGGTCCTGCTTGTACTGTCCTGGCTCCAGCTCTCGTGGACTTCCTGTAGGAAGTGTGGTTTTCCTCCTCTTGCCTTCCATTTTAGGTCTATTGCTCCTGGGATTTAGTTAAATTGTATGGGGAAGGGAAAAAATCCCCCAGATGTCAGTGCTCTTGTCTTGCCAAATAGTCCGAGAGCAGCTTTGAAGGAAACACGGAGCAAGTCAAAGCATAAGCAGCTGGCACAGCCAGGCTGAGCCTTCAGCAGCTTGACCATCCCACACGGCTACATCTGCAGGGTCCTTTGAGTAGGTCCTGTTTAGAAAACAAAATCTGCACTTTTCTTGGAAAACTGAAATAAAATATGTGTTAAATTGCTGCCTTGTGGGTACTAAACACAGCTAATTAGGAACTTGTGTGAAGCAAAAGGCTATAGCCAGGGTGTTGAGAAGTAGGAGGCCACTCTTCCAAGCCTGTTCTTTGCCTGCTGGGTGAGTGGACAGGCTGCAGAGGATGCCTCTGGATCCATAGGTGACCTCGGGGATGTGCAGCACCGCACGTGTGTGGGCCAGCAGATTCCTGCCCTTCACATCCGTGTGGCTGCACAAGAAATGATGGGATGCCAGTGCAGCAGGGAGGTTCTCTAACAGTGAGAATAGAGAAGTCCTGTGATAAATTGCTTGGGAAGGGTCCATGGCAGGAGACCTTCAGGACCAGACATGGTAAGCGTGAGATGAGAAGGGTCCGACGCTGAGATTTGCAAAAGGAGAATTTTATAGCAAAAAACTTTAAAGTCCATATGATGCTGTTGTCATTTTTGTAATCTGAACAGGTGTCTCATTTGGTTTTTTAGAGCTGTTTCGGGAAGGCTCAGGGTCTTTCATATGGTAATCCTTTCATTTATCAACTATTTAAATGCCTGTTCTCTTCAGGTTTCTCCTACTGATTATGTGCCAGGCAATCAGTTTTGGGTCTCTGCTTTGGAAGGGATTTAAAAGTCAGGGGGAGGGAAAGGAGAAAGAGGCAGGTCTGAGTGTTATTCTAATTATAAGAAAATATCTCTTGGAAGCAAACAGGCAATTATGAGCAACGAATTTAAATCAGCCACTCAGAGATAACAGTGCAACACATGCCTGGTCTTTAAAGGGTTGGGTGGGTGGAAGATAACCTCTCCATCATCCCAGGATGAGGCTTGATGGGTGTTTTATGGCATGGCAATAGGTTTGTTGTTGGGTTTTGTTTTTCTAACTGGAGGAAAAGTGTGGGTGAAACAGAGTTGCCTCTGGTTTCCAACTGAAAAGCCTTCTCAGTTCGGTGGCATCACTCTGTGGGTGGGCTTGGACTGTGGTTATTAACAGTTGGAGAAGTCATCAGTGTCCCCAGGCATGATAACTGTCAGCCAATTTGGCCAGTCTCACTGAAAGCCAGCCCTGGGAAGCCTTGTTGGTCAGGCTGTAACCTTGTGAGGCAGAGGGAAGATGTGGGGAGGTCACAGTGGGTCTCCAAGCTCGTGGGAGGTGTAGAATAATCTATATTTTACATCCTGTAGTCTTAATGAGCTGAATAGTGACCTTTAAAAATGCCAGCAAAGAAGCTTGGAGATGTTCAACAACATCGAAACTCTTCTTCCCCAGTATTTGATGCCCACAAGGACATGGCCACGAGAGCCCCATTTTCAGGCATCCGTTTGCAATGCCTGGTGAGGGAAACTTGGCACTGGTTGGCAAATCCAAGCATTCAACAGCATCAAAATCCCAGCTACGCTTTGCACAGGTGACACATCCCAGGAGCGTTTTCATTAATCTGTGCCAGAATTTGGGCAATTTTGGGTGGGTGCATGTGGAAATGAAAAGCTGGAAGAGCTGTGGTGGGGCTTTGAGCAGACTGTGCCCCTATGTCAGCTGCCACTGAGTGGGGGAAGGTGCCTTACAGACACATGAAAAGCCTGTGATGTGAAGGAGGGAGGTGGATTTGGGGCCTGGACCTCAGCCAACTGACCAGAGATCCAGCCCTGGGCAATATTTCCCCAATAATGCAAGCTGTCCTTTTCCCACTCTTCTCTCATTTTTGAAAGTCTCTGTCTCATGTCCTGGTTTGTCAAATCATTAACGCTTTCTGAGGCTCTCCTGAGAGCCTTCAACACAGAAATCTCAAGGCCATCCTTTCAATGATGTTTTTACGCTTGCTGCTCGTTGCAAACACTCTCAGCCACCTGTTTGCAGCAGCAGAGGTCAAGGCCAGGCAGCTCAGCAGAGAGTTTGCCTGGAAATGATGGATGGAAAAGAGCAGGCTTGGAGAGGTACAGGAGCTTCTGGCACAAACCAGCTTCACTGAGCAGCAATTATTATTATACTATCTCCATAAATATTTTAACTTCTCAAGTTAAGAAAGGAGGAAATAAATCTTCAGGGTGGAATTAATAAGACCAAACCTCATTAAATCTCACTAGGACAGTCTGACAAATGTTTTAATAAGACAATGGGAAGGATTCCTTTATAGCTGGTCTTTTTAATGGTGTGTTTCTGCAACCCTGAAGAAGACACATGCTAGAGGAGAGCCTCGGGGATTGCTGAAAAAACCTCTAAGCACATGCATTTCTGACTCAGCTCCTGAGAGTCAATGTCACAGCTGGGCTGGCAAATGACCAGTTATTTAAGTGGGAGAAAAAAAATCACTGTTGTTTGATTTCAGAGCTATTTGACTTACTGGCCTGTCAAAATGTATCAAATCTTCAAAAACACCCCAATTTTCTCTGCACTGGCTGGAGTAGCTTTGTACCCAACATCCATCCATCCATTGAATCTGTGTGTAGGGAGTTAAGATGATTTAAATGCATGTGGGAATCACCTGTTTGATTTTTCCTAAAGCTGAACCAAGATTATAGGCTGTGGTTAGGTAATAAAAAATCCAACATTTAACTACATGTACTCTACAGCCTTATATTTCAGCTGCCGGAGCCAGTCAGAATGATCGGACAGCACCCAGCATAGCCTGTGCTTTCATAAAAAACATTTTCCAAAAGGAGCAGGCTCCCTTGCGAGGGAGAGCAGTCAGTTGACCTGAATCATGGGAAGGGTTTTTTGGGATATTGTTTGGTGGCATTTGCAGGAGACAGGCTGTAGAGTCCTGGAGTGCAGCAGAGCAGTGGAGGTAAATAGCACCCCGTTTATTTGATGCTTGGATTGAATTGGAAAAGCTGTGGTGCACAGTTCAAAGCCCTGCAAGGGAGACTGAGTGTGGGATAAAGAGCACAGAACAGGTGTAAGATCAGTGGATGGGCTGGGAACACCCGTGGGAGCTGTGGTATGTGGTTGGATGACCATGAGAGGAGGAGAGGACAAGGCAGCAGTGTTGCAGATCTCCCTGGGAAGGGACACTTCTGGTGAATTACTCTGTCTTTGCAGTGCATCACTGCTTGGAGCAGCACTGGGGGTCTCAGGGCATGGGCACAGCCCCTTGCTCCAGCCGGTGCTTCCATCCAGCCCCAGCTCACGTCAGGGAAAATCATGTCCCAGAAACCCCCAACTCTTAATTAAAAGCATAATCCAACCAGCCAGTGGCATGCTTTCCTCTGTCTGACCTGGCTGTCGGATAAAGATGCTGGTGGAATGGGCTGGGCTGTGCTGGAGAGCACCAGGGCTGTGGAGGGGAGCATGGTCCTGCTTGAACAAAGACTCTTGAGGTGCCAGGGACCACTCCTGCACTGCCAAATGCATCCCCTAAACTTGAGGAGCATCCCAGTGCTTGGTTCTCATGCAGATCTGCTGCAGCCCATGGAGTGCCCTGAGACAGTCCTGTCTCTGTTCGACCAGTGCCCTGGGACAGGCTGTGCTGATGAAAGAGCAATGCAGCCCATGGATCCTGCCCTCCTTACATCTCCCTCCTTGCACTGTGGTGCTACAGGGAGCAGGTGCAGGAGGTGATGGATAGGGCACCCTGCATGGCAGATGGCTTCAGCATCACCACCACGTTGTGCATTACCATCTGTCGAGGATCACCATGTCGTGCATGTCCCCCAGAAACACTGTGGCTGGGACGGGGAGATAAGCAAGTTTTCTTGTGTTAGACAGAAGTCATTAACAAGTGCTAATTGGATGCTCAAGAAGCCATCAAGAAACTAGTGCTTCCATACCAAACTGGGGATGAGAAGTCAGCTCTGTGATCAGTTTCCCCAAAGGGTTTTTTCCATCTGCTCATTCTTCTTTTATGATTTAATATGGGAGATAAAGGCAGAGATAAAGGCCCTCTGGGTTCTTGCAGAGCTGCTCCAGTTGCCATGGAAATAACCCTTATTAATAGCTTCACCATAAAATAGGAATAATTTGCTTTGGGGAGCTTGGGGTGCTCATTTTGTGCTGCTGCATGCTCACATCCCCAGTGCTGCTGGGACCTCTCTGGTCCCCTGAGTGTGGTCACTGCTGATGGGATGCAGGGAGCCAGGAGCATCCATCCCTGCCTCATGGCTCCAAAAATTCTAGAGTGCCTCCCAGAGGAGTCCCATGCCAGGAGGTGTGAGCACACAGGGACAGACTGCCCAGCAGGGGTTTGCCTGGGCAATGTGCTGTCCCAGCAGGCACTGGTGGGTTCAAAAAAGTGGTGCTGGCAAGCTTGGGCTTAGAGGAGCCTTTTTTTCACCGCAAATATTTTCAGCTCTGATGCTGAGTGGTTGGCTTCAGGCAGAGCTAGTGAGGTCAGTGGCCACTGGGCTGGCCTTGGTCTGGTTGGGCTGGTGCTGAACTGGTTGGAGTGGTGATGAATGAATGCTGGATTGGTTGGGTCAGTGTTGCACGGGCTGTGCCAGTGTCCATCTGGTTGTGCCAGTGTCCCACCTCGGCTGGTGACTGTCAGGAGATGTAGGAGCAGGACAGTGCCATGGGCAGGGCTCAGCAAGACTGTGCTGGGAAAGGGGCCAGGTGCTTCATGCAGATCAGTTGTGCTATTAAAACACTTTTAGATGTTCTCTGTCTTGAAAAAGTTCGGGTTACCCTGGGAGCTTCTGTCACTCAAACAGCACCCTGAGCCCTGTTAATCATCCCAAACCCCTTTTACTTTAGTGCTGGGTTGGCCGTACTGCTGTGGACTAGGGCACTGTATGTAACACGCTGAAGCTCTCTGAGCAGGGATGTCCAAAGCACAGGATGCACTCTTCATACCTGTACCCACTGGCTGCAAGGCAATAGCAAAGTAACTTAAAACCATGCTAAAGAGAGCAACTACGGGCTTTGGGTAACACCCCTTTACATTGCGGGGACATGGAGGGGACCAGCGTGTGTGTAGGATGCTGGCCAGATGCCGCACTGGCTGGGGACCCTGGTGGTGCTGCGTGGCCGGCGCTGGCACTCACCGCGCTCACCGTGTGCCTCTGCAGGTGTACGAGAGTGGCAGCAACGTGGACCAGTTCGTGACCCGCTTCCTGCTGAAGGAGACGGCGAACCAGACCCAGTCGCTGCTGAGCTCCGTGGAGAGTGCTGTGGATGCCATCGACGAGCAAACCAACCCCGCCAGGTGTGCAGCACTCCTGCCCTCCTCTGGTGCAGGAGGCTGGAGGGGGAGGAGGAGGGTGCTTTTGCGGGGTGAGGGGGACGCAGCGGACATCGTGCAGGAGCGAAGGGGAGCTGGGCGAGTGGCTGCCTTTCTCTTTGCCTCCCTTCCCGTCTCCCTGAACTCTGGGGGCTTTTCTCCACCGCTCTCTCCTGCCCTGTCCCTCACTCTCCCGCAGTGCCCCGTAACACGAGCGGTGTGTGTGGGGATGCAAAGCAGGGGCAGCACCCTGGCGCCGGGCTGGGCACATGGGGCTGCCTCTCTGAGCAAACCCACCGCTCCCCCCCAGGCCAAAACACAGGCACCTGCAAAGGGGTGGCTGTGCCTGAGGTGTGCTGGGGACAGCCCACAGGGGCAGCTCCCCCTCCTGCCAGCGCACTCAGCGAGCGCGATCACCCAGAGGAAGAAGGTGCTTTTGCACTGAGGACAGGCAACGCTGTCCTCCGGTCTCCTCGGGGGCCGTCCCCACCCCAGCAGCCCAGCACATGCCACTGAGCTTGGGCAATGGAGAGGAGACCGTTTCAAGGTTTAACAAGGGCTGCCAGGGCTAAGCTAGAAGGAGTTGCCAGCAGCAGAGGTCAAACCTCAGCACAGCCCCCTCGGTGTCAGTGTCACTCACCTCCCCAGAGTGCCGCTGTCACCAGCTCTAACCAGGACAGGTTGCCACGGAAACTGTCAGACGCTCATGGAACGAGCCCTCTCCGGCCATTCCTTCAAACCAGGAGGCCTCGGGATGCTTTCATGGGAATGTTTTGGCTTCCCCAAGCCGTGGGTGGGCAGAGGGGCACATGGAGAGTGAAAATGCCAGCTCCCTCCTAAGACAGCATTCTCTGGAACACAGTGAGACCTGGGCAGCTCTGGCACCATCCCAGCAGCTTTTCTAGGAAGAATGCTGTGGGTTTCATCATCTTGCATCGCTTTCTTCTCTTTGTTTTGTGGCAAACCTTGTACAAAAAGAAGTAGGAGCTCCTGCGAAACAATGAAGAGGAAACAAACCCAACATCAGGCAGAGCAATTAGAACCCATGAAAGACTTTGCTGGCTTTTATTTGCTAATGTGTGGGCCCAGATCGTAACGGGGAGTATTGTAGTTGTTTTCTCATGAAGATAACAGCTAAAAAGAAAAATAAATCCCACCAAAAATTATCTCCTGCATCCTCATGAAGACAAAGAGGGGGCCTAAAAAGCACCAAAATAAAGGGCTGTAGAACAAAGTGCGAAGGCAGAGGTCCAAGCTTGAGACACCTCATTAAATTGTGATTAAAATAAAGCTCTGTCTGTTTTTGCCTAATTTCCTGTCTATTGACAGGGGGTTATCCAGGACCAGCAGAGGGATAATTGCACAGCCTGTAGCAAATGGATGCCCCTGCCACCTTTATTGTTGTTCTTGCTTCCTTATCTTGGAGATGTTCTTTGGGACCAGATCCACATGTCGTGTTTCTGTGTGCATGGTGGAGCCCACACTGGATGATTTTTGGAGCAGCTGGGGAAAGAGCACCCGGTGGCTGTGCTTCGGAGGAGCTGGGTGCCAGGGGAGGGACAGGAGGGCAGGGAGGTGCTGGCTGGTGTGGTGCCCTTGACTCCGGGGCACTCAGAGTGTTGTCTCCAGCTGGGAGCTGCTTGACTAACAAAAGATGCCAAGAGGAGCCAGAGCTCCCAGGCACCTCTGTCAGCAGTCAGCTGGCACAGAGCTGCTCTTGCTGGAAGGAAACACTGGAAATCCTTTGAGCTGCTCAGCCTCTCCCTCTGTGGCTCAGGCTTCCTGTTGGTGGAGGAGAAAGGAGAGGGTCATTCTTTCCCAAAGCCATTATCATCTCACACACATGGATGGCAGCTGCAAGCACTTGTGAAGATGGCAGGTCTTGGCATTCTCTCTGGCTTGCAAATAAACAGAGTCCTGGGAGGACCACTGAGGATCTGGGGCTGGATGCTGATTATGGATGCTCCATCTGTGGAAGTGTTTCAGGGCAGGTTTTTTTGAGCTTTGAGCAACCTCCAGGCCAAATGGGCTTTGTAGACCCAGAGAAAGGAAACAGGGTGGAGGAAATGCTACAGTGGATGTGTTTTCATTCTCCAGGAGAACTGCAGCTGCAGTCTGTTAGTGGGATACACAGCCAGGCATCTCTGCCCCTGCTCATGGGCAGCCATTCGGGCATGGGCAGCCTGGGTGACAGCAACTTTTCCTGTCTGAGAGTCACCAAAGACATTGGACTGCAAAACCAGCCCCAGTAAGGTGCAGCCAGCCGGCTGGGCACAGCTACAGGGGCCTGAATGCCCCGTGTTGCAGGTGTCTGTCTAGGACAGAAAAAGTCCCTGAGGGCTGCTGGTGGTGCCAGGAGGGCTGTGCTGTTCCATAAGGAAGGAAAAGTGATGGCTGCTGCGAGCAGCCCACGACGTGCCTCTGTTTCTGACCCACTCCCCACACTGGCTGATGGCAAAGGGTGGTGCAGGAAGGAAGCCTGCACTGCCTGGGCACGGTGTGGGCACTGTTGCTCTCCAAGGGGTCATCAGCAGAGCTGCCAGAAAGGATGCTCCAGTGCTGGCTCACGCCACTCTGTGTGTGCCCAGCTTTGCTGTCCTGACACCCGTGCTCTCTGGTTGCAGGCACTACCCCAGTAAGGATGGTCACAGCCTGAGTGACACCTGGTATGACAACCCCGTACCCAGCTACTCTCCCACCACCTGGATGGTCCCCAGGGAGCAAGGGAAGAGCTTCCAGACTGGTGAGTGCTGGTTGCCTGGGGTGGCTTGGAGCACTCGGGTCCCGGCAGCAGCACGGGGCTCTCAGGGGGTACCTGCAGGTGCCCTTCACTCCACTACCGTGTCCTGGCTCTGCACAGGTTCCCCTGACACCAAGGCAGAGGGGCTGGAGGGGCAGATCAACAGGCTGGCCAAGCTGATCGGCAAGCTGGAGGACAAGGTAAGGGCCAGCATTTCCCCGCGTGGGGCTGTCCTGCCATCCCAGGGACAATCCAGGGACCTTGCCCCAGCTGTTTTGGGGCAGGGATGAGGACATAGTGTTGGGGATGTTGGCCACAATGGGAGCCCAGGGAACTTTTGCAAAGGGTCCCAACTGGAGAGGCAAGCAGCTCTCGGAGCCCATTCCCTGTAGAGAAGGGGGCACAGTCATTGCAAATGCTGGGGACAGAAGCCCACCAAGCAGGGAGGGACACACAGCCTCAGCTGACCTACCACCCCCTCTGCTGCTTATTCCCCTTTTCCCAGACCCTCTGGTTTGACCTGCACCAGCGGCTGTCGGACAGTGAGAGCACGGCTTGCACGGTGAGTGTGCCCGACCACCACCCATGGGTGCTGGGGTGACCCTGCAGCACAGAGCCACACTTGGGGGGTGGGGTTCTCTGTGTTTTTGGGGTCTCACATGTCGCTGTGTTTGGGGGCCCGGCAGTACCTGCTCCTGGTGCGGAACGAGATGACGGTGTCACACAAGCACCTGGGCGAGTTTTGCAGCTCCCTGAAGCAGTACCTGAAGAGCGTGGCTGGGGAGCGGGACTGCTTCCAGTGGGTACCATCAGCAGCTGCACATCATGGGGCTGGGGAGATGGGGGGCTTGAGGTGGGCTGGAGTGAGGACCAAGTGAAGGACTGAAGCAAAACAGCCAGGATTTGGGATGTAGTCATGCTAAGCCACCAACACTGCTTTTGCGTGGGATGGGGAGTGCTGGGATGGGGGGGCTACCCCTACCTGGGCTGCTGGGGCTGGGTCCCCCCTCAGTAGCCCACCCTAGAGCACACCTGTGGCTGCAGCGTGGGGAGGGATGCCCCATGTTGGGGGCTCACCCCTGCTCCCTGTTTCTGGCAGCGTCACCGCTGTGAAGCTGCCTGATGGGGTCACCTTCATCATCTACGAGTTCTGGGAGACCGAGGAGGACTGGAAGAGGTAGGGGAGGGGGTGAAAAAAGCCCATTTTGGGATGCTTGGGTGTGGAGGGTTGTTAGAGCAGCTGAGCCCCAAGCTGTGTCCCCTGTCTGATGGCAGGACTGAGGAGCTGTCAGTCTGTCCTAGGGCTGTCCCTGTGAACAGGACAGGGGGTTTGGGGTGGGTCTCTACGCCTCCCACCTGGCAGTGCCTGTGGATGTGATGATGGGAGATGTCACTGTCCTGAGCCAAGGCAGGATGCTCTGCACAGGGGGAATTGAGCAGGATTGCTGGCACCCAGCCCCTGCCAGAGCCCATGGTGCTGTGGCGGGCTGGGATGGGGTTTCTGGGGCAGGGGCTTGGGTGTCACCCACTCTCTCCCACCCGGGCCAGGCACCTGCAGAGTGCCACATGCAAGGGCTTCCAGCACGTCAAGGTGGACACGCTGAGCCAGCCTGAGGCCATCTCCAGCGTGGCCGTGCCAGGTAGGCAGGTGACCACCCCAGAGGGTGGGGGACAGGGACCCCTGGGCAGCCAGCACCTCTCCAGTTGTTGGGGAGTAAGGGTGGGCAGGTGGCATGGGCTGAGCTGGCTGGGGTGGGGGTCAGGGTGATGTGGGGCTGGGCAGGTGCGACGCTCCAGTGATGTTCCCCTGCAGCTGCCTGGTGCACCCTGAGCCGAGAGTGACCATCAGTGCCGGGGGCCCGCCACCACCTGTCCCCTCTGCGGGGTGGCTGTGACTGGGGGAGGTGTCGGTGTGCCCTGGCTGCAGTGAAGGAAACCCTCATGTGTGTGTCCCCCACCCCACAGAGTCCTCCCTCAGCTACCCCATCACCTGAGTCATCTCTCCCTGGCGTGGGGTGGTCTTGGGGGAAAGAAGGACTGCCAGGGAGGGGCTGGCAGGGTTTGGGGAGGGGGACATCCCCCAGATATAGGTAGACAGGGAGTGGGGGTGGTGGATGCAGGCAGGCAGGCACTAGGAAGCAGGGATGGGAGTGGGAGGCGGGAGGCTGGAGCCCCCCTGAAAGCAGGGAGTAGGTTGGGGGTCTGTGCTACTCCCCAGGGGCCACCCAGGGAGGAGACTGGGGGTTGAGGTTGTGCCTGGTGCAGTGTGTGAGGGATGGGGACCCGTGTCCCAGGGGAGAGTCAGGGTGGTGGCAGAGGGGGGGTTTCCCTGCTCCTAAGGCACCTCTTAGTCCTTTACAGGTGTGGGGGGTCCCAAGGGGTTTCCTTTGCATGTGCACAGCTGCAGCTGGTGCCTTGCAGGCGTGAGGATGGCTGCCTCCCCTCCTTCCTGGGGTCTGTACTTCTGTCTGTGTGTCTGTCTGTCTGTGCCAATCCCACACCCACCCTGCCGTGCGTGGGGGTCCCTCAGGATGTGTGGCACAGGACCCTTGCCAATACCCTCTCTGTCTTTATTAACCACTGTACAATGGGGACAGTGATGCCAAATAAAACCGCCATGGGATCCAGGGGTGTGGCTGTGTTCGGGGCACCTGTGCGGGGCAGGATGGTGGGAGGGTCGTGGTGGAAGTCACGATGGGGCTCCGTGGTCCCTCAGCGCAGCAGCCCCAGCACGGCCAGGGCAGCGCTCTGCCCACAGACGAAGGCACCGCTGAGAACGGAGAGAAGCCCCCAGGCGATGAAAGCAGCCCTGCGGCGACACGAGCAGAGGCTGCTGGGGTAGAGCTGACCTCAGGAATGGGCCTGTACCCCAGCTCCCCTGGCTGTGGAGCTCTCTGCAGGGTCAGCCTCCTCTGCCTTGCTCCTCTGCACGGCTCCTGGTGGATGGTTGAAGAACCCAGCAGCCCCAGTCTCCTCTGCAATGACACACAAACCTTGGTCAAAAAGTCAGCAGATGCCACCACAAGATCATTCCCAATTCTGCCAGTGCCCAGTGGCCCTGCTGAAGGAGCAGACACCCACACCCACCCACGCACCCCGTGTCCGGGCACGGCCACTCCCACACACCCCCAGCTCCATCCTATCACCATACGCTTCCACTTCTGTCCCCTCCCCGGCTCCAGCCCCAATCCCGGCACCACTGGGTCTGTACCTCCCTGTTGCCTCCTCCCCAGGCACACAGCCCCCTCAGCCTCATACTAAGCCCCTGAGATGCAGCACTCACCCCAAGCCCTGCTGCTGCTCTGTTGCAGGGTTCTCAGCACCATGCTCCTTCCCGAACCGTCCCGGGCAGGCTGGGACCGTCCCCTTGCAGTCTCCATCGCCCCAGCTTGTGTTGTCCCCTCTCCTCATGATGGGCTCATGCTCCGGCAGGTCTCCCCAGGGGACCTCTCCAAGCCTTTGTCACCCACCTGGGTGCCCCTGCTCACCTTCTGCCTTGGCCACTCCAGCACTATGGCACCCTTAGGGGCACACTCGCCCCTCCCCAGATGTCCATGGGCCCCCCAGAGCACCCTCCTGACCAAGGCCCCAAGGTCCTGGAGTGCTCCCTCCAGCTCCCACATAACCTCCATCCTTACTCGGCCTCTGCTGCTCCCCCAGGGGCACCACAGACAAGATTAAGCACACACTTAGCTGAAAATTCACCAGCACCATATCAGGTCTCCCTGAAATGGGCTGCTGCTGTGCCCCAGCCCCTCCAGACAGGAGTGGTGATAGGGACACACCTCCCTGGCACAACAGACACTGAACACCTGATGGCCTCCTGTCTTGGGGCACCCTGCCCCTCTGACTCCCAACCTGACCTCCACCCCAGCCCCCACCGGGTGCCCCAGTGCCACCAAACCCCACCCTTCTGCCTCTAAAGTCACTCTGGTACCTGGGCACCTCCTTGAAGCCTGGACACAGCCCTGGTATCCAGGCACATTCCCAGGCACAGCCCCAGTAGAGCACTTCCCTCCATACCAACATCCCCCTCCTTGCAGGGTTCCCACCTTGACCAGGGTGACCCCCAGGGCTCTGCCTGGGCCATGGCACATGGGATAGAACACCCTGCCCCTGCCCCTTCCCTTGCCCCCGCCGCTGCTAGCACACAGACACTCACCTTTTGCGTGGCCCGAGGCTGCGGGTCCCAGTCATGCACACGAGGCACAGCCCTGCTGTCAGTGCAGAAGCTCAGCCCCACCAGCGCAGCACCCCTCACCCAGCCCCATTGCATTGTCCCCCACAAGCACAGCCCTGCACCCCCAAAATGGGGCCAGGACAGGCCACCTTCCACTGCAGCGATGCCTTTGGCACCAGTGACCCCCCACCACTTTCCTCCCTTCCCGTGCCTACTCGTGCCTGGGAAGATGAAGATGAAGAAGGCGCTGATGCCCCCGATGAGTTCAATGACTTTGCCGATGTCAGGGACGAACAGGGCGATGCCGAGCGTGGCAGCCATCCAGGTGACCGTCAGTGCCACCCGGCTGCACCGCTCGTGTGCCTCAGACACTGCCACGGCCCCGCACTTCGGGGTTGCCCACAAGTCCTTCACCACAGACCTGGGAGGGAGGATTGCGGGGGCTGATGGCACCCAGGGGAGCTGTGCCGGCTGGGCGGACACCCGGCTCGTCACCACACCCCTCACCTGCCCAGCAGCACCACAATGGGGTAAATGGTGACAATGGAGACGCCAAAGAGCAGGCGGGCGATGATGACAACCGCGTCATTCCCTGGGTAGGACATCAGGACATCGGACGCCACAGCCTCACCGAAGGTCAGGTAGCCATAGAGCCCTGCTGACAAGGAGGTGGGGGTGGGCAGCCACGCAGTGAGCAGGACAGAGGAACCCCACGGAGGATGGATGAGCCAAGGGGAGAGGGGACCCTGGGGGCAAGGAGGAGGTGAAGGGCTTGGTGCTGGGGTTACCAGTGAGGGAGTAGATGAGCAGGCAAATGAGCATGGAGAGCACAGAGACGGCGACCCAGTGGGAGAAGCTCTGGTTGCGCATGCTGCTGTAGATGGCCACACATGCCTCGTGGCACTGCAAGGCAAGGGGAAAGAGCGCTGGGGCCCCATGCAGGGACAGCCCCCACCCCCAGCATCCTCACTCCCACCTATGGGTGCCCTGTCCTGCTCTGCCCCATTCCCAGGCACTTGTGTCCTGCCCCACAGCCACCTCTGGGGACAGCCACAGGTCCCCTTCCCTGCAACCTGCCCTTCAAGCGACAGAATCCCCATGGTCTGGGATGCCGTGGGGGCAGCCAGCACTGCCCTGGCAGCTGCGGCCAGAGGGGCCAGGGTGACCTACCTGGAAGCCAAAGCAGATGGTAGGAATGACACTGAAGATGGAGGTCCAGGAGGAAGACCTGTGGCATGTGGAGAGGAAGCACAGAGCAAAGGGGATGAGGCTCTCATGGAGAAGGAACCTTCGTGTGATAAACTGTGTGGCCTAGATGCCACTATGGGAATCTCTTGTGGGAAAGGGGTAATGCTGGGGTGAAATCTGGGGCTGGGAGCTACCATCCACTGTGAGTAGTCCCCAGCTCACCCCCACCACACACAGGGCCCAGCACCACCCCTGCCCTACCTCCAGCCCCACCCCATGTCACTGCTCATGCCATGGAGTTCAGGGCAGGAGGGACATGGGGCCGACCCTCCTACCTGGAGGGCTGGGGGGGATCAGTCAACCTCAGGCTCTCTGCCTGCAGGTAGTATTTCAGGATGATGACCAGGGTGAGGTAGCAGGCAGCCAGTGTGCCCAGGATGCTGCCAGGGCATGGGAGAGCATCAGCACACGGCCAGGAGGAAAGGAGGGGGGCCTCCCACAGCCCCTCAGGTTCCTGGGAGGAGGTAACCCGGGGTACAGGGTACCCAGGCGTGGGCCACCACAGGGATAGCCCAGGTGGTACCTGGAGTACTTTTGGAAGCCGATCTCCCTGGGGACGGAGAGCGGGAAGATGACGAGGACACAGAGAGCTGAGAGGGTGAAGCGCTGGTCCACATACCAGGGGGGCAGCTGGGGGGCCCCGCTCAGTGTCCCATTCAGGTACAGAGAGTCACACACTGTGGGCGGCAGCGGGGGGTCAGCTGCGCCCTAAAAGATGGCCCAAGGAGGTCGGGAGCATCACACCATGGCAGGACCAGGGAGCCCCATGTCCTGAGAATTTCCAGGAAAACCCTAGGGGTGACCCCAGCCCACGTGGGACCACCTTCCCCTCGCTCCTGAGAGCTGCCGGCCCCAACCACACCTCAAACAGCGTGAGGAGAAACAACTCACGTTTCTCCAGCTGGTCGCCCACCACCCTGAGGAGGGCCACGGAGATCATGAAGAGGTTGAGAAGGAAGCAGACCTCACAGAGCTTCCCCACAAACGCCCCGCACACGGCCCGGACCACGCCCTGGTAGGTGGGCTGGGCGCTGAGGGCTGCGGCATAGCCCAGCACCGCCAGCCCGCTCACCAGGAACACCAGCGAGCCCTGCGGGGACAGACCTGGCAAGAAGCACCACGCCGACCCTCCATCACCCCCACACCAGGAGGGGACCCAGCAGGGCCAGGGACCAGGTCACCGGCCAGATCACCTTGTGGCCCTGGGTAACTCAGGTCAGCAAAAGCATTGAGACACAGCCTTATGTCATACTTAGGGTTTAGATTTGGGGGGTTGGGGCATGTACGGGAGCAGACACCCATTTACTTTGCGTTGCGCTACAAGCCAGCTAACAAGTGTGGCTTCAGCTGCAAAGAGCATCCCTAAGGCGGCACCACAACAAGCTAAGGCTGTTGCACCGCTGCCCTCGCCGGGGTCGGAACGGGGGTGCCGTGCGAAGGGGGTCCCCGCCAGCTCCCTAAATACCAGAGCAGGTGATTCCC
>VZTI01001048.1:653384-686611 GCA_013397865.1 Struthidea cinerea | reverse complement strand
GCTGCGCGGACCCCCCGCCCCCGGCAGCAGTGGGGAGGGGGCGCCGGGGGACGGGCGGGAGGCGGCCGTGGGAACCCCCTGGCAGGAGCTCACCCACGGACAGCCCCGTCCCGCATCCCCGGCTCTCAGAGCGCTCCTACAGAGCACAGCAGTCCCTCCAGCTCTCAGCGCGGGGCCGGGGCAGGTGGGCTGGGGGCTCCCGCTCTCACTATCCCCGAAATTATCACCACAGGGCTGGGCGGCCTCCTTCATCCTGCTGTGTTCACCCAGCCATGAAATTGCCACCACGGGGCATTACGGAGTGCCCCGAGAAGGGTGAGGGAAGGCAGCCGCAGCTCACACCCCTCATCACTCGTTGGGTGCAGGATGAGGCCAGCACCCCTGCGTGTCTCCACAGCAGCTAAAACCCCACTGGTGCTTTTTTGCACTGGGAGACCTTGGAGAGGAGCCATCCCATCCCATCCCTTGCTCCACGCAGGCAAAGGGGATGCCAGGGTAACAGGATGGGGTGACTGATGCTGCAGAGAACCTGTACAGAGGAGGCTGCACCCCACCCCTCAGGAATGAGGGGCCCATCCCCGACACGGGGGACACACAGCAGCTCTGTGCCACTCCTGGCACATGCCACTGCCCCAGGGCTCAGCACACAGGCCCTGGCGTTGTCTGACAGCCCCTAATACATTTTTGATTTCCCAAATATGTGCCCTTCTGATCTCACTAAGATGGATAAAGAGACTTTAATCAACTGCTAGGAGGAATTATGGATGGCTAATTGTGCCTGCCACCTCCATTACATCTCTGCCGCCTACAGGGCTTACAAACACTTAGAAGGGCCCTTCCAAGCCTTCATTAGCTGCACACCAAAGGCTTCGGAAATAATTGGCCTCTACGGCTTAGAAATTGGCCACTGGGCTGTAAAATACCAGCCACTGGGAAAGGCTCTTAATTCAGAATGGCGCTTTGATACAGCTTGATTGTGGTTTCAAGGCTGCAGTGGAGCTATAATCTCTCCTTAGTGCTGCGATGAGGAGCAGGTCTCCTCATTAGCACCGACCTGAGAAGTGGCACCAAAGCTTTCCAGTCTCCCTCTGATGGAAGAACCTCAAACCAAAGGGGTGCAGCTCATCTCCCACACCAACACAGCAGCCCCAGACTGCTTCGCTGCTCAGTGGCTCTGGGCTTCCTCTCTTGTATTTTCCCCCCTTTCTTCCTTTTATCTGGGTGTTCCAGCCCCTGAGCTGCAAGCCATATAACCCGAGGGTCCCTGTGGGTTGGCAGCTGTAGCTGCTGCTGTGTCCCCTTGGCAGGTGGAAAAAGGGCTGTTAATGTTTTCCACATTATTACCTTTGAGGACTGTAGAAGGTACAGAAATGCTAATGGACAGTCCTTGTTTCATACAAATAAAAGCACTGACAATCATGCTTTGCTACCTGCTGTCCCTTGTAAGTCTGGCCCTTGAGATTTCACACCTTTACTGATAGATTTTTTTACAACCTGGACAAGTTGCACAGCTGCTGCTGGCTGGTCCCACGAGAGACCCTAATGCCACAGGAGAGATGCTGAAAACCCCCTCCCTATCATTATGGATCTATGTTCAGAAAGGGAGGAGCAAGAGGCTCCAGCCCCACCGGGATGACACAAGCAGCGCAACCTTGGGACCATCTTCTCAGCCCTAATGAGCTTCCACTAATGGCTTCAAAGCAAAAGCTCAGTGCCTTCTCTGTCATGGCAACAGGATGTTCCCTCTACCGGTGCATTCTCCAGAAGAAAAATGCTGGAAAAAGGCAACCACTCAGCACGTCAGGGAAAATTGGTTTGCCCAATCTTTTTTGCAGGACACCCACACACTGCCAAACCCTATCCATGGCTACCTGGATAGGCTTGTCCCAGACTACATGGAGCAAAGTTCTCTCCTGCAGTGCCGTTCCCACAGCCCACCCCCATCTCTGGTCGTAAGCCCTAAGAGGACGGGTGCAGTCAGACTGCCCAGCAGGGCTCTCCCTGCCTCCTCTTCCTCCAGCCATGCCCAGACCTGCCCATGAACTCACCCAGGACCAATCACCCGTGCACACTGCTTACCTGCCCAGGCTGCCATTCCATTCACAAACACAGGCAGCCACCAGCTCCTGGCTCCTCCTAGGAAAAGGTGCTCATTGTGAGCAATGATGAAAGCAGTCGGCAGGGAAAACCTTACAGCTTCACTACAAAAGAGAGAAGCTATTTCAATTATGGCAACATTAACCGGCACCGTGCAGACAGGGGAAACTTGTGCCTGCATCCTTACTTAAGCCAGTGACAATTCACAGGCTTTCAAGCAGGACAAACCAGAAGAGACCGGGTTTTCATCCCTGTGACATCACATTGTGCTGTTAGGTGCCATCCCCATGACAGTTTTCCATACAGCTCTTTGGGAATTCTCTCCTTACCATGTGCTGCTGAGTTTTGAAGGTTTCCAGAACTCACTGTTTGTATGACTGCCCAGTTAGTGCTCCAAAGGAAAGTCTGCAACTAGGAATACTGCTGGTAAGGACAAAGATATGGCAGGAAGAGAGGTGACATGAAAATCTTCTCTACTCAACAATTTGATCTCTTTGATTGCCAGTGGAAAGAAGAGCCACTTAGCACATTCTCTTTGCTTCATATAGATAACATATTTATTGAAAAATCTGCTTCACCAACAACGGTGAAATCATGACCAAAAATTACAAAACATCATGGTAGTTTGCTTTATAAAAATAAACTGCAGGAGTATGCCTCACTGATTTGTACTGGTCTCTCTCAGCCCCTTCCTCCTTTAATGGTGCACGTTATACTCTTCAGCATAATACCATTCTAGAAAATTGCATTCCATCCCAAAAAATGCACTTGTTTTTCCTTAGCAGAGGTCCTTAAAGTGACTTTTCCCCCGCCCTCCCCAACAATAAATATAGAAAATAGCCTCTAAACAAATAAATTTTAGTTTGGTCAGCTTAAAAAAAAGGTCCATTTTCCCCCTCTTGGGATATGTAGTGACTAAGCAGCCATTTAAACAGTATTCAAGTCTTTGGTGGCTTCAGCTGCTTAATGCTGCCGTTTTATGTACAGATGATCAACTGAGGTTCTTTTTTTCTCTCCACAAACCAAAGACTATGAGATGATGTCAGGTGCACGTTCACTGCACCTCCACTGGGAGCGATCCATCGTCCCGGAAAACAACCGGTCAGAGGAGGTCATCTTTGGCAAGGCAGAGCTTTCACACAGAAGGTGTCTTTGGTGGATGAACCTGCTGCATCAGCTGCGGTCGTTTCACGCGCGGTTTCCGTCTCTTTGGCCTGCTCTTGGCTTTGTTGATCTGCACCACAAAGAATGCCAGGACCACCATGGCACCGAGAAAGGCAAAGACAGGAATGGTCTGTCCCACATCCTGGTTGTACCGGCCCGGCATTATACCTAGAAAGGCAAAGAGGTTTGGAAGGCAGCAGCTCAGCAGTTACCACGTGAGCCGCGATGTCTTTGTGGTGCTAATGCCATCTACCAAAAGGATCTGCCGGTAACCCTTGTTCAAAGCCCAGGCAGCCATTAATCAGATTACATTTCAGACAGGAAGATTAACAGCTGCAGACCGATTAGCGAAAATCAGCTGGGATGCTAACGTTACAGAAAAGCACCAGCGTTTCCACCTTGACCTATTTGGGCACATGAAAGCATAGCCCCGATTTCCCCTGTAACAACAATCTGCTGTTTTGCATTAGAAGAGAGATGCAGACACTTGACCATAATCTTACTAGTAAGTAATTGCTGTGATTCAAATCCTGATGGAACAAGGAAAGTGATTTCATGCTTGCTTGCTCCAGAGACTGTGCACACAGTGAGGATGAGCTAGAGAAACAAACCCTTTATTTTTACAGGTGTCTCTCGTCTAGCAGCTCAGACTGGGAAAAGAGCACATACGAAGCTTTCCAACTGCTTCCAGCTGGGCCTGCAGAGCCAAGCTTGTACAGGAGAGCTGCCCACCTGAAAGCTGTTTAGAGTGCTAGACATCATTTGTTAGTCTAACAGCTTGCCCAAGGCACCATTCTGACAAACTCTTCTGCTTTTGAGCACTCACAGAAGGAATTTTAATTAGCAGTGGGTATGTGGTCACAGCTCCCAAGGACAGGGGCTGCTGCTGACCCATCAGTCTGAACAGCACCCAAACAAACCTCAACTATCAAAATGCACCCACCAAGATCTTCCTCTCAGTATGTCATGCACACTTTCTATTGAATAAACTATTCATATGCAAAAAAAATCTTCATCAGACAGCCTTTTATAACACAGCCATACCATTATTTGCATGTTTTTCTCAACTGAAAATAAACAGTGGCCTCTCATATGGTTGCACTGTGTTTTGGGTTTTTTTCAAAGCTTATGCAAAAAGCAAAAGCAAAACAGCAATTTTCAAACTATTCAATATTTACCTCCAGGAATGTCCCATGCTCCACTTTCTCCAGGGGACAAGGGTCTCACTTGGGGTCGGTTCTGTCGAAAACTGGGCAGTGCCACTTTATCAAGGTCAATTGACAGTAATTTTTGATGTTTCCAAAGGTTGCTAGAAGAAATTTAAAGACAGAGGTGTCTGCCCACTTAATTAATGCAAGGAATTTTGGAGCCAACATATAGAGAAAGTGACAGTACATGTACGACCTACATATAACTCACTAGTCTGGACCTGAATGATGACCCGATCCACTCTTCAGGTTCTGCAGTTTGCAGGCCTCCACATTTCAATTCAGGCATCACAGGGACACAACCTAGATCAGCAACTATTTACCAACAACTCTTTCTTGCATACAGACTTCCAGAAGTAACCACCAGCAGCCCGGCAGACAAGCAAGGGCTGTGTGCTGAGCACTTTCCTTCAAGGGACTGACAAATAGCACAAGAGACAGCAGCACTACGAGAGCTGCCCAAGAAGATGCTTCAGAAAACTCTTTCCAAGCCACACGATGACAATGGGTTTCATCAAGACTGTTCACTCGAAGCTGGAATCACTCAATCACAACAGTGACTTGTGAAGTTATTTTTAAAATCCCAGAGTTTCATAGTGTAGCTATTAGGTGAGTCAGAGTTATTCACTGAAGAGGCATTAATCATTCTTTCCTCTTTGCAATCTGGTATTTCTCTAGGAAAAGGCATTACAGCTGTCCCTTTCAAAAGCAGATAGAACAAATAATTTTTCAGCTTAACTCAAATGTGAGACTTCTTCTATAAGAAAGACATACACTAACCTGGGGGCAGTTTCATTCAAAGGCTGTGGTTTGGCCCAGGACAGATGAGGACAAGCAGGAAGGGAGCGGGGTTTAGGGTCTCCCAAGTGAGCCTCAAGCACCTTTGAGTATCGATGCAAATGGTTACCTGCAACTCACAGCAGAGAGAGACTGGCTTACCCAAAGACAGGCAAGACAAGAGTTACCAACAGTGACCCTGGGCTGCTGTAAACCCAGGAGCTGTTTACAGTAATGACAACTCGTAGGTAAATATCAGTTAGAATTAACCTAAGGGTACCTTACACAACAGTAAGAGTCTGCACCTACCATAGCAGTTAATCCAAGTTTTTCTGGCAGCATGTGAGATAAGACTGAATGCTTTATAATGCTCTGTAGCTAGTAACTAAAATGATCCCCAGCAGAACCAGGCATCTAAACATACCTACTCTATGAACAGAGCATTTTCTTTCGTCTAATCACAACTATTATCACAACAAAACCCCACAACATGTGCTCTCTTCTAGTGAAACAGCAGAACTCTGCAGAGCTCACAACAAACTAACCTTACTGGCATGTAACTCAAGGGGTCTGCCCCAGCCTTCCTGCCCTGACAGTCCCTCAGCTGCGCGTTGTGCTTGGCCATTCGTTCAGGCTCTCACCTTCCATGCGCTCGGGGAGGGAGAAGCCGGCTCCCGACGGCGGCCGCTGCCTGTTCTCGGAATGGCTGAGGCTCGGCGGCATCACCCCGTAGGACGTGTACTGCAGCAGGGAATCCAGGAGCCAAAAGCAATCTGTGGATTTCACAGCCCCAAGCCCCAGAACAAAATATGCATTATGCCACATTTAAAATGGCTTATCTTTCTGCTAAGAAGGCTTTAATGGCATTTAGAATTACAATCCATTTTTCTGGCTCTTGCTTTTCTCCTGAAGTTCTAGGCTCACTTTCAGAAAAATGCAACTTTCAACACACACCCCACATTCCCCTGCAGCACACAAACACAACATTAATCTGTTCAGTCTTAAAATATTGTCCCTTGTGTACCACACCAGGCTCTTTTGGGGAGCAGGACATAAAAAAATAGGTCTCGAATAAGGAATTCCAGGTTGTGCAAGACCATCCAAGTTTTGGCAAAAATCAGGAGGTTTTTCAGTGGAAGCAAAGAAAGCTCTGAGTTTCTGGTGCAATTTGTAACACGAAGTGGAGAACCAACTGGTTTTTTGAAAGGACAAAATAAATACCATGCAAAGAGAAGTAAGAACAAGGTAGTGTTTACAGTGCAAGGATACGACTCATTTGCTTTCTCAAGCTTAAAAAAATAAACAAACAAACAAAGAAGAAACATTCTGGCTACATCCCAGCTAAAGGTACAAGCATAACCTACAGCAGCTGGGAATCAACACCACAATACACTTGATCATGGTTTTCCTTTGCACTTCAAAAGCTCATGATCCCTCACTTTGATTCTCTCCTGAATTATTACTACCTTAATCCAGAGCTACCCCTAAGGAACAAGCACTCCAGCTAGTCCACATTACAACTCTAAAGCTTCCCTTTGCAGGAGTAGGACAATGCCTTATCAGCTATTTCCACCACACAGCAAACTATTTTTCTCAGAACTTCTGCCCTCAGGAACAGTTGGCTGGGAATGGGAGCTAATCTTCATAATCCCACTGTCCCTTAAACCCTCATCTTTGATTTTTCAAAGAGGTCAAACAGATTTTAAGGATTTATATTCACAAATGTTAGGAATTTTCCTCAGTTAAAGCCACCGAAGTCTCTGCAGGAGACATAGCTCCTGGTTCACAATTTAAAAGCTAATTTTAAAGGATTTCTTTAGAGCATTCCACTCCTTCTTGCTTCAGACGTGACACTGAATTTAACAGTATTAGGGAGGTCACAGAGCATTATTTTCTATTACTTAATTTAAAGCTGTGTACCTTCTCTTTTGTTATGTGCTTTCAATAACCTACAGCAAGCACTAAGGCACCAATACGTAGGTGTTAGGGCAACTCACAGGAAGCAACCCAAAGGCAGATAAGGAAAAATCACAGAACTCTTTAAAAACCCCAAAATGTATGGTAGAGAAAGAAATGAGCTACAGATGGAGAGCTCCCTTAGGCAGCAAGTTCCTTTAAACTTAAATAAATTAGGCAAGGGATGGATTGCATAATGTAGTATTTTAAAATGTCAGTGACAAAAGCTTAAAAAATTATAGATGTACTTTTCATCACAAAAGGAAAATTCAGTTCTGTTCAGTGGAAATGCAGAAAAAGACTTCACATATTGGATTATCTTCCTCCCCTCAAGCCACAGATCTACCAGCTTTGCTTTACATGTCATGAGAAACCTAAGCAACCTCTTAAAAATTTGAAAAGTCATCAGACAAACTGCTAGAAAAAAGATTTTATAAGAATCAACTGTAGTGTGTAGGCAGAGAGCATGGCTTCTCTGGGAGCCACAAAAAACACACACACACACAACTCACACACTTACTATCTAGAGTTGCAAACAAATGTTTTGACAACAAATGGAAGTTCCTACTTTCTGACATAGGTACACTTAGTTTGTGTCAAAGTAGGGTAACCTGAAAATAGTAATGCACAACTGAAACACTGAACTTTACCATAAATCCTCACAGGAAATATTGCAAAGGGAACAAGACAGGCTGAGGTGCAAACTCAAAAGATAAAATCCACTGTTCTATACAAACATTCTGAAGGTGCAACTAGGGAAAAAGTGAAAGGATCTTCTAATGGCCTCTTCACAACTTCATATCAAGAATGTGTAACTATTAGTGCCTTCTACAAACAAAAACACCCCAAAAGAGCAAAAAAAACCCACAAACCAAACCCCTCTTGCAAAACATCCCACCCCAATAGTCAGCCCCCAAAGCTTGTGGAACAGAAAAAAAAAGTGTGTGTGGGAAACAGTCCCATCTATCAGAGGGCGATTTATCGTGGGGTGCTCTTTTGCTGTAAATGCACCTGACAGCATTTCAGCAGAGCTCTGTAGAACTGAGATTAATCCCCAGTAAGGAATATTTAGAGTCCCTAAAAAAACCATCTACTTCTGGTGGGGACTGTAAAACCCCACAGGACAGCTGTCAGTGTAGGACAGGGACTCTCCCTGCGTGCCAGGGCTCACACACACACCTTTCTGCCGATGGCTGTCGTCCAGGCAGTTGGAGTCGCCGTACAGAACTATTCTGCCACCACCTTCCGAAGGAACTTGGTAAAGCCCCAAAATAGGGACATTTTCAATTACAGCAGTCTCCTGTTTTAACACTTCAAGACCTAAAGAAAAGCACAGATAAATTTCATAGCCTGCAGAGCATCAGTATCAATCTACCCACAAAACAACACAGCCTGCATTTCCAACTGACAAATACAACAATGCCCCACATCATGTCACTCATTTTTGCAAGAAGTTTTTAAAACCTCCATGATGTTATTGTAAAAATGAAACTGTCCCAAGACCCTGATTGTAAAGTTTCCTACTGATAATAATTTTTTTTTTCTTTCTTTGGTAGAGAAGAAGAAAAAACCTCACAACCTGCATTATCTTCAACAAGCTTGAATGAAAAATTCTAGTATCTTCAGCAAAAGGTTTAAAATCAAAATATTCTGCTCTTTCTGTTGTTTCCATCCTTCTGCAGAATTCTACAGAAAACTGCTTTTACGTTAAAGGTCTTCTACCTTTACCATTTGTTTCAAAAAACAAATTCCAAATTTGTATTTGAAATTTATCCCATTTACTTGTTTAGATAGCAGAAGCAAACCAGAGAGCTCTTCTGCTTCATGAATTGCAACGAAAAGGATGCAAGAGAAAAAGCAGGTCTAGCAGGCTGCTTGTTAAACTGACACTCTGTCTTTCTCTCTCTCACATAAGGAAACACCGAAGTCATCAGCATAAAGGGATAATGTCTTTCCTCCAAAAGGCTCTCACAGATGAGCTCTACTGTTCCAGAAAATTTCTCCTCTAGATAATCACCTCTGCTGCACACTAAGTCAAAAATACAATGAACTCACTGATCTTCTCTGGCAGTTGCTGAGTTGTATCAGAAGCACTGCAAGTGCTTCTGCTCTCACACTCAAACACTCTACACCCATCTGACAAACCTGACCTGCAACACCCTAAGAGTTCTGACCATTTACTTCTGCACAGCACTTCCTAAAGGCTCAACAAATACAAGATTTATTTTTTGAACTGCCTGCTGCCATTACAGTTCTGAATTACCCCCTCACAAATGAAAGGATATTATGATAAAAGAGAATGGAAATGCATAGAGAACACATCACTCAAGTGTGAGACCGCAGGCATCCTGTATGCATAAAATTTTCCCTTATGAGAGCTTAGCCCGTGACATTTTGTCTACTAAAATTTTCCTTATTTATATCCTTAGATCACCACAGCTACCACAACACTCATGCTAAATATGGCAATGATCAGGGGATATATTTCAGTAGCACTTGAAATTCGTGAGAAACATGAGCAAGTAATACAATTACGACACAATTCCTCCCCTTCCAGAGACGCATGTACATGCAGATGTGTTTCCATACAGCAGTCACAATAAAGGACTGCACATACACACCTGGATACTGTTGCACCATATAACAATTGTATACAGAGTCACACTGCAGCTGCCTGTTAGGCATCAGCTAGGTGTTCTAGGCAAAATGAAAAAATACAAAAACACCTACCTGGTCAATGTGGTTTTACATTCATTGTTTTTAGACCTTTAGACTTTGCAACTCTGCTTGTGCACTGACCCCAAAGTTCTACTCAAAACACGGAAAAACGGACAAGGAAGCTCATACCTTGATCCTTGAAGGTCTGTGCAATGACGATGCCATCTTCTGGAAACTTTGCAATACTGCACCCTGACGCGTAATTCACTGGAAGACATCACAAAACTGCTGTTTGGACCAAAAATGACACTCCCTCCTGTTCCCACCCAACAAGGCCAGGAGACAACATTCCCAGAAACACTGCACTGAATTTGCACATTTCAACCAATGTGTGTATTTGCAGAGAAAGCATTGCTAAGCACAACTTTCACAGGCTCCCTTTTACACACTGTTTTCAAATCTTTCAATTTAGAAGGTTGGCATTATCTTTTTTTAAACTGAAAAGCTTAATCAAATATAATGAAAAAGTCTACAAAGGAAGAAATCATTTAAGAAATCATTTACAAGACTCTTCACTGAATTTGAGTGGTTCCCTTGACTCTTGCTCAACCTCAAACTTGCAGAAAACGATTTTCCAAACACCCCCTCTAGCCTTTGTAGGCAATGGACTGCAGTACTCACTTTCATGACTTGCCATGGTAAAATCTCCTTCATACAGCCCATCACTAAAGGCCATATTCCAGACAGAAAGCAGATCATTGAGAGCTGGTATATTAGCACCTCCAGTATCAGGCATCCACCACTGCCTGTAAAAATTACAGTGTAACACTGTTCATTAATACACAGAATATACACCTAGAGTTTGGATAACAAAAAGTCACATGTCTTCCTGCATATGGACCTTTCCACAGCCATTTAAATAATGAACTACATCTCAAGGACTTATTTAACTCCAGGGGCATCTGAACAGCTGTTCTCTCTGACAACAGTGCTTTCGAGTAAAAGTTAAATAATACTGATGTAAAGTTCTCAGTGTGTTTCAGTCGCATGAAAAACTTCAATTTACTAAAAAGAAATTCAGTCTTAGGTTCTTTGTTTGGCTGATGTAAAAATGACAGTCATGTACCTTGCTTCTCATTTTTATAATGAAGCAAAATGTCACATATTTTTTCTTTATACAATACATGGAATAACATCAGTAATAAGGTACACAACCTGGTGATACTCTTGCAATGCACATTTGCTTTCTATTCTGCTCTCCTAAAGTAAAAACACGTCCATTTTTATTTGTTGGTTTTGTCCCCAATTTCTTATTTCTTTTAATTGTAAATGTTTTTTCTTGGTATTAGAAGTAGAATACAGTACCAAAGGGGCCTTCACAATCATAATAAAAGAGGTAGCTATGCTCCTTAAGCTGTAGCTTAAAGTCAGTTCTGCTACTTAAGGTAGCACCTTCTTACAGGTAACATCCAAGTGCTGAAGTACAGCGCATCACATTTGGGATTTTTAGGGTAATATGTGCAATTCTGTGGCATTTTATTTCCCAAAGAACTTGGAAATAAGTCAGTACCTTGTGTTTTCATCATAAAACTTGACTTTTCTCATCACAGATGTGTTGTACCAGTCACTAAAGACTATCAATGAAAGTCCGTTATCAACATCCCTCCTCAACTTGGTGATCTCTTCAGGAAAATACTCTTCCTCACTGTCTACCATCAGTAAAGTCCCTGTGTGTAAAAGCAGAAACAGGAGTTCACCAGGCTGGTCACTGTAATGTTATCACTATTCACACAACCCACACAGAAGCCAACGCAAATGCACATTTTGCACGTTATCTGGTCCATGTGCCCTGCTCTGGCAGTTTACCTAATGAGCTCATATCTAACAATGTAAATATAAGACAATTCAGTTTACAAATGTATCCAAAAATTAGTTTGGCAGCACAGGAAGTTACTTACGACTCCTGCTTGTGTGGTCTCAAAACTGAATGCCCACATGTGTCAGGTGTGTGTTTTGCAGTTCGGTCTCACTCCAACACTCCATAAACTGAGTGGCAGAGCTGGACAATGAGGGGATTCACCAGTGATCCAAAGTGGAGTGCTCATGCAGATGCCCTCTTGACAGGAGGTTTCACTGCTCCACTTCTAACAAGCACTCCCCTCACTACTGCAGACTGGCAGCCAGGTAGACAGCAATTACTCTGAAACGTGGTTTGATTCACCCCTTGAAAACTACAGCTGCATTCTAGGTAGGCTTGACTAAAGTGCCACTGCCACTTTCACATAACCCTCTCCCCACTCCTGTGAACAAGCAAGCACAACCTTCTCTGCATCACTGAAAAAAAACCATAACCAGAAAAATACACTTTTATTCCCTGACTGCTTCTAAATACCAAGCCCTTTTGCTTCTCCAGTTTCTGATTGCCCAGAGAGGTGGTGGCATTTCCATCCTCAGAGAAAAGGCAAATCTTAACAGGATGATACCCTGAGCAATCTGATAAATCACTGGTACTGGTCCCATGTCTCACAGTTCCTTGCAATCAAGCCAATTCCACAAGTCTAGGCAGTCTGCATTTGGAAAGCTTTCTGATAAAGATCCTGTAGAAATGGGACAGAGTGTACCCTCACCAAGTGTGAAAACATTATAAGCTAGGGACAAGTGGCAGATGGACCACAGATCACTGAGTTTTACTCTCCTCACTTCTTCAGGAAATTATGAAAGCCCAACGAACTACAATCAAATGAGGTACAACGCAAGGGTGAATCACAGGAGAGAGAAGTCCCCTAATGCTACTCTCTATCAATAGAAAACTAGAGGACTCAGAAGAAACACTATTTTGCTACTTTTTGAACGCCTAACATTCATGTATCCATGCGCACTTCCACTGAACTCTAAAAGCAGTGGTGAGATATTCACTGAAGAATCAAGATAAACAAAAGATTACTACTGGCAACAGTTCCGGAACTGGCAAACTCAGCAGAATGCACCTCACAGTGCACTGAAGAACATCACAGCCCAAAAGAGAAGAGGGTTTCTGGAGCATGCCATGGTTAAACAAGTGGCACATGGGAGCAGAAAAGAGCACAGACAGCTTGGTCTGTCCCCTGCCGGGCCAACCTATCAAATTTCCTTCCTGATTAACACAGAAACAAACCACATACTGCTTTGCTATCACATACAGTTGATGACCACTTTACCCACTCTTTTATGTAATCAAAGACTGCTAAGCATAAAAAAAGAACCAGGACGGACACCTTTGATTTTAGTCTGTTAAACCGGTCATGCTTCATTTCGACTGTGCCAAAATCTTTTGGCAAATACAGTTCTGCCTCTGTGGGACTGAATACAGAGGGGCTTTTAATCCACTCAAAGGCTGGCTTTCCCTCTCTTTTTTTCATAAGGACAGAAAATGCCACTAATTCTACTGAACTCCCAAGCAAGTTTCTCCAGCAGTACTCCACACAACTAAATATCAGCACATAAATAATAAATACTTCCACTGCCAAAATATTTTTCTACTACCATTAGAATTTTTATTTGTACCCTCAAAACATTTTTGGTCTTCCAACAAAAGGTCATTTCAGGAAAAAGTTAACAGTATGGAGAACAAGGCAGTTAACTCAGGCTTACCATACTGACTTGCATCAAAACACGTAAACGGGGAACCAAGAACCTCAACAAAGTACCCCATGCTCCTGAGGTGCTGGTACATGTCCCTGAAGTTTGTGTGGATATGGTCACCATTCCTTAGAAAGAGAAGAGTGTTGAAGACATTTAGATCTGGCATGCAGAAATCTGATTTCCACCTTTTCAACTTTCTGAAATCCAGCTGCCACATCTGCATACTCCAAGCAGCTTTCCAAAAGCTTATGTCCTGGTCACTGACCCAATTAATCCTCACCAAGATACTGCTGCATGATTTTCCCTATGGATGCTTCCCCTCTCCATCTATGAAAGGCAACAGGTCAGCCAAGCCTTTCCCTGCTTTGAAGACAGTCTCCCTCAAGAGACAAGGGGTCTCTTCTTGTCTTTTAAATTGCCAAGTTTGTTTGATAAGTGAATGCTGAAGCAGTTAATAAAGCGTCCCCCCCCAACTTCCTGGGAGAAATTAGGTTAGAACAGAAAAGCCAAAAAAAAATCTCAGTATCTTAAACGAGCATTTCAAAAGATCTTCATATCATGTGAATAAAAACCATCGAGTTCACAAAACAATCCTGAACCAAAAGCATAGAGTCCAAGTGCTTTTCATGGATTTTTCAGAAAAGATAATCCCATGCCCCTCTGAAAAAGGCCAGAACTGTGGCATTCAGTAAAGTTATCCCATATCATTAACACACCATCAACAAGTACGGATTTAATAGAACCCGAGATAAATACCAATCTAACGGATCATTCTTCATCCTCAAATTATCCCTGGGGAAGTATCCTGGTGGATAACGGAGGTTATGATATTGATCCCAAAGGACTCGCTTACTACGAGGCGGAGTAGGAATAATCTTCACTTTTATTGGAAGCTTCACCGTTGAAGTCTGCTCTGCACCATTCTTAGACTGAAGGACAGAACAAACTACAGTGAAATCCTTTCTCCCCACAGGAATCAGTTAACCATGGATTGTGAAAGACAAAAAAACTGGAGGCACCAAACCTACTTCTAGTCACCAGTACCAGCTCCAGCTCCAAAGAGATGACTTTTGCCCTAAATTGCTGCAGCATTTTTTCTGCACTCAACAGTTTATAATTATGCTCAAAATGTAAAATACTTAACATATGTTACAACTGTGATCTGGTTTAATTGTTCAAAATCTTAAAAGTCTCTCAGGAACAATTAAGCACGGTTCTAGAAGAAACATATTTAAGCAATCTTTTTCAAAATACATTACTTAGAATTCAGAATAAACAAATGAAATTATGCTGTTGGTCCCAAAGAGAAGCTTTCTGATTCTAAATTATATGCAATTTGCCCTCAATTATAAAGATCATTATTTGTACTCTTCAATTTCCTGACCCCAATTTAACTTATGCTTCAAATGACAGGGCTAGAGCAAACCCTCAAAACCAAGGTATTTGTATATCAGAAAGCAGTTTTAATAATTCTTAACCCAGAAAATCCAACAAGCACAGAACTTACTTCATTTTCTGCAGGGGATGATACTGTGATCATAACATGACCCTGGGCAATGCCTTCCCAAGATGCTGCTTTCTTTGCTACAGAGATGGAAATTGCCAAGTATCCAGACCAAGGCCACAAGACAGGGGAATAGGAGAAAGCCACTTCAATGTTATCCCCATTTTGGGGGAGATAGGGTTGCCAGTCTGGCTGTGAAATGAAGAATACAGAACACTGGTAACACAGTATTTGCAACAACTACTTTCCGCACACACAGATCTCTTCCTCTGCATGAGGTAACAAATATCAGCTCTTCTGAAGATTACATCAAATTTAAAAAAGCCCCCCAAGACCAAAAGTTTGGTGTTGTGTCAGTGAATCAACGCAGTCATGACAGCCTCCATGACCCAGACTAGAGGCTTTTCAGAGGCAGGACTGTGAGAAGCTGCCCAAGTGAACCTGCTTTAACATTCTGAGATAATGCACAAAAATTTATTGGCAAGAACACAAGATTTCCTTTTGGTAACAAAGAGAGCTAACAGTGTAACAGACACGGGCCAATTACACCAGCTGTGTGTATTACCATGAGCTAATGATCCTGGGTAAGAGCTTCAACGCCCTTTAACGTAAGCTTGAATCTAAAAGAGACATCAGAAGTCACACTAAAATGTTGAAATTAGGCTCATTTACATTGGCTGGAATTACAGGACAGGTGTCTTGTTTAACTTCTCAAATCTATTCTACATTTAAACTTTCTGAATTAAAAGCCTCCCTAGCCAACCAACATGCTCAACATCACTGGTGTGAAAGAACAGGTTTGGCAGCAGAGCCTGGTTAAGCTGATACATTCAGGTCACTCTGACCCATGGAAAAGGCACAATTTAGTGTCAGGATTCTTTACTGAGATCATTTATGCTCCAGGATGAAAAAAAAAAAAGTTAGGAAAGCCTGTCCAGATGACTTTAAATGCTGTTAAAGAATACAAAGAAATCTCTAAGTACATCTAAATACAAACTGGTTTTGCAAAGATAAAATGTTACACACCCTTGAAACCAATGCATTGCGTGAAAACTTGTAGACAGCTCATGTCAAATCCTCCAATCTGGGGGTGCCCTTTAATCAAACATTTTGCATCTCTTGCTCCCAGCAGTGAGGTTTGTTCTACAAAATTCATAGCTAAAATAGTATTTTCTGGGAAGGTTTTAGCAACATTAACAGTCAGAACTTGGAACAATGTTAATACTTACCTTGTCTACAATTCTCCCTGTGACTCCCATGCCATTAAGGATAGTAACATTAACAATAGTTGGCATCCCTCCATAATATATGGGCTGAGAACAATAGGGCCACATGTAGGGACATTCAGTCAAGTCAATATAGCTTGGACTCAAACTACAGCAGGACAGAGGAGAGACGATTTCAAGAGAAAAAAATAATCAATAAACAGAAGAAGAACGTGCCACTACAGTAACTATGAAAAAGTTTCAGATAAACCATGCCAGTCATAGTTTCCCAAGCTCTCACCTCACTTTGCAAATATGCCCCAAAATTTTCTTCCCTTCCTCTCTATTTGCTTTTTTTTTTAAGTTTTGTGAAAAGATTTTCACACACAAAAAAGGAAACTTCTCAGTACAGGGAGAAGGTCCTTAGTCTCAAAAGCTAAAGCTTAAATACTTTTCCACTGTGTTCTTACATTATTCATAACACCTAAGGATACAAGAGAAAGTGATCACCCCTACACTGCTATAACTTAGGCAGAAAAAACTCGTGACTTTTCATCTGTTCTCTTGTCAAAATCCGTGCTTCAGATTAGACAAGATCTCTGCAAGTCCTCGCTGTTGCACAAGCACAGATTGCTCAACTGAGTTACACATGCATCACCTGCTCTCTTATACAAAGAGCAAATCATAGTGTGCTATTGATTAATTAAGGATTAAAATTAACCTGGCCTGTGGTTTATAGCTGTTGAGGATCTGATAAGCTCTTAGAAGATCCAATTTGCCATGTCCTTGTTCAAACATGTTGACTCCAGGAAGTCTCCGTGCTGATGCAATAAGGGCCTGCTTCATACTTGCTGGATTCACCATTTCACGCTTCTGAACTGTGCTGAAACAGGAAAAAAAAGATCACAAAATCAGTTTGTTGCAAAATTCTCTGTTCGTATTTGTCTATTATTGCTTGATTTCTCATGATACAAATGTAGAAGAGGGACAAGTTTCGGATATAATTCTCTTAAAAACTAATAATGCATTAATTTTTCTCCTTACAATGTGCTCTACGACCAGCAGTCATTACAATCAGGGCAGCATCTTTATACGCTAAATAAAATATCTGTCTTCCAAGGGGGAAAAACAGCTCTGTTGTTCAAACTAAAATGCACCATTTTTTGGAGGAAATACGATGGTGACTTTGAATTTTTTGCATGTTTCTCAAATAAAGGTTTTTCTCCTCCATGTGGAGTAGCAATGACAAACACAGGGTATGGACTTGCAGTTCCCACTGTTCTTCAGTGTGCAACAGCTGACTTATGCAACAGGATAGCGGCCATAAAACCCTGCATCCTATAAAATTTACAGGTACATAGATAATTACCTGCTAAAGGTGCCTTCTTTGAGCAGCTGCTCTTTTACAACAGCTGAAAGAAGCTCAGCAATTCTTAATTATGAAAAAATGCGACAAAATTGCCTCATAGTACTGCTCTCCCTAACTATATTCTCAAAGGCCTAACTATCATTCAAAGTAGTTCTCAAGTTTTTTCTCATGAAACATAGAGGTAACCAGACAAGGTAATCTCTCAGGCAGAACAACAGTGATTTTATTCTCCAAGTTTGCTTTCCTACGTCTAAACACCATTTAGTTTTATTTGATGGATTCCTTTATAGGGAACTTTATGACCCTCCTGATTGGCAACTTTCTAGAGATTCTTACTGAAGACTTACCTCACTAACAGAGTGACAGCACCTGCTACCACAGGAGATGCCACACTTGTCCCAGAGAGGGAGCGGCATCCACCTTTCATACCAGACCCTCTCACTCCAGAGCCATAAGTAACAATATCAGGCTTCACTCTGCCGTAACCTCCAGGCAGCTCCTGTGAAAGAAAACAAATGGATTATTGCCCTAATGTAAATGAACACTGATGGCTTCATTTGGGCATTTAATTAACTGCAGGTCATTCAGAAGTAAAATTAGCAACTAAATTACCTGAGGTTCAGCATCACAGAACAGCAACTAACCTAAAGAAGGACTCAAGCTGTTTAGGACAAGTTCCCAACATTTCAACATTACTGCTGATCAGTATCTCTGCTGAGCATGAAACCACTGACAAAATGAGAACCACACTGCTACCTGGCTACATAAAGAGAAACATATGACAGTCCCCTTCATCAAGATCACAGTGCAAGCTCATCTGACATCATGTGTGCAGCAACCACCACCTCAGCTCCACAGGCAAGTAAGTGCAATGTCACCTGTAGCATCTGGAAATCCTAGGATTTTTAAACTGAAGGACAAGAGCAGGCCTCCATGTTTTAAGATTTAACCACACAAACAAATCTTCACCATCAATCAAAAGGAACTGGAAGTTTTATAAATTCATCAAAAATGTCAACAGTGGTCAGGACTAATAACAAAAAACCCTGAAAAGAACATCAAGCCTCTTGCTTAAAGACTTACAATTTCTAACTATTCTGATCTCTGATGAAATCTTTTTCTCATTGGTTACTCCAACACACACCTACATAGGATTGCCCATTCAGAAAAGGTTGCCCTTCCAAGGGCCTTATTCTGGCCGCAAATGGGAGTGGCCATCATCAAAATCTCTTACCCAAGTGGTCATTCCCCTAGATGAAAAGCGAGCTATATTATCCTCAAAGTCAATGCCACCTACTCCAATCACATCCATCTGGTCAGCAGGATTATTTAGAGTCCTAGAAGAAGTTGGGAGACAGGAATAAAAAAGGATTAAAACAACACCCAAAAAACCAAGATACAGTCATAAGTTTATCCCAGTAACAGAAGTGCTCCCATCAGATTTTTGTCAGATACTCATATTTCACAGGTGACAGCAACTTATCAGGCAGTTACAAACTCAGTAACTATCAAACCATGTACCTTGAAGACAAAACAAAATCTATTTTTAGGCATTTATTTTAGAAATACACCACAAATTGTTCTGGGTTGATCCCTTCCATATTCGTTAAGTCCAAGATCAGTACCCAAAGTTGTCTGCTCACTCTAACAGGGAAAAGTCAGCTGGAAGCACTGCCATTCTTCTTTTGCTGACTTTCCACTGTTTCAAAGAAAAATATTTAGTTAAGTATTTCACAAAATGCTAGTAATAAGGACAGTGCAAAGAGTTTGAGTCACTTTCTAAGATTAGAGAAAAAAAGGAGAGAAAATTTCCTGACCAAGCAGAATGACTTCCAAACCCACATAACAACATAGCTGGTTCACTTTGAAGCGGTCGCTGACACTCACCCATATAAAGGGCCATCATTGCCAATAGCAGAGACCATGATGACATTGTTGGCAGTCAGCTCCCAAACCTACAAAAAACAGTATTTACAATAAGGCTCTGCCACCAAAAAAGAGACTTTTCAAACAGACATAACTTCTTTCTGAGCCTTACAAGATACATCTCCCTGTATATCTAGTATTACGCTCCGAACTTTCTTAAGATGATGTGAGCAATAACCCAGCCTTGACAGCAACACTGCTGACAGAACCTTCTTACAGCAAAGGAAAAATTCTAGTCTCTAACAAAACACTGCAGCTGACAAAGTCAAGTAGTTATAACGAATCCCTTCTAGTAGTATTCTGGGGAGTACAGTGAAGTGACTGTCAAACTAAATTTCAATGCAGGTTATCATAAAAAAAACAAGGAAGAATTTATATGCTTCAAACCCTTTAATTGCCCTTTACTAAGAAAGACTATATCCTTTATTTGAAAAGTAAATTAATTCACTTAATGCTTTTGAAGGCCAGACCAATAATTCAGGGAACTATGACATTTACAAAGACAAAAACCTAATTCCATCTTAACCTGAACCACATGTCTTGGCACACAGCTGAATCAACTACCTGCACTTTTTACCTATTTGTTCTTAAATTCACTAAAATCATGCCATACATGTTTTTTACCATGAAATAAATTAACCATGCAGAGATTAAAAAAAAAAAACAAAACAAGAGTGAATTTCAGTTAAGCATCTTCTATTAAAAGTCCTTTTAGCTGTCTGCTTGGGCGTAATTTCCCAGCAGATTATCAAGCACTTTGTAAAATAGCATCTTCCGTAACTCTGTGAACATCTGGGTTGTGCTTGGGGTTTTTTAACTCATTCCTTATATATATTCCTAAAAGCCTGTACACTGCACAAAATGTCTGTCACACAAATGCAACACAGAAACTGTCAGCAGGACCAGACACAAACAAGTAGCTCTGCAAGTCCAGCAGTTGTGTGAGAGATACAAACATTATGCCCACTTCATTTCCTCATACTAACTTTGTCAACAAATGGATGATCCATGAAGTCTGGCCCGCCAATACTTAGATTCAGTACATCTATCTTCTTTAAAATTGCATAATTAAAAGCATCCAGAAACCAAGATGTATATGAGACCTATGTAAGAAAGAGGGGGAAAAAGTTACCATTAAAAAAATCCAGTGATTTCATGGCAATACAGAATTTAGACAGAGAGGAGAAACAACACCAAAATAGAGCAAAAAAGTCACAATGGTCTTAAATTTCTAGTGCTCAGTACATTTGAGTGACTGCTCCACTATACACTAAAGACTTCCACATACTATTTCTGAAAAATATACCAGATTTGGAAACTGTCAGAAATCTTGAAGGAAGTCTCTTATAAATAGAAAGCTGTATCCTTCCCACTTATCAATGTCCACATTTATGAGTGCATGCAATACTCCCAAAGGAAAGGATCAATGCAGCATTAACTTGGAAAGGCAGGAACTGAAACACATGTAAAGTAGCTACCTGATTATTGGTGAACACTCTGAAAATGTGCAGTTCTGCATTTGGAGCAAATCCCTGGCATTCCCTCATGCTGGCTATCACACCTGCTACAAAAGTCCCATGGCCTAAACCTATCAGCAAGAGAAGAAAACAAAATTAGACATTAGAAGACAAACAATTTCATTGCCAAGGATTTTTACCACTGAGCATCACCTATAGCAAAAATCACATCAATTTAACAGACTTTACAACAAACCACAAATGCTGGGTTCAGTCCTAGTCTTTTTGAACCATATTTTGCTACCAGGTTCAGTGGGGAATTGGCAGCATGCTGTAGCCAGACAACCAGCTGATGAAACTTGGGTGAGACATTCTCAGTCCATCCACTCCTGATTGCTACCAACAAAATCATGACAGAAAAACTGTATTTTGGAAAATACAGCTCATTCCAAAGTCAATGTATTTTAATGTAAACTTTTTAAAGGATTTTTATCCTGAGTCTGCAATAACCAAATTTTGTTAAGCATGAGCAATGAGACAAGAAAACACTTTTTTCTCCTCTCCTCAAAAAATACTTTAGCTTTTGCTTTATTGGACTGCCCACATTATATTTTTGTACTCCAAATCTGCCTGTCCAGCAACCCGCTGGGCACAGAACTAACAGAAAGAGCTACCAAAAGCAGGCACTGCAATGTAAAGAAATTAGCATGTAAAGAAAACTATGGAGGTGCACACAAGACTGAGCAATATAAGCATCTACCTTGAACTCTAGGGAGATTCAATGGCCAACTGACTCACTGACCCAAACTGTACGAAGTTAATAATCTGTGAAAGTACATGGCCAGGGCAAGTCAGGATCAACATATGAAGAAGGAACACAAACATACTGCAGAAAACAAAAAGTTCAATTGTACAGAATAGAAAAACTTTACAGGAAGGTGCCAAACTCCGATCAGTTTAGGACTGCACAGTAAGGAAGGAAAATGCTGCCCCTCATCAGTATGGAAATACGTACCACTGTGAAACAGCAACATGAAAAGGAGTAGCAAAGGAAACAGCTTTGTGGGGTTAGCTCTCACTGCCACCTTCTCTGGCAATGTATTCACAGGTGTACAATAACTTTTTGCCCTGACATTTTTCAACAGCTATGATGAAGTGTCACATATGACTCAAAGGAGACTTATGCACCACACTCTTGGAACCTTAATACTCCCTGCTGAATTTGGCATGAGTACAAAGTGCCTAGGACACTGTAAAATTAAGCTTTAAATATCAAGATAAATGATTTTAACAGATGTCAGCAGCACAGCAGCAAGAATAAAACAGACCAGGAATAGCTGGAAACTGCACAGTAACTCACCGTCATCCAAGGTTCTCTCATTAGTCCAGTTTGTTCTCTCCTTTACATTTTTGAAATGTGGATGTTTCTCACTCAGACCAGTGTCAAACACTGCTACTCTCACACCAGCACCTATTAAGAGAAAACCATTGCTTTTTCTGATTCAGCTTCATAGCAAATCTATTCTATCAAGTTAAGAGAACTTTCATTTCATGTAGTAAGCAATTTACAATCTAAGTCAGCTATAGATCTTAAATAAACTCGTATTCCAATTCAGAAATTCAACCAAAGATCATAAACATGACCAAATTCTCCTAAGTACAGTACACACATACAAACAAGTACTCCATAAATATAGAATGCATTTCAAACCAAATAATTTCTCAACCTTTACAACCTGGCAGCCAGTGAGAGGTTATCACACACGAGTCAATTAGCCTCTCCTCACACTTCACTTGCTTTTCCAAGAAGGTTATTGTTCTCAGGCAACAAGCAAAAGCATACCTGTGTAACCCATTTGCCAGAGCACATCTGCCTGCAAGGTCTGAGCAACCTGGCGAGGGATGGCTCTCAGCAAACGCCTGCTCGAGTGTCGGCCTGTGGCGTGCCAGAAGCCAGAACCCAGAGAAAGACTTGCTCTTCTCAAGGGGCGGGATGACTGCCACTTTTGAGTCCACCTGGTTTCATTGCAGTGCAGCATTGGATCAGCTATGTAGAATTAGGATGAAGAAAATTAAGAACAGCATGAGGAAAACCATAAGAGAATTTAGTTTTATGCAAACTTAAGACATCATACTGTTACAACCAAAGTTTTTGATTACTGAGTATCCATTTTTTCTAATCAAAATCAGTGAAAGCTGCTGGTTTATCTACCACGGATACAGAGGTCCATAGTGTCAGGTAACTGACTGCTGTAAAAGAAACGTTTCTATGTTGTAAGTGGAAATATACCATGCTTTTAGCAAATGTATGGCAAGACCCTGATAATTTTATAATCAAAAGAAGAGATTTCTGTTAATTAAAGAAAAACTGCAGGGCACTTCTCATTTGTGTAATGCAATGCTGATGGTCTGAAATAAGGCTAAGAACACTTTTCCAAAGCACATCTCATGCAGCCACACAGAAAATAACTTACACTCGAAATACTTGAGTGACCGAAAGACCTTTCGCTGAGGTGTCACACGCTTGATGTTTGGATGATCTTGCAGTGTGAGGACTCCATCCTTCTGCTTCTCGTTGATCTGAATAACTTCAAAATCACTCGGATAGTCACTGGCTGGGTTGTTGCGAGGTACAATCCTCCAGTTCTCAATATCGCTGCTTTTTAGCGCACTTGAAATAAATTTACTTCGAGCTTTAGCTGTGAAGTATCCATTAAAAGCCACAATATACTCTGGAACAAGAGCACAACTTTATCAGAACTGGTGTTTAAGAGCTTATGCATGCATTCGCATTGCAAAGTCTGAATTTTTCTTTTCTTTACTCACAACAAATAATCACAATTTGAGGCACTTTTCTGTTGCTTTTACAAGTTTGCAATTTATTTCTGCACTACCTAATGGGAAGGGATGGGGGGTGTTGCATCAGGAAATCTAAGAAATATGACAAAAACCTTTGAAAGGAAGGTAGAATTGTAAATATCATGGAAAGGTGAAATGATGTGAGAGGAGCAGGGTTGAGGGAACGGATTTACTGTCACAAACTGATACGCCAATTCAGTGTGCTTCTTGACAGGTATGGTTTAAAGACTCAGCATGGTACTGAGCTTTAGTGCAAATTATTGACACCAACTATGACAAGCTCAGAAAACAAAGTCAGACTCAACAGTCCAGTCCTTGATCTGCACCAGTGATTTGTGAGCAGGCTCAGCCCCAGCTCACACCACCACATTCACCCTGTTAAGGCTGTGGCCAACTACGCACAGGACAGTCACTCCTGCCACCCTGCCTGCAAGCACCCAGGCACAGCACAGCTTCACTGCAGGAATACTGCAGGTTCCTGAGGCAACACGTGGATGCAGGGTCAAGGTGTCCTACTGCTGTCCTCTGCCATCTCAGCAGCAGCATCTGCCTCACTCCGCTTCTCACCTGCTCCCTTCACAATTATCTGCCATTTCTCCATGCAAGTACCACTTCCAAACTTTTTCTTTAACAAACCCACAGAGACGTTTTGCTTTTCTCACTCCTTCAAGGCTCATCTCTGTGGTTACATTCCATAAAAGAGCCTCAAGCATACCACTGGCCAGGTCAAAACAAACAGCTACTAAACACACCAAACTTGCCCACCTGAGCCTTCACACTCCATTTTCACTTTCAACATTCTCTTGATTTCCCTCTCCTCTCTCTTGTTATTGGAACACTGTCTCCAGCTAAACAAAGAACCTTTGAAAAAGCGTTCCTCTTTTGGAATACACAGAATTTAGCAGATGATGTGCTTCTACAGAAACTGTGAATGCTACAATTGCACAAACACCACAAATCAGTAACATACACATGAACATGACATGGATTTTTTTTACTGCTTAACTCTTTATTACCATGCTCCACGACTGTCGAAGTGAACTCCACTTTCAAAGTAAGGCGAGAACATCCAGGACATACGTGAGCCTCATGAGAGGAATTCCCTACTCTGGTACCAAAGTGTTTTTTGCCACAGAGTAAAATAACAACCAGAACAAGCCAGATGTTTGCAAACTTCATGGTCATAGAAGAAAATGGTTTCATTCCAAAAATTCCATATATTCAAATCACAATTTTCTTCTTTATAAACTAGTTCATTTTTGTTTCAGTAAACGTTGCTTTCGCTGTGCTGATCAACTGGATATTCTTAAAGCTGGATCCAAAATAAGTAGAGATTTCATGGTCTTTTCAGGTCAAGCCTAGTGAACAGGCTCATTTCTTTCTCCGCTTCTTCTCCATTTTGCATTAAATGATTAGGTCACTCACGATGTGGCAGCTGAGTCCTGTACTCCATTTCTGATGGCAAAGTTAACTCCCTAGAAGAATTAGCAAAGCTGATTGCAAGCCAACCTGTAAGGCAGGGCAATATAGGAAATAATTAGATGTATGTTTGTGCAACTGTATAGTCTGAAAAATCACCCAAAAAAAGACACCTTTGGTAGCTCGTTTTAGAAATAATAGGGAAAAAAGTTCCTCATATTTCATTTAACAATTTTTCACCAGCACTCAAGCCCATCTCTTGCTCAGACCAGAGCACATGTGCAACACTTGGGTATTAACCTCACAACAGAACAGGCAACAATGACCACCAAACTTGACCACACTTCGCGTTAGAGGAGCAAAGAGCTAAAAATGACACGTATGTCCCATGGCAGGGAAAAAGTACAAAATTAAATACTAACATGATAAAAGTGCCCATGGACACTTAAAAAAGCATGCTTTTTTTCCAATCAGAAACATGGCAAATAGAAATAATGCTACATAACATCATTTCGCAGAAGGAGAATCAATTCAAACTCTATGCCAAAGCCAGGTAAGGACAAGAGATACCAGAGGAGGCAAAGCTGCAGTGACTGTGCTTGAAAACCTGCATGAAAAAAGTCTTTCAAAATTTTTTTGAGCTGGGGTGTGTGTTACTAAAAACATGGGCACCTGAGAAAATAAGAGCTGATTACAGCATGTAATAATGTGAAGTTAAAGGAAGCTGTTGAAAGTGTTTTCCAGGGGGAGGGACACCCTCTTCCCCTTATGCTCCGAAGTGCATAATACACTCAAGAAAAATTGCAACGCTTGTATTCTTTTGAATTCCAAACACTCAACCAGCAACTGAGAGATAAAAGGCCACCAAAAGATAAGGGAAGAGAAACTCATGTCTGGCTTGTCACAGCACCTGGAGAAGAAGAACAGAACTATACATTGCAGCTGTGAATAGGGCTTGAAAGCAGGAGACTTATTAGGGGATTCACATGATTTAGGGGAACGATGGACTGACCTCACAGCACAACAACAGATGAACCGAGTCTGAATGCGACAGCTGTTACTTCATTTTTATTTAACTTTATTTAGCATTATCAAGCATTTCCGTGTAATAGGGACAGAAATACCCCCTATTTTTATTTGACTGACAACACCATGACAGACTGGGAACTGCTTGTGATTATAAAGTTTCCCCTTCATTCCGAACTCAACATAGCTACAGTGCACTGACTCCTGGCCTTGGCTGAGCTCTGCCTGACTTATCACTTCATCAGTTAATAACCCCTATAGCAATAAAATAAAACAACCATACAAATGAGCAAAATAAACACTCTCATGGCTGATAACAGGTTGTATGTAAGCACAATAACGAAGTACGATGGACACTAAGAGCAAAGGAACAGCACGCCCACAGGTTTATTCTGTTTAACACCCATACCGTGAGGGGCTGGACGGGACTCACACTTGCCAACTTGCCTCTGTCCTAGAAGAGCAACGCTTGGAGTCACTCCCTGCTTCTCCCGAAGCGAGGGCACCCCATCCCGAGGACGGGGCACGCCGCAAGGATCGCCAGCTGCAAGAGCCCCGGGGAGCACCGGCTGTAGTGCAACAGCACCGTCCCGTCCGGGGAGCTCTGCCGGTGGCACGAGAGAGCCAGCGAGCCCGTGCCCGGTACCGCCCCCGCCGGACTAAAGCCGCAGTGAGCGCGGCCGGGCACCGTGCGGGGCAGCGCCGCCGCTCCTGGCCCCGGCAGGGCGGAGATGAAGTGACAGCCGGCGGGGAGCGCCCCGCCCCGCCCCGCGGCGGCAGGCAAGGCAGCCCCAGAAACGAGGGGCAGCGAGCATAGCATCGCCCCGCCCCGCCCGCGCCCCAGACCCCGAGGGAGCCGCGNGCGGCACTCCCGGCCCGTCCCGCCCGCCCCGTGCTCACCGCGCCGCCGCCGCCCGGCCCGCCGCCATCTTGTGCGCTGTTTACCGCCGCGCTCTCGCGAGAGCCCCGCGGGGGCCGCGCTGCGCATGCGCGGCAGGTACCTGGCCCCGGGAGCAGCCGCGGCCCGGCCGAGCCCTCGGGAAAGGGCGTCCCGTTATCCCACAAGGAACAGTGCCAGCACGGACGGGCCTGAGGGACACGGCAGCTTCACCGTTATCAAGCTGCATCTTGCCCAAATTAAATGTATGGGTTTAAAGCCCCTTTGCTAACGAGCGCAAGGCGTTGTTGCAAAAAAAAAACCCAAGTTTTATCCCGCACAATGGAAACAAACGGCTTTGAGGGCCGGCTGAGGTTGGCGCCAGCTGTGGGCAGACCCCTGTCATGGGTCCCTGACCCTGGTGCCCTCCCCCCTGGCTGCTCCCCATCTTCTCCACAACTTCATAGTTGTCGTTTTGAATGGCTTGATTTTTTGGGGGTCCCGTTTCTGATGGAAGTCTCAAATTCTCTCAACTTTACGAACGGACATCGTGTAGCACTATGTGAGAGATGGTCACTTACTGTCAGAAATAACACTGGGCCTGCTCCTGCCCAATTATCTCAATGAGAAAGTGAATAGAGATTAACATCAAGAACATCAGCACTTTGTCATAAAGGAAAACAGCAGAGGAGCTATTTAATACAAGGATACAGAGAGGATCCAGACTTCCGTCGTCTAGGTTACGTAACTTGCTTAACAAGGTATGGATAAGTTACAGTAAGTCCTCCAAGGTGCATTAAACATTTCTGCAGCACTCTGATCAGAACTGTCATGTGGGACGTCAAGCTACTCCTATTTAGCTTTGGCTGCCAAAGCTTGCTTGCGTAGAATTCTGTTCAAATACAGTGCAAACCATGCCCACATCCATTCAGGCAGGCACTCACCCAGTGTGAGCTGTGGAGAGGCACAGGGAGACAAGAGAACAGAAAAAAATGAAAGGAAGGGACAGATTAAGATACATTCCATTAACGTAAACAGTTTCTCAAATCACTACTAAAGCAAGGCAAAAAGTGCTTGAATATCATCAACTAAGCCTTAAAATTCAACCCCTTGGAAGTACATTTATTCAGTTGTTTCAGAAGTAGCACCCACAGCTGAGCAGTCAAGTTCTGCAAATAAATGCTGAATCCTGATTTGGTCCTGTTCACAACAGCAATTCTGTCCACTTCCTTTAACTGCCACATCTTGCCAGAATCCATCCTATCTCTTTTATTCCTTTTGGACTAATCCCCACTTCTTCATTTCCATCTACTCAACCCAATGCTATAGGAAGTCACTAAGTGGGATACATGAGATGTGACCAATGTGCATAAAACAGTCTGCCCCCAAAAATTAAAACCCTAACAAATGGAGGACCTGCTTCCTGGTAGCTTAGAACAAAAAGATGGTGTTTTTTCCTGCTATTATTCCATCCTCCCTACTCACTCCTCTCCAAAGCAGAAATACACTCAATATATTAAGACCAAAAAAAGCTATTTCTGTTTACAGAAGACAGTGAAACACTTGCCCAGTCAGCAACACCCCACGTGAAATGAGATACTCTGTGCTTTTCAGTAAAAAGTTGACCCTTTCCCATTTTTGCTGTGCATTTCAAGGGAGAATTGGATTAATTCTCTGATCTTAAAAATAAGCATGCCCAAGCATGATTTTCTAAAGCAGAACTAGTGAGAAAACATGGCACAATGCCTTAAGGTCTACAACATATATTACACTTTTTCAGAATGAGCATAATTTTCATTTAGACTCCTAAGAAAGTAAACAGCTGATTTACTTCTACTGACAAACGTGAAATAGTTCAGTGAATTCCATTACCTGTATTGCATGCTTCCAGTAACCAGTGGTCCTTATGGATAACCCAAGAGTTGAAACAGCATGACTTGCATATTCTTCAGCAGTAGGAAAAAAGATAGATCTCTTTGGTATAGTGCTGCTGAATGCTAGCATTTTTGTAGTAGTTACAAATGGCATTAGACTCTGAACAAAAATTCCTTTAGAGGCATACTCATAATGGAGTGCTCTACTGAAATAGTCCAAGTAGCTCTAGAAAGACAAAAGCAGAAAGAGACTTTTTTTTTCTTTTTTTTAAACAATGAAATCTCAAGGCAAGGTTTTATTAAAATTACAGAAAAGTTGTAACGTATTTTATACACCAGCTCAATAAATAAAAAATTAATAAATCATATAAAAATATGAATTTCTGAAGTATTATCAACATTTCTATGTGTTGTTATTTGCTATAAAGCTGCCATGGTACAGTGACTTGCAGGACAAAGTGACTGTTTAACACAATCTGACAATTTTTGCTTAAAAATAATATAAAAACATTTATTTCATCTAAAACAAACACTTTGTTTGGTCTGGGGGCATTGCAAGGACACTCTACAGCCAGTTCTACCTACTACTGTGATAAGGAGAAAATAAAGTCCCATTCTTTAATACATTTACAGGTGAATTTCGCATTCAGCTGTCTCCTCCAGAAGCCAGGTTAGTTATTTCCTGGGACTCCCTTATGCAAAATTATTCATTTATTAATGTGTATCTGCATTACCTCCTTTAGCTCATTTTACTTTTACAGAATAACAAGAAAAGCACAAGCCTGATAACTGGGACTGCTGGAATCAGACCGAAAAATGAGCCTGGCTCAGTCTTATCAGGGCAGCAACACTGATGCCTTCCTTGCTGAAGCCACTGCTGTGCCACACAGCCAGTTCTCCCTGAGAAAGAGCATTTCAGACTCAGTTTGTGAGCGGACATCTTTCTGCTCCCAAACAGCCTTGCAAAAGGTTTTCCCAACAGTTTTCTGGGAAAGCATCTTGTACAAAGGCTCTTACAGCTGCTTTAGGAAAACTAAAGCGACCACTTCAAACACCGTTCACTGTTATTGCACAAAGAGGCTTAGGATGTTACAGCAGCTTGTTCTCACTTCTGTGTTCTGAGGCCAGGCTTAAAGATGGATTGCTGATCTAGGATTTGGATTTATTATGTCAGCTAAATGAAGAAATTTTGGTAGATTTGTGTTTCTTCTTTTTCATTCAAGCCTTTAAATTGTCTTAATTCAGAGTGCAATTCTACATACACTTAGCATAACCAAAGGGGCAGATACTCTGCACAGAAACAGTCATCTTAAGCCAGTTTCCACACTGAAGAAAGTCTGCAAAGAGTTTTATACCTTGGGGTAGTAAGAGCTGGTTTTGCTCCAGGCCAAAGGAAATACAAGAGCTATGTCAGGAGCAAGGCTACAACAGAGGGCAGCCACAGACAGCTGGGAGCAATAACCACTTGTGTTTAGACACTGGATCTAGGTGAAATCCTTCCACAATCCCAGTTGCTTTTGTGGATTCAGCAGCACATCATCCAGTGTAAATCCACCATCACCATGAGCATTCATTCTTCACACCCAGCTGCCCCATCCTATTCATTACTGGCTGGATCTCTTCAGGAAGGACAATTATGGGGGAGTTCTTTTCACTTGTACCCAAATATGGCACAACCATCCTTGGTATTACATGAAGCAGTGGCTTGATTTGGCCACACTCTTTGTCACAGTGGTGGCTTGAGCACGAGTATAGCACTTTTTGCTACCAAATACTGGTATGCAAAAGGCTTGAGATATGTGCACAGTTCAGCTGAAGAAGAGAAATTAAATTCTTGACCCTTTCAACAGGGCCCACAGAACTGCCTCTGCTTTGTGCATCATTTCTCCTAGAATGACTGTTATGCCACAGTTCACACAAAATCCAAGAGCACTGACTTTGGTTCAAAGCCCAGCACTGGTGAGGATGAAGAGTTTACTGCATAATACATGTATCATTCACCTCCAATATTTAAACAAATCCCTAGAAAACATTCAAGTATTTTGACATCCTTGCTGAATGTGTTAAAAAACCCCTCATAACATAACCAACCTATAATGTACTTTCCAGTGCATACCATTTAACACTACACCCAACTTACTTTAGAGGCTCCATAGACTGTCAACATCGGTGTTGGCTGACAACAGACTGCTGAAGAAAGGTTCACAATTGCCCCTTTCTTCTTCTTTACCATGCCTGGCAGCACGATATGTGTCATCATGGTAGCAGAAGCAATATTTACATGGATCAAGTCCCATAGCGTATCCTCAGACAGATTAGTAAAATAGTCTGTGTAGGCATAAAATATTCCTACATTATTCACCAAAATCCCAATTTCCCTGTTTTTCAAAGCCTCCTTAATGGCTGGGTAAAGCTCACGCCCCTTGCTGAAATCAGCTACTATGAAATCTGTTTCCACTTGATAGGTTTCAGATATGCTCCTGGATACAGCCTCCAGCTTCTCTTTGTTTCGGCTGACTAAGATGATGTTGACACCGTGCTTTGCCAGTTCCTCAGCATAAGCCTTCCCAATACCATCTGTGCTACCTGCAGGAGAAAAGAGCAAGAGAATACACAAGTGAAAAACAGAGCAACACCAGCCTTCTACTTTGACAGTTCTTTCAATTAGAGCTTTATTCTTTTTTCTGAGATCATGTGGCACTGAATATATTGAATTCAAAGGCACAACAGTAAAGACAACCCTGTCAACCACCTTCAGGAATTCGCCTCATAAAAGTTTTATATTTTCTATGACAAAAAGAGAGAGCTCAAAGGAGAACCTTAATGAAAGGCAGGAATGTCAGAGGTACAAGACTAAAATCTTGTTGAAGAACTAGAGCACATATAAACACCTCACAGCAAAGAAAGGATCTTGTCTGCATATCTGTCTACATTTGCAGGTGTTCAAGATGTACCGTGCAAATCTGGGCAACAATTACTGTGATTTTTTCTCAGCAGTCAGTCAACTCACTTAGCTTGCCCATCTCCTGAGGAATTAATTTATAAAGGCAATGAACAACAGCCACTGCTCAGGCAGATGAACCTTCAACCAGAGATACTACAGGCCCCAGCCTGTGACATAAAGCTCACCCAGCAGCACAAGCTACCAAGTTTCACAGTACTGGTACAGTATGTTACACAAACACAAGCAAATTCACCACTTCTTCTCTTACCAGTGACCACAGCCCATTTTCCGTACTTCTTGACAAGATCAATCTCCCCACTCAGCTTTGGGATAACGTGCAGCCTGAGTGCGCTGTAAGTGTCAAACGCCAGAGACACACACTTTCTGACTGTGTACCAAGCTCCAACAATAGCTAGGGCTTCAATGTAGAAACTGCAGGAGCGACTGATTTCTCTGTACAAGAGGGAGAATCGATCCACTGCAGCCATGGTGATCAGAAGCCTGAAAAAAAAAAGACACAGGCAATTACACCTGCATCTTGGGCCATGTAAACTTTCAGACTGTATGGATAACCTTTGAGATTCAGCACGTTACAGTTTGAACACTGTTTTGACACAGAAAAGCCACAAGTCAGTCTGCTAAAATCTGGGTGTCACCTACCATCATCCTCACTGGGTTAGGTACTGTTTAGCCCTTTTTCTACGGTTTAGCTATTAATAAGTTATACTGCAACATCACTGATCAGCGATTCTGTAAATAAAACAATTCAAGCAGAAGCTGAATAGGTGAAAAGCAATTTTGGAAGATGAAGAACTACCTACAAGAGAGGCAAGGATAACCAGCACGAGGGAGCTGAGACACAAAGAAACAACGGGCTCTTTCAAGGACCAAAAGCTACATGAGAGACAAAGCAGGCTCAGAGACAGAACGTCAGTCCCCAGCGCTGTCAAAAGCGCCGCATCTGCCACTGTCCTTGAACCACGGCACGGTGCAGCGCATCAGGCACCCAGCACACCAAGCTTGCTGTGCCTCACACGGCTTTTACTAGTTAATTCATTTTTTAAACAAGCACAAATCCGTCCCGTCCTCGACAGGACCCGATGTGCCGCCCGGCACCGCCACACTCTCCCCGCCCCTCGCCCAGGGGGGGACAGCGGGCTCCGGGCGCGCCCTCCCCACGCAGCTCCAGCGAGCTGGCCGAGCGCCTCGGCCCCTCGCCCAGCCGTGGCCCTGAAAGACCCGGCCCGAATCCTCCCTGTTCCCAGCTGTCCCGGGCACACCCACCC
>VZTI01001048.1:612834-653278 GCA_013397865.1 Struthidea cinerea | reverse complement strand
TGGGCGTGCGCGCGGCGTCGCCATGGCCACGGCTGAGGCGGCAGCCGGGGCTCGGGCTCTGCTCCGTCCCTCGTCTGCCGCCGACTAAAGCCTGTGGACATTTTGTCTGAAAAAGTCAGAGCGTAAATCCCATACCAGCTCGGGGGGTGTTAGAATGCAGGCGGCGCCCGCTGGAGACCCGGGCAGCGGCCGCGGAGGGGAGGTCCCGGCGCCTGCGGCGTCAGAGGCGCCCCTGGGCGACACCGGGAGCAGAGGTGCCCGCAAGGAGCGTGAGGGCAGCGCAGTGAGCACAGGTGAGCCCCTCCGGCTCGCTCGCCAGCACACAAAGCCCGCACATCACGGCTGTTCATACTCGTCTGGAAGCAAATAGGAATGTGTGCTTTCTCCCAGCAAAGTCACTGGAAATGCTGACATAACTGAGGCATACTCAGCTGCTATCTTCCTGTGGCCTTTTCCTTTCCCTCTATTTCTTTACTTTCCTGTTGCTGGAGAGATATTTCTTCCAGTGGTGTAATCACACAGCTAGTCTGACCTCTAAGTCACAGAGTCACAGGATGGGTCAGGTTTGAAGGGACCACAGTGGGTCATTGGTCCAACCTCCCTGCTCAAGCAGGGCCATCCCAGAGCACATGGCACAGGATTGTGTCCAGATGGTTCTGGAATATCTCCAGTGAGGGACACTCCACACCTTCTCTGGGCAAACAGTTCCAATGCATGGTCACCCACACAGTAAAGAAGTTCTTCCTTATGTTCAGGTGGAACTTCTGTGCATCAGTTTCAGCCCATTGCCTCTTGTGTTACTAAATATGTCTGATTGTTATGTTTTAATTACAGGCATATTTAAGTAAGCTGGTACAATCATCTTGTTTGCACTTTCTCTTTAAATGTACGGACTACAAGTGCAAGTAGAAGGTCCAGGGCAAGTATCTGGAGAGAGAAATACTGAAATTGCAATCAATCAAAGGCATTATAAAGACACCTTCCAAGGAGTGCAGAAGGGTAAATTTGTAGAGGAGATAGACTAACAGTGCTTGGGATGACTCTGATACACCATTACTGTAGTCTCTTTACAGTAAACTCAAATTGGTGTTAATTAAATGTAATACATATTAAATGTCTAACACCATAGGAACATTGGTGTCAGTACTTTAGTGTCACTGTACATTGTAATAATCTTAAGAATAATGGGTACTGACTTCCAGATCTAAAAAAAAATAAAATATGCAGATTTCAACAGTTCAATTGCTACTATTTATTTTACGATACTGTGTAAAAAAGTTAAGTTTCATTTAAAATGTCAGCAGAAATCTTGGTTAGAACACTCTTCTTGAAATTCATATTCAAGTGCTCTTCAGTATTTCTTTGAAGTAATTGGCAACGACACATTTTCCCTACCCTTGCTGTTAAATTGCAACTAATTTTCTTATTTATAAAGCTATTAAAACTCAGGAGAAAGACGTCAACTGTATGTCCAGAGCAGAGCAACAGAATGAACAAAAATCAGGTACTGATCAGAAGTCTGGAACCAGCTCATCCAGTCAAAGGATAGAAGAAAAGAGAGGCTCTGTAAGGTAATACATTGTCTGTGGATGTGTTGGCATCATCAGGAGTTTTGCTATTCTGTGTGTTCATCTCAGTTCTGGAGAACAATTTTGAAGATGAACTTGAGAACAATGGATAAATCAGGTATTTTTATATATATTTATTTATTTAAATATTTCCAGCATTTGTACAGATGTCTGGTTTTTATGGCCACAGTAGCAAACTACATTCTGACCACATGATGCAGTCATTTAATGGATCTGGAGAAAATTGTGCGAGCTCCTGTGGAAGTCATTTGCCAGTAGATTTAACCATTTCTCTGCATCAGTTCAGACGAGCCATTGTGTTAATTCCTAGTGGCATTCCCAGCCAGCAAACAGCTGTATATCAAAACTTTCTTGAGTGCTGTTTTGGAGTCAGCATTTCAATAAAATATCAGGTTGATAACTATTGACTTTTCTAGTCTGAGAAAAATGTTGCATTTTGGCTCTGCCACCAAAGGTCCTGTACCAAAGCAACGAGGAAGGGGGGAAAGAATTGGAGAGGAAGCTAACATTGGAACCAGAAGCTAACATAGAATCATGCTGCCCTTTTCCAAGAAGATGGACTCTTAATTTCCTGTCCATTTTCCCATGAACTCTCGGTTTTTTAGCAGAAGGGCCTGGTAACTCACTTCAAAGATAGAAATGAAAAGCCATTCTAAAAAAACTCACTGCTTCTTTTTTATTTGGAATATAATTTTGAAAACTGGAGCTATTTCTCTTGCATGAAAGAACTGTTAATTGTGTTGCACTGGAATCTGTAGAAACAAAATATTTCAGAATGTGCACTGAAATACATTTTTTTTTTTGCTTCTGCTTCCTGTACTATTTTAGAATGACAAAAAAGATTCTGCTAGACATCTGTAAACAGCAGAAATTATACTGGACCCCGTACTTAAATGATACACTGTACTTGCATTATAAAGGTAAGATGTGAACATGACTGCTTAGCTTGATCATTTTAAGTAGCATTTTAGCAGAGAATCTGTTTCATGGCTCATTGAAGTAAGGTATCTATTAATTCTTTTAAATTAGAATCACAATTTTATGTAATACTGCATTTGGGAAACAAAATGAGTAGAAAAGGAGGTAGAAAAGTAAACTGATTGTACATCTAACTCACTTTGTGGAGCCATTCAAAGGATCACTAGGAATCAAGGGACATATTTTTGTTTTCTTTTCCTGAAATAGGACCCTCTGAGAAATGTCTTAAAATACTGGCCTGGGTTGCATTCAGAGGAAAATAAACGTATTTTTCCTTAAATGGTTTGTATAAAGAGCTTTTTCCAGCTTTTTGTACTTTTTTGCTGTCAAATAAAAATGGTCAAGAAGAAAATAAACAGTAAAGACTTGCTGCATGTTTGCCAACGCTACTGAAAGAAAAAAAAATTGTTAGAATGAACATTAGTCATCCTCTTGTGATCTCTGAGCAGGTTTTTGCATGATGCAACTACCTGGTCCAAGTTAGCCTAAGAATTCTTCCAAATAAATAGGATATGCTACCTTCTACATTCAGCCTTGGTTTTGCTATGTATTATTTAGCATCTAAAGGGCTGCTGAGATACAGACCAGGATAGGTACCAACCTGGTTTTGCCCTTTATGGGCCAGAAACAATACCATGAATTCAGTGGAAATATTGGCAGTAACTTCAGTCCAAGTGCTCTCTCAGGCTGTTTCAGCAGCTCTGGTTTAATGGAACTTTCTCTTCCAAAGAGCCATTTTCAGCCAGTGCCATTTCATTTTAAAACATCTTTTTTTCTGTGCAGGATTTGACCGCCTGGAGAACCTTGAAGAATATACTGGACTGAAGTGTTTGTGGCTGCAATGCAATGGCTTAAGAAAAATTGAGAATTTGGAGGCTCAGACAGAGTTGCGTTGCCTCTATTTGCAACTCAATTTAATTGAGAAAATTGAAAACCTTGAACCCTTACAAAAGCTGGATTCCCTCAATATCAGTAACAACTACATTAGGACCATTGAGAATCTCTGTAAGAACTGTTGGTGCAACATGTTTTAGCCTCTGACAAGCCCTATTTCCTAAGATCTGACTAAGCTTTTATTAGTGGCACTAGTTTCAAGGGGGTTTTTTTATTTGTGTTAGGATTTTGCACAATATCCATACCAAAGCCCACAGGGCTTCTGTTGAATCAAACGTATGTTGAGAAACAGAAAATACATAGGAACTGCTTTCACATTGATACCTAGGATAATTAAGTAGCTTTTCCTCACTTCTTAATACCATCTCAGTACTTATCTGTGTTGCAGACAGGCTGACAATCCAGTTTTCACCATTTACTTTACAGTTAAGATGTGCTTTGGCAGTTGCAGACACAATTACCAAATCTTATATCTGCTAAAAGATTTATTCTGTCCTCAGCAGAAAATGAAAAACAATTTCTCTACATTACTACTTGCATACATTGGAGAATTTTGAAACACAAGCTCTTGCTTTTGTGTAACTGATTAGTTTGAAATGTGAGTTAAAAGCAGCTACCATCCTAAAACCAAGCAGCTGTTTTTCCCTGGGGTGAAGAAAGCAGCTTTGGAGGCCTAGCCAAAAAGTGTATATATAACAGAATAACAAATTTAGAAAAAAGCTCCAAATTCAATATAAACAACTAGTTTGACAATGCAGTTTTTTACTTGCTCCAAAAAACCCTCTGTGAAGCAACAACTCTTACCTTTCCTTTCATTGTGCTGTTCTTGTCTGGCAGCTTGTCTGAAAGTCCTGCAGACTCTGCAGATTGCTCACAATAAGTTACGAACAGTGGAAGACATCCAGCACTTGCAAGAATGCCCAAGTATTTCTGTTCTTGATCTTTCCCACAACAATCTAAGTGATCCGAGTATTGTAGCTATTCTGGAGATGATGCCTAATCTGGTAAGCCAAAAATAGCTGAGGGTTTGTCCTATGTGGGTAACCTCATTAAGAGGCTTTGTTGGGTAGTTCAGTGCACAGTAGGTATCAGTCTAAAAGAAACGTTATTAAACATTGTTGTGTTTCTTGTAGATCATCTGTAACACCCTGGATGTTTTATTAATTTCTTGCTTTTGAAATGACAGGGAAAGTGCATATCCAGAGTGGGGTTTTTACTACTCAAGTTTAAAAATTGTTTCCCTTGTTTCTCTAGCATGTGCTGAATTTAATGGGAAACGAGGTGATAAAGAAAATTGCTAATTATAGAAAAACACTCACTGTTCGACTAAAACAGCTGACATATCTGGATGACAGACCAGTTTTCCCAAAGGATAGGTAAGAAACACAGCTGTCTTCTTTACACAGCAGTAAAGATGAAGTGCTAGCAATCACTCATCCATTTTTTGGCAATACTGTCATGAAAGGAAAAGAAGACTGACCAGTATAATTTATTGAAGGTGGGTGACTTCGAGGAGAAGAGTATTATACTACAGAGTTCTATATCTAACATCCCTAGAAAAAAGCAATGTATTTTTTCACAAAATAATTCTCGAACAGAATTGTTTTATGCCAGGTCTGTAAACCAGAGGCAAATCCTGATTTCAACAGAAACTGAGCGGGTGTCTGGAAAAGCTGAGCCACGATCAGACCAATCTCTGGTGGTGTAATCACCAATCAGCACTGGATATCTGTGTTTCTTTTGTTTCACTTCCACATACAAGATGAGATAAACATGCATCCCTGTTGCATAAGGGATTGTCACTGCTGCTTTTTTCTCTCACAGCTATTTTGTGCTGTTGCAAGCTATTTTAAATTTCTCTCTCATTGCAAAGATGGGCTTTTACAGCTTTTATATTACAGTGAGCTTTTGTGTTTTCATTAGAGCCTGTGCAGAAGCCTGGGCTGTTGGAGGGCTTGAAGCTGAGAAAGCAGAAAGGGAAAAATGGGAAACCAGAGAGAGAAAAAAAATCCAAGACAGCATTGATGCGTTAGCAGCAATTAGGCAAAGAGCAGAGGAAAAGAGGAGACAGAAGTGCATGGAAGGAGTTGCAACAGATACCCTAGAAGGTTTGTGCTTACTATTTTGGAAGATGTCTGTGACCACTTCAATTTGAATGTGCAGAGGAGACTTTATCTGATACATCTTTGGATTGACTAACAAGTAAAACTTTGTCTGCAAGCAAGTGGATTGCACAAAGGAGAGGGTAACCAGCACTTGTTGCTGATCCATCAAAGTCCTCAAGCATGTATTTAAATATGTAGTTACTTGTGGGCCTTTTCAAAGTATTAGAAATACCAGACATTTATTATTTAAGCGTTTTCTCTAGATGATTTTTTTTTCTGGGGAACTTCTGTTTGCTGGGGAGTTGAGATGGGAAAAACAGCATTGCTGCAGTCTTGGGAAGACTACTCATCCACAAATAGCTGCTCAAACAAAGTAGGAGCTTTTGCTGCGTATTTTAGCCCAATGTAGTAGTGTTTGGATATTTAAAATGAGCAGTGGTAGATTAGCTCAGCAATTTTAATGAAATTATTTATTCTGTAGGAGCACCTGCAAATTCAAAAGATGGTGATGGAAATTCTAATACATCAGAGACTTCAAACAGATCAGAACAAGAAGCTCAAGAAAAGACTGAGAAATTTAAAAATGCAGGTTTTGATGTTTGTGATGAAGTGATAACACTTCTACCAAACAGAGGAGATAACAGAGATTTCACATCTGGAAATATGCCTGATGAAGTTCAAGAGGATGCACAGGAGCCAGACTCTTACAAATGCGCAAATTTCAACAAGGAGACAGACGGTAACGTACCCAGTGAAGAGCCAAACCAAACTGAGCATGCAGAGATGATGAGCCAAACTCTTAGTGCAGCACTGCCTCTGCTGTGGGTCAAGCCAACTAATTCATACATAAAAACATTCCATTAGATTTCCACAGCAACTAGGTGAAATCAAGGAATACTGGGTAAAATATTCCCTAAATACAACAAATAGTAAAATTCTGAAGGCTTAACCTGCAGCTTCTGCAACTTAAAGGCAGAACTTCACTTCTGAAACATGCCAGGTTTACTGACAGGCCAGGAGAGTTTACAGACTTTCCTTGCTCCCACATAAACTGGGCAGTCTGTCTGCCAACAGAAGCTGGTCATCACTCTAGAGATGGTTTTGTACCTTCACACATGGAGAAATGCTTTTATAGACTTGTGGAACACATTATTGCAAAATGCAAATATTCATTTATACAATATAAGAGAGACCCAGAATATCACAGAAAGACAAAGTGCTGGATTCAGCTGTGAATTCTGCAGTGGTAGTCAGGTCCCCAGCAGTCTGGTTTTGCAGTGCTTGCTGTTGCAATATAGACATATTTTTTATTCAGTTAGTTCTCTGCAACTGGCTATTGATTGTTCTTTAGATCTACCAGGACAGGAGGCAGCCACTGACACGGCCGTGCTTCCTGAGACGGATGAATATGCTGAAATTGAACAGTTCAAACTGGAGACACTGGAGAAACTTTCTCTTGATGTACGTATTGAATTCAGACTTTGAGAAGTTCACATGTGGATCTTGTCTTCTCCAAGTTAATTCTTGTCATATTCTGGCTAATAAAACTATATGGGTAGGTTTTTAAGAAAGGTCTACTGTTAGAAAAATAAAAAGAAAGAAAGAGAAAAACCCAAAGAAGCAAAGTTGCAGGGGTATTCTCTCCAGTGAAACATGTATAAAGAATGCTTCCAAAGTTTATTTTGTCCTTAAATTTTTTATCCTATAAATCCTTTTGCCCTGTAAATCACCTGAAGTTGACCTTCTATCTTTGTGATTCCTCGGGAGAAGCTAATGAGGGCTCTCATTTAAAAACAGAAATCACAGCAAAAAGAATCTAGTAGATATATTTGTCCTCTTAATCAACACTCCAATGAAATATGCAGTTGAAAATATGAACTATTGCAGAAAAAGCATAGGGAAGAAATAGCACTCCTGTCATTGTAAATGTTACCCAGCAGTATTAGATATTACAAATTAATTCTCAAAATAGAACTCTGATGTCAGTTTCCAAGAAAAACAGAATGTACATTATTCAGATATATAAGTGATTGACATTTGTAGTATGATCTTGTATTACCTGAAGTTTCTATCTGATGCAACATTTAAACATGTTTACCATATTTAACCATGAGGATAACATAGATATCACTGCAAAATACAACTTCATTTCAGAGGAAGATTGTTCAGTATGTCCTAATTAGGACTCTGCTAATAAACTGACAGTGTCAGACTGTGATATAATCAGCAATAAAAACTTCTGAGCTTATGATTTCCCAGAGCACTTAATACATTCTTTGATACCCTATACTGGCATTGTTAACTACTGGCAGAAAAGCCTCATATCTTTGCCATGCTCTTAATTTCCCAGGTGAAAATTCCATGTTGTTATTGAAGGGCTCAGCCCACTGCTTTGGCAGAGGGTTTGCTGCTGCCTCCTCCTGTTTAGCTGTTTTTAATAATAGGTTTAAAAAAGATAGTGGAGAGAACGGACAGCAATTCAAAGCACACACAATAGTATTCTTAAAAGTAGATCTTGCAGCATCTGAAATAAAGATTTTAAATACATTGTGACACTGTAGATACCCACAATGTGAAGATCTCCTTGATTCAGTGTTTGTTTTTCCCTTGATGCTCTATGGCACTATAGGAAGCCCCTTTGCACAAACTTTAAGGCAGTATAAAAGTAACTCTTGAGCACACATCTGTAGGGTTTCTTTAGAGATGTAAAAAGTGGGACTATTTTAATTCTACAGAAGAAAAACCAAACCCGAATCGCACACTAATGCACATTCCAGTGTTCAATGCTACTTGTTCTCCAATGACACTTAGGAATAGAAAGAGCCTCTCCCAACAGCCTCCAGTACTTACCCTATTGCAGATATTCAAAGAATCTTAGTGCTGACATAGCAGGGAATGGCTGGGAAGATGCCGGTGGTGAGAAGCTCTGGAGCAGCACCACTGTCTTTATTCATATCCTGAGTCTGTAGATGGTCTCAGGAGGAGTAGAAGGGAGAAGCATGGAGAAGGATTTGCAGTGGGTGGTTATGACATCCCTGTGCCAAGCAGAAACAAGCTCATGTTGCTGAACATGCCTTGGCAGTGTGGGAACCACATTCCCATGTACCTAAACTAGGTTAACTTGTAGTAAGAGATTTTGGCTTGATCTGCAAATGCACCCTGATGACTGAAACAATGCTAACAGCTATTTCATCTCCCTATTGACATCAAACTCCACATTAGTCTCAGATCTTAATTTGTACATAAAAATAACGCTATTTTTATAAAACTGTGTGACTTCAGGACATGCTGCACTAGCTGCAACCATATCAGGAAGGACAAATTTCCTTTCTTGATTTTAATTCTGTAATAATCTTCACCACAGAAGACAGTACAGAATAGATGTTCCTGATGCTACTACGCCAAGCAGTCTGCTACAAAGTCATTAAGTACTAAAAATATCTCAAAACAAAAGGAGATGCTTATCCCAGTATTGACCTACAGTAAAAAAAAAAAAGGCAATGAGGTATTAGGTTCTACCTGTGATTTTGCATTCCCACCTTCTGGTTTTGCTTTCATGTCAGCAAATGATAGTTGTCTGAGATAATATTTTCTAATGGAAAGCTGAGATTATGGGACCTGTCTGAGGAAAAACAGTTCTCAGCAAGTTTGCAGTTCTGTATCCTTAATTATGAGGCGTTCTCAGTAAAACGTTGATTTATTTGGTGTATTTACATTAACAGAGTTTACTGATAATGCAGTTTCAGGAAGACTGCAGGTCTGGATTTGGCACTTACCCATAAAGATGGGTTGCAGTAGGATTAAATCTATTGAGTAGATAGGAAACAGCTAAGAGAATAAACCAGGTTTGCTTTTAAAATCCTGGTAATGCCTTACTCTTTATCCTGTTTTCCTTCATAATCACACAGCGTAGTAGGAAACAGCATTCAGTCTGACATTAGGGCTATGGCTTTCCCATTTGCTGTTTCTGGAGGCAGATGAATTTTCCCTTTCCCATATGTGCTTAACAGCAGACTGTCCCTGGGAGAGGATGGCAGTGGGGTCCTGCTGGCTGTAGCCTCACACCCTAATGAGCATTGCTTTGAAGAAGTTGTCCAGTGAGCCAGAGATGTCATTTTTCATGGGTTACAGTAGCTCTTCCCACTGATTATTGATCTGTGATTGTTCACAGGAACTGCCTGATTTAGAAGATGTAGTTGTGAGTGAGTTTCCCCCAGAAGAGGAAATCTTTGTTCAAAAGGTAACATTTTCATTAATTCCAGTAATGAAGCTTCCCTAAACATATTTACAAATGTTTTGCAAAATGAGGATAATCTAAGTTGTGAAATGCTGGTTTGGAGATGCAATCACTTATGCATTTACAAACTAAAATGGGTGATTTCAGCAGTTCATATCTACATGTAAATCTTTCTTTTTTAGAATCTGATTTTTTAATATTTGTGTGTAGCAAAAATAGAATAAAAACTTATGATCAGTAATGCAACAGTTACATAAATTTAATTTCTTAATAGGATGTAGTGTTATACTGAAGATTAGTCTTAAAATACGCTTTACCGGTACTAATATGGTGCAAATTGCCTACTGCTGAATAAAATCTGATTTTTCAACTGAAATCACAGAGAGATTGAAACTTCTCCACTCCACTGCAGGCCAGTCCTTGTCCACCTTAGTGTTTTGCTTTGCTCAAACTAATCTTTTAGGCACAAGCCTATAAGAAGAAATAGAAGAGAAAAAAAAGAAGACAGCAAAGTTTAAAAGCACAGTTTTGAGTCTCATGCTGATCACAGAATCATACTGGCCTTGCTGGAGACAGAAGCTGGTACAGTACATGCTCTTACAAGTCTTTCCAAGATAATGCCAACTGTTCCTACAGTCAGCATAAGGCATGGAATTTATTTGCCCTGTTGATCACAGACTCATAGCAGGGTTGCAAAATGTCTCAGCCAACAAAGCCTCCAGTTAAAAGAAGGCAAGGAAAGAGGATTAGTGAATGAGGATGTGTTAGCAGCTGTCCTGCTCCAAAGGGGGCCTGGTTCTCAGCTGAAAACAGATGAAGATGTTGGTCAGGTTCCTCTGTTTGGAGTAAAATATTAGATTGGAGCTCACACATTGCTGAATTGCTGAAATAAATGTTCTTTTTATGAACTGTTAATTAGTTTATGGTCAGTTCATTGCTGAAGCCTGAGAAATTGCTAACCTAAGATTCATCCACAGAGCAGCAGAGCTATGGGTGAAGCATATATTCCATATATTTTATGAGAACAGCACATTAAAGCTGACAACTGTTACATGGATCCAAGAGATATTTACCCATCCTTTAGCTTTCACATCTAAGAATAATTTTTCAATTATGTTTTTACCTTTACAGCAGGACTGTCACCCAAAGATTGAAATAATTTCTGAAGTGACAAATGACAGCAATTCTGCATTAGAGGAAAACAATCAAAGCATGCCTGAGAATGCAACAGAAGAAGTTCCAACAGCAATTTTTTCAAATGTATGTCAGAACCATAAAGCGAATGAAAAGGAGCACTTAAGACCCCTTCTCAAAAGCTTCTTTACACAGCCTGATAATTCAGAAAGATACCTGGAGATCAGAGATAAAGAGGTGGTCCCTTTGAAACCCTTGATCCAAGAGGTAATCCCTGAGCCCAAGGATGATCTACTGTTGTCACCAGTCTGTCATCAACCAGATGATCCAAGCTCATGGGAAGAGGATGGTAAGATCACAGTGATATTATTAATCACATAGAAAATAGGGGTGGCACAGACACACTAAGGATCTGTTCAGCTCTTGTTGAGGACTCTTAGTTATAATCACTGCTTCCTTTTATTTATGTGGGAATCCTAATAAATTAGGAATTTCAATGTTTTCTCTTTCTGTTCACAGATTTCTTACTGAGTTTCATTTAAATGGTTTTTAAAAATTGGTCTCTATATTTCTTTTTTCAGTATTAAAGACCACGAATGAGTTTCACTTGCCTTTTGCCTTTGTGCTTTTAACAGGGAATGGCAGTGATGGAGAAGCACAGGGCCTGGCTGAGGGGGAAGGATGTCCTCAAAAAGCACAAGGTGACGAGGATGATGAGAGTGGATTGGATTAATCACTTTGAAAAATACAGACCAAATCTGGAGCGGTGTCTGGCTGACTGCATGGAAGTATTCCCAAAATATGGAGGCCAGCAATGGGAACTTTAGTTAAAACTGACATAACACTGTGATATCAAAACTCACTGCCCTTGGCTCCAAGCTCCTCAGGGCAGCTGCCTGCTTTGAAAACTACTGGTTTGAGGTTGAATTCCAGCCTTGTGTTATTTGTGCCTTTGCATCCTTCTAGAAATGCCTTAGTTACATGTTACTATATCAGAGTTTCATTACAGATGTAGTTTCAAGCATAATTCAGTGTGTCTGTCATTTGAACTAAATAAAGGTTCTATTTGTAACCACATATATTTTAACTTGGTGCTTTATATTTTAAGTCCGTACCAGTGCACATCATAGCAGATGGACGGACTCCAATGACAAATGGAGATTGCTTCTTGATGGGATATTTTACTGATCTAATATTCCGTGACATTATGATTGTTTATGACTAAACAGATGCAGAAATAGCATCCCTGCACAGAAAATCTGATTTTACCTTTTAGGGCATCTGCAATGAAATACACTTATATTTGCTACTTTTAATGTTTTTCATTGATATGTGTCTCAGGATCTGGATTTTGAGTATAGCCAAGTTTAGGTGAATGTCTTTTTTCATGTTTCTATAAATCTCTAATAATTTGTAATAAATAGAATTGAACAGTTCTTGTAGGTGTGCAAATTTAAAGAAATAAAATGTTACTGTGGGCTTGCTGAAAATATGTATTTCCTATTACCTGGGCTTAGGTGCCATCTGGTGGCAAGAGAACAGACCTCACAGTAACATAAAATAACTGTGAAAGCCCTCAGAGAGGACAACACAATTGCTTTCAATTTCAGCCATTTTCCACCTTGCACAAGCTAAAATATGCTGGCAAAAGCCTTGGCCTCCAGGACAGGGTGGAGGTAAGCCAAGGGCCTGTGGAGCACCGGCACAGGAATCTGCCCTCCAGAAACCTGCAAATGCTGCTACCAACTTGTATGAGTTCCATCCTAAAAAAGCAGTTGCTTCCTTTTCTGACAGAAAGCTCGATAAGGACTATTTTGAGGGCTTTGGGTTTTGCATTTTCCATGCTGTTTTTTAGTGCCTGTCCTGGTATCCGCTTACTACACTAAAAACAAGTAAGCAGAAAGGACCACATTATGTTTGCAAACAAAAGATTTAAAAAAAACAATTCCAAGAGTGAAGTTTGAGCTCTGTTACCACTGAAAGCGAGAAAAACAGGACAAATGGGGGAAAAAAGAGCAAGTAGTTTCAAGAACTATACATTCTTTTACTGTGATCCTGATTTTACCAGCTATATCCACCCTGACTGGCATTTTAGTTTGAAGAATTCAGCAGCTTTCCAAGCTGTGTTTACTTTGCCACGTTTTACGTGGGAGGTCTCCCCAGCCCCTGTGTGCGCACACAGTGACCACAGCCCACCAGTGGGCCCTACATGAGCTCATAAGGGAATCTCCTGAATGTTTAGAAGCGATTTTCACTTGTCACTGAGGACTTGGGAAGGAGGAAAGGAGAAAGGGATAGACGAAAGGAGTGAAAGAAATGCCAAAGCAGGACTAAATGAGAAAAAGGAAATATGTTTAATTAGTGTCTTCTGTAAAACTTTACAAATGTACAGCATAGTGCAAAAACGCAGTCTCAGCACATCACCTTCAAGTAAAATTAACAGTGTAAAAAGCCGAGGAACACAAGCTTCCTTCTTCACAAGAATAGCTCCCAAATTCTCTTTCTGGAAGTTCCTCTCTCACCATCAAGCTCCAGTCTCATGTTTATAGTAGAGCAAAAAGCCTAAAGAAAACCCCACGAACCCTCCCAAGAGGCTGCTCCCCACGAGCACAGGCTGGAGCTTGCCCTGTAGGACACAGCCTGAGACAGAGCCAGGGCCGAGCTGCACCTGGCTCTGCCCACAGGGTTCATTTCTCAACCCCAACCAGACAATCCAGTCGGACACAAGCGTACGCCCAACCTCGAGCATGTGACAGGCTCCACAAAAATACAGGAAAACTACTCAGGAGCTTGAAGTTAAGCATGTGCTTCAATACCTTGTTGGATCAATACATTCAGTGTTAACATGACAGCAGCCTAGAGTGTGGCAGTTCAGAGAAGGGTGTAAATCTTGAACATACACTGTCAGTGTCAGGAGACACCAGGCAGTTTTCAATTACCTATGAGAAAAGAAGTAAACAGAGTGCAACTCAATGACTTTCCATTGCTGGAAAGGGCAAAATAAGGTGGAAATGGGCTGATGTAGGTGAACTTTCTAAGCACAAATCTGTCAAAAAGAAAAACCTTGTCCAGGATACACTCAAGCACATCATCTAAATACCAGGCCAGCGGGGGCTGCTGGAATTTTCCCTTAGTCCTGAACACAAAAAAGTGGCCAGGATAATTCAGAAGCTCTCACAACCTCACTCCTGCACAGACCACACCACCAAGGCAGTGACAGAGCTCCCAGCACAGGAATCAGCTGGGCAAAAATGTGCTCAAAAGTGAATGTTTCTGAACTAACAAGTTTGTTCACATAGTGATAAATGGATGGAGGAAAGGGCTGTGACAGGAAGGTCCATTTAAAAAATGCTCATCCTATTTAGGAGATTTTGAGCCTGCAGTCATCTGACTGATTAGCTACACTGTGGGGTGGATGCTGCTTGACCACAATGCTCAGAAATACGGTTCATAACCAAGAATTGTGATGGCAATGAAGGCAGGCAGAGCATTTCTTCAAATGATACTGGCACAGCTTAAACCTTCCTGTCTAAGCCCTTAGGAGGCCTGAGTTAATTGAATTTCCTGGGTCTGTCCTACTGCATTTGGGTAACCTTCCTAAGGAAAAGCAACTCAGGTAGCAGATACTGAGATAAATAATACGTTCTCATTAGAACTACAGCATAAAAAACAAAGCTCTGCTTTGTTGAGAAACTCCGTTGTCAGAAACCACATGGATGGGGAAGGTTAGTTCAGCCTTTGAGGCTGGTCTCAGATGCACAAAGGACAGAAGAAAAGTTTGTGGGACAGGGTGGACTAACCCTTCTGCCTCTCTCCTACACTGAGCAGCTGAGAGTCCTTCTAAAACAGGGATCCAATCAATTAAACTGTTTAATCAGATTTTATACATCAATAAACCAACAGGCACATCTTCAGGGAAAATTGAACAGGTCAAAGCCAAGGAAAAAAAACATTGGACTGGATGTGGAATACTTAGCCAGCACCAAAACCCAGAGTGTGCTCAGTCAGTCTTCTCTGCACATGGAAAATTGTGTGTACAGAAAAGTCTATCCCTTTTCTATTTTATAACTATGGAGTGCCCTGCCTTTATGCAAGAGAAAATAAATTTGGGGCAAAACAAATCCCAAACAACAAATGCTCTCAACTCAGCATGGGATGTTTTGCAGCCTGTGATGGGCTGTAGCTCCCCTAAGAGCCAGAGGCACATTCTTGGTGGGGTCACTCAGAAAACAATCTTCTACCTACCCCAAGAGATCTTGTTCCTACTCACCCTAGGAGGGTCAGGGAGAGGCACAGGTGCATCCCATCAAATCCAGAAAATGGATAACAAATATTTTTAGAGCATTGGACTGGCATGTAGAACTATTTTCCTATTAAAAAACCAGCATCAACAAGGGTCAGGCATCTTAGCTAATCTGTGCTGCCCCAATAAAATCCAACAGTTTGCCATTGCAGACACTACTCAGGATCACTACTTCATGAAGTCCCAGATGGACTTTCAAGCTACTCTTCACTTACATTTTATTAAAAGATTTGAAATTTCTAAAGCATTTTCAAGGAAAAAAAAAATCCCGGCAAGTTCTCACTCCCCCTCGGAGCAAGCACCAGAAGTAGTATTTTGTTTTAAAAAACACTGAAATCCGGGTGCAGGGAGGGTAATGCAACAGCTATTGACCATTTCCATCTACTAAAAAAAAAAAAAAGGGCACAAAAAGAAACTCTCTTGCGGGTTTCTGAGTCAGTTTTGTTTCTTTACATTCAAACCTGTGGATGTTTGGATGGGTGGGAGGGAATTGTTGTTTCTTGGAAGCTCAATCACTGGCTGTTGTCCGTTGAAGAACTCAGGTTTAGAGGGATATCCCCTTGGACACCCACAGAGGACATGTAGGAAGCCATATTTTCAGCAGGAACATAAAGTGATGAGTTTTCAGGCAAGCTGATGAGGTCGTTCCCAAAGATGGACTGACGGTCGAGGAGGAACTGCTGGGCACTTTCAAGAATGACATCTTTCCCTAGGAATGGACAGCAGAAAATTCAGCTTCTGGAAGGCAGGTTACCTGATCTTACAGATGTGGAACTGAAAAGTGACAAACCCCCACTGCAACAGCAGCTGAGGAGCCTCACTCCAGCAAAATCACTTGGAAACACCTCAGTGAAACTTGGACTCACTCAAAAGCCCATTAAAATCAAGGGGAGTCTCTGCAGGTCACCAGGTGGGTTCTGCCTGAATGCTGAGATGCCTCACAAGTGAAAGAGGGACGAGCAAATGTTGGAGACACTGAGAAGAGGATGAGAGCAGCTGCTCTTCTCCTTCACTCAAGAACTGCCTTTCTTCCTCTTTGTAGAAGGACCAGAAGGGCTTTGCAAACAGGGGGTGCTCAAGGACTCTCTTCAGTGTATGGGGGCTTTTAATGCCTTCGAGATGCTCATGAAAGAGGCTGAGGCTGAAGTCCTTGAATGACACGCAATGAATCAAAACTGGGATGGGCTCAGGTGGCTACAGCACCAAACTGGGGCTCACCAGAGCCTCTCTTTGAGGTCTATCCCAGCTGAATACACATGAACATACATCACAATTCCACAACCAGGGCAACACTCCTGGATTCATATCTAAGGTCAATGACACGCTTTATCAGAGTCAGCAAGTGAGAGAAGATCAGTTGGACAGTTCCCTTGAGGTCTGCTAAAAGGTCTGGAGAAAGAGACACACAACCTGTGCCTCTGGCTGCCAGCAGCTACTGGGGCACCTCCTCTGCAGCAGGAGCCAGAGGAAACCCAGGACTGCACAGCTCTTACCACCCCTACCCACTGAGATCACCACACTGCTCTGAGGTGGCAATGAACAGGCAGAGAAAACAGTGGAGACACTGACAGTCATGATGTGCACCCATTGCAAAACCAGTTCAATTCCATTTACACCTCAGTTTATCCCCCACCCTTTTCCCACAGCTCAGGAACTGGCTTAGCAGCTGCTGTGGAAACACTGCTGACTGACAGTCATGAAACTAAAATAACAAACATGGTTTGGTCCCTCAAATGGCAAACAGTCAATGCTGGACATCAAATCTGCCTGAACAACATCCCACTGCCAAGTTCACAGAGCTGCTGGTGCTCCTACCTGGGCAGGTGTTGTTGAACGGTGGGTTGAACACTTTTGGGGGCAGCTCAGTTGCACTCTTCTCCAGATCCACTGTGAGTCGCTGCATCTTGATGCAAAAATATAAACTACAATGTACAATTATACAAAGACAGGGGAGCTTGTTAGAACTAGGCCATGTCTGAGCACCGGTGCTTCACCCCACTGCACAACACCCACCAGGAACACGAGCCATCCTCCCTGCCCGGCCTCTCCTCCCAGCCTCACTGCACTTCACTGAAACAGCCACACCATGTGCTCAAGGGCAGATCTGCCTGAAGGAGAGGGCTGTGGGAGGTGCAATCCCCTATTCAGCACTGGCTAATATGGCATGAAGCTCATGTCACATGAGGGGCCAGGCCGATGTCACTGTGCCTGCCCTGCCCTGCTGCCATACAAAGCAAACCCACAGTCCTCTGCAGCCAGTAAAAGAGGAAAGGGATTTTCTCTCCATTTTCCTATGACTGTCTTTAAAGTAAAACTAGCTTTTGCTTGCACAGTGCTCTAGGCACAGAGCTCCTGCAGGTATTGCTTCCAGGCTTCTCTGTACTCATGACTTTCTGTAGGACAAGCAAGAGCTCCTGGGACATTCAGTGGGCTCAAGGACTGAACTACTGAACATTGCAGCCTCCTTTCCTGGCCTTTTCTCTCATGCAATTATTTTTAAAAGGTAACAGCCCTTGCTTCCAAGACTTGCTAATTAATATTATTATTATATTATTATGACTATTTCTTCAGGAACTCTCCTTCCTAACACTCAGGAAGTGGAATTACCTAGTAAATTCAAAATTATTAAAATCTAAAAAGGATGTTGACACCATGAAGGAGGCTTAGAGACCTTTTGCATTTCATTAGAGTAGATTACGCTTGGCTTGTGCATCTGTAGAGATGGCAGAACCATCCAAGCCTTCATCCAACTTGGTTGTCAGTGAGGGCTCTGAAAATTCACCCTCCCTCACATAGGAAAAAGAACCCAGCCACGCAACAATTCCAACCCAAATGCTTCTATGAGTCTATGGTTTCCTTCACTGTTTATTAAACCTGCTGTTTCTGCACTGCAGAAATGTCTGTGTCATTATCAATTCCAAACAAATACTGCCAAACAATTTCTCCTTGTTTCTTCATGTATGGGTATGCAGGAGCCCCTGTTCTAATTGCATGGAATTTTACTGCTCCTGAAATGTACAGGGATGGCTGCACTTTGTAAAGGCATATTTCATAAAGAGCTTTGGCACAAAGACACTTTATAAATCTATGGTATTAGTAGGATGTGACATTCACACTGAGAGAAAGTTTAGAGCAGCCAGTTGCAATTAAAGACTCCAGGACACCAACAGTCAGTCAGAGCTTGTCTCCAGACAAGGCCTGGCTGAGTGGGAAAAACAGGTCAAGAGTATAATACAACACTCTCGTGCTGCCCTCAGGAGATGCCTACGTGCTGTGCTTTAGCCCACTCTCCCCTCTGGTTATGAAATAACTTCCTCAGTTGTGGACAAGCTCTGCTTTGTGGCTCCATTATTATTTAGGCAAGGAGCTCTAGGGGAAGGTGTCCCTGCCCATTGCAGGGGGGTTGGAACAGGATGAACATCAAGGTCGCCTCCAGCCCTGGCCATTCTGGGGTTCTATGATTTTTATTATCATATCTCAGAAACTCACATCTCTTACCGGGGACAGACTGGCTTCCATTTCAGTCAAATTCCACTCACTCAAAGATAAATTGGGATTAAAGACCTGTTGGGAGAAAAATACAGTTAGGGCTCTGAAAGGTGTAATGGTTTGCAATTCTCATGCCCTCCCCTGCCTGCTGGAGGGTGCAGCCCTGCTGGGCTGTGGGCACTTGTGCTGGATCATGAGCCCTGCTGCCTGCAGGGGAGGGACAGCACAGACACCCCGTGCCACAGTCCTGTCACAAACCAGGGCAGCTCTTAGTGTCGCTGCACACACACAAATCAAAGCCCCTTTCTGCAGCTCTTGAGTCCTAGGACACTCCCAGACTCGTAAGATTTTTAAAAGCATTCCAAAACTTAGTAGCAGAGGGCAGGTTACTGTTGCATCAGGGCAATTTCTTGAGAAGTCTGAGCAATTTGGGAAAGGGAGCTGTTGATCTGGGGCCAGTTTTATGATTCATTCTCACTCTTGTGACATAAGTTGCACAGAGAGAGAAGTGTGTCAGTAACAGGAAAACACTTCCTAATAAGAAACAAGAAACAGAAACCAACAGTCAGTGATAGAGCAGGCCATTAGAAAAGCTCTCTGTAAAGTCAAAATCAACCACAGACATCTGGGAACTGACTTGAAGAGAATAAGACTGATTTTTTTTAAATGGTTTTTCATTCTGTTTATCCACACAAGCTCACAATGTGCCTTTATCTGAAGCACCTCCTCAAGGGAGCATATGTTTGACATATAGATTCTTTCCTTACATACAGAGTTATTTGATTATTGGCAAAAGCCTTTCATATACCAACTATATGTACAACAATATAGAAATAAACAAACCTTCCTATTTCTGCATGTCTGCTTAAGAAAAAGACCACCATCCATTTCTAAAGAAAGGTGAGAACTGAGACTGACCAATACCTCAGCAGATAGAGAATTTTACATTGGCTACACTTCCCAGAATGAGAGGAAAAGGGAAAGGTAGGAAAAGCTAAACACAATCTAGGAATATCTAAGATGTAGAATATGCACAAAATAAATTAACCCCTACAAAGCAATTACCAAACCAGCTAGAGAGTCATATCAAACCTATTTCACATAAATGTGTCAAGACTCACGTTGATTTCATTACCAAATGCACTGTGTTTTGTGCTCCTAGAAGTTCAAATATGCATATTTAGGGAAAAAAAAAAAAAAAAAAAAAAAAGAAAGCATAATTTAAAGCTGAAATCGTATGAGCAGGTCAAAACAGATCTGTGACTCTACAGGCTACATGTGGCAGATAAAATGCCACAGGAGAGCAAGCAGCACAACCTGATTCACAGCCCAAAGGAACCTCTGTGAANTAAATGTGTCAAGACTCACGTTGATTTCATTACCAAATGCACTGTGTTTTGTGCTCCTAGAAGTTCAAATATGCATATTTAGGGAAAAAAAAAAAAAAGAAAGCATAATTTAAAGCTGAAATCGTATGAGCAGGTCAAAACAGATCTGTGACTCTACAGGCTACATGTGGCAGATAAAATGCCACAGGAGAACAAGCAGCACGACCTGATTCACAGCCCAAAGGAATCTGCACAGCTCTGCACAGCTCTGTTTGATGCAGCCTTCCCAGCAACACTCACATCCAAGAGGCTGGCAGGCTCCAGGCTGTACTGCTGGCTCCTCAGCAGCAGCTGCAGCCCTTCCAGGCTCCAGTCGGTGCCCTCCAACGGGTCTGAAATATCTGTTCTGAGAAAACACAAGGGGAAATATTGCCACGAAGGAAACTTGCATAGATACATACAGAAAGCAGGACTGAGCAGCCTTCCAGAAGGATGTTTATGTTTAAATCTCATTTTGAAAATCAAGAGCCCACTGTCAGTCTGGATTTATGCCATGTAACTTGGTTTAATCCCAGAAGTACAACTCAGCAGAGCACACAGGGGACTGGGCAGATGGTAAAACAAGTGAGACAACCCCTCTCCTGGGTGACATGTGGTTTGGGGATGGATAGTCTGTGCACATCTCCTCAACAATGGGAAAATTAAAGCTTTCCTTTGAAGAAATCCTTTTAGAGATGTACTTGCAACCAGAACAGGCTGCATTGCCATTCTCCTTGGTCCAAGATGCCTGAATTACTGTTAACTAATGCTTTTTAAAGGAGTGACTTTTAGCTGCAGGCATTCACTCTGCAGGCTGCATTTACTGGAGATACTCAGCTAAATGAGCAACAGTGTAGGCCCTGCTGTTATTAAACCCCCCAAAAGCTATAAAAATTTCTCTTAAAATCGGATCTTTAAAAAAAGGATTATTTTTCTTCTAGTAATATGTTTTTAAGCATCCAGTGGGTTCAGAAGGGGGAATTTGATTCTCTGTAAGGACTTAAAGGAAAATGGAGGCTCTTCTGATAACTCCCTTGAGTGTTTTGGGTTCCCCTCCCTCCCAGTCCTCCTTACATTGCTGCAGCTGCTATCAAGAGTGAACTGAAGTTAAGTTCCACATCATCCCCCCAGCTGCACCATGATTTCCTTCTGCTGGTGAGGTCTCCTGGACACTCCTCCATGACATGGGTACTGTTGGGATTTCAGTCTCAGAGCGCAGCTCCAGAAGTGGCTCACTGGGACCACCCTGGGGCTGAGCCTAATGAAACAGTGCCAATCCCCCTGGCAGGGGTAGCACAGTCCAGAGCAGGCCTGCAGACACAGATGCTGGTCTGGGCTCCAGCTGTCACTCAGACCTTGGGCAAATCCCTCTCAATGCAAAAAGCCTCTTCCTGCTCCCACAGCTCTGATGCACATCCTCTGACAGCTCTACCTCTGCTGGGCCCTTCAAGCAAGTGATCCACACGCCCCCTCGCTCTGTGAAGTGTCCCCTGGGATTCAAGGGTGCTCTGGCAGGTGCCACAGGTACAGGATGGAGCTCACCAGGCTGCACTCAGCAACTCGAAGTCACCCTCCCTCCCCACCCTGGGAATGGGAGGAGAGGGCCATGAGCAGGCAGGGCCACAGCTCTCCCTGCTCTCCTCACCTGTCCAGCAGTGCCCTTCTGCCTCTCCTCTCTGGTGGCTGGGAGGTCCCTGGTGGGGCTGCACCACAGCTGCCTTTGCCTTCCAGGACAGACTGAACCATGGCCACCGGCAGCACCGGGGGCTCGGAGCAGGCGCGGCAGCCGGGCAGGGGCACATCGGGCTCCGCGCTGGCTTTCACTCCAGGGCTGACTGGCTCTTCCTTGATCAGCATGAGGCACTTCTCCCTGCATCAGAGACAAGGCTTGGCACCACACACAGCTGCTCTGCAAAGGCCTCGTGCTACTGGGAAGGGCAGGAGCGCAAGCATTGCTTCCACTTCCCATCAAACTGCCCCAGAAGGTCTTTCCATTTCCTCAGATGGGCAAAAGAAGCCAGCAGCCTCTCTTTCTTTTCAGCAAGCTCCAGAAACATGCTCAGCTGGAATATCGGCAGCCACTTCATCAGTCACAGCTATAATGAATTTGCCCCATTCAATTGTTTTGCAAATATGGAAAACACATTTCCATGCACTGATCATTTCTTGGGTGAGTGTTAGGGACAGGTTTCAGGGCCACTGGGCAAGAGAGATTCCCCTGAAATAGAAAAGTCTCATCCTAGAGATAGGAATGGGATCAGTAAGACCATCGCATGCAGGAGTTAGGATTGGACCAGCAAGCACTCTAGAGATCCCAATGAGACAGGTCAGGATCTTGTGGCCCTGCAGGACTTGAACAGAAGTTATTGAGTTCTGACAGTCCTAGTCAGATGTTTTACTTGGTTGGAGGCAGAGGTTTGCCTTTTTCCAGTGGGAGAGGCACTCCATGTTATCTCCAGATGGACAAATGACAATGAAGTTTTGTTTAGAAGCCTTTTGTGTGTAAAAACATATTCTGTGTTACTTTAGGAGACTTTACAGCTCCCTGTGAACCTGCACAGCTGAAGCCGAAGTGACAAAGGCACAGAGATCAACAGGGATGGTATGTGACACTATAGAGCTTTCCTCAACATTCCTTTCAGATCATCTTCTCATCTCATGGGTCCTGAACTCCCACCAGAAGCTCAGCTGATTTAGGAAGTACCACACCTGAGCTGATTAGGGCCATGGCTGGCTCAGATGCCCAAGGTGCGCAGACACAGCACGGATCAGAAGCCACCAGATGGCACTCAGTAATTAGTAGAAATAAACAACTTAACTTGAAGGTTATATTCAAGATTTTCTGCTTTAGAAATGGCTTCCAGGCTTGCTTTTTTTTTAATCTGAAACTCTTTACATGCTTCTAGTTAATTTTATGGCTATGGTTTCAATTATGCAACAGATTTACAGGCAATTTCTAGAGTATAACTGCCTTGCCTCTAAGCCTGAGAAACTGTTTCCATGATTCATCTGTCTACTTACTTTCCACTGACATAGCTTTAGCTATTCTGCTACTAGCCCTAAATACACTGCATGTCTGTGGCAGGAAGAGATAAGCATTAAAATACCTCTGCATTCAGTTCTTAAGTTACTGGGGCCTTTTCACAGAAAAGTTGTCAAACATCGGAAGTTGTTGTGATGCAACCTTTCTGTTCTCATTAGCAGATAGATGTACAATTTGATTGTTCCTTCTTTGCCAAAGCCAAAAGGAAACCCTCCTTTCTCTCTCTCAACAAACCCAACAAGTGTTAGTATCTCATAATTTGATTAAGTGTGAGACAGTCCCTGTCTTGAGGACAAAATATAAAGAAACATGGAATATTGCTCAAAGAGGTGAGTGGAAGTTTTCAGCGTGAAACTCAGGACTTTGTTTTGTTCTTTGTTCTTAACCCCCTCTAATTCTGAAAATCTGACCCACTTTCCAAGCTGGAAAAAAGTATTCCATCCCATATCTCTATAGAGATTTGTGAATCAGACAGAAACTTGGGTAGAATTACAGCCACGAAATACTCTTGTGAAGAGTTGCATAAGCATTCTCATACCCAACTCTCCATATTTTTAATCACAAGCACATTTACCTGTCATTTTCAGGAGGGGATTGCATATTCATGATGTTGGATGGTGATGCTTCAGTAACATCGGATATGATGGGTCCTCCAGCAATTGCAGGGCTGTTTAAGCAAGAGGCAGGCTCTGTCGATGGCTAAGAGGAAAGCAAAAACCATATAGATTTATCCTTCTGACCCCAAAACAAGTCCAAGGCCCTATCTGAAATGGTTAGGGTTCATTCACTGGGACCTTGAGTCCTCCCTGTACAGAAACCAAGAAAGGTTTTACCTACTATGCAGCATAATAATTTCCTCTCACTACCAACCACACAGAGGTACAGGTGTGAAATAAACCCTGTGAAGTGTCAGCAACCAAGAGGTTTTACCATGTTTGACAATTTGCCTAGACTGCTCAGCTTCCTCTGGAGGGAAAGATCTACACAGCCCAACAGGGCAGTATGAGCCTCTCATGCCAGCTCACATATTTTAACTGCATGACACAAGTGTCTGGTGTCTGCTCTGATGATGGTGGGGATCCCTCAGAGGCTACAAAAATCCAGGTCTGGTCAGAAAGATCATAATACTGACTTCTGTAACTCATTTCTTCCTCTCTTCCCTCCAGGTGAACCAGGCTGGGGTAACAACATGGAGAGTTCAGTGTGCAGGGTCTGCCTTTCCCCACCAAAGCTCGTGGCCTCCCTCATGCAGGCATCCCTGAAACTGGGGAGCTGAAGGAGTTAAAATGTCACCCAGCTTTACAAACCTCTCTTCACTGCCGAACTCTTGCCAAATTACTCACTCCATAATCTCTACTGTTGCTCCAAACATTTCCCCCCCTGGCCAAAGTCATCCCCCAGAGCTCGGAGGCTGGGGTGAACCTACCGACTGTATGAAATAGGGGTCGTGGAGGGGGTCTGCAGACAAGTGCCGGCTGAACTTGGACACTGGTGGAGCCGAGAGCCCATTGTCAAGCATCAGAGGTCTGTGAAGAGAAACAGGTTTGTCTTCCAGCATGTACTGACAGGCTCCTGGTAGCTCGTACACAAAACATCTCCCAGCCAAGGGCTCTTCTCCCCTGTGTACTCTGGTTTTCCTCAGCTGTAAGAGTCTTTCTTGTCCGGTGTTATGGGCAAGGAAGGCTAACAACAGTTTTGGAGGAGGTCCCCATTTAAAAAGAGCATTAACCAAACAGAGAAGGGAAGGATGCAGACCTGCCCATCCTGCCCAAACCTACCCGAAGCCCTCTGGCAGCACTCTGCTCTGCACCAAGTAGCTCCAGGCTGCACACCATCCTTTGCTGCAGCCATTTAGAAGAGAGGCAGAAAAACACAACTGTGAAAGATAAAACACTAAGGATGCAGATCTGAGCTGAGGTTTCTGAAAGACAGACCCTTGTGTTTCCAAGGAAGCAGGAACTCAAATTACCCTGCACAATACTGTACAAACTGCAGTTGGGTTGTATGAAGTGTGATCCCTTGTCATAAGGGGGTCAATATAGTTGCTGTGCAGGTAGTTCTGCGCTCTTCTGCCCCTGTCAGCACAGTTTCTCACTAATTATTTGGGTTTTTTTCAAAAAAGCAGTGGTCTAACACTTTTCTTGGGCTGCAAACCTTTCACAGGGAGGGCACAGCCCTGACCATGGAAATTAGGGGTCAGATCTGGCATCTCATTTCTCTGATCGCCCAGTCTACTGGAGGAAAATTTTCCCAGTCCTGAACCTCAGCAACTCAGCAGCTGCTATTCTCCCCTTGAGCTCTTTCCTTTGCTACCTGCAGTGTTTAGCTCTTCCAAGAGGCTCAGCAGAGGGGGTAGGCAGAGATGCACATACCCTGCTGGCTTGTACAGATTATGGGCTCCTTCATTCAGTCCTGTGTTGCCTTTACAATCCTCTCAAGAGGAGTCAGCCAAGAACAAGGACACTGACTTAATGAAAATTGACTCATTTGAGCAGCAGCTTGTGGGAGGTCTGGCTCCTTTCTCTGCAGCATGGAGAAGTTGCTAAGTTGTCAAAGGCCACAAGGTAAAGGTGGGAACTGGAGGCAGGTCCCTGCCCTCAGCAAATTCCACTCAGTAGTCTCTTCCCCTTCTTTAGATCACAAGCACCACAGGGCAAGAAAGGCATAGCTGCTCTCCTGAAAGGCACTAAGCTTCCTAATTCAAGTTGCTCTAGTCACTTGCCTTAAAGAGTCTATCTAAAGATACCCCTTAGCTAAAATTTTTCCCCACCTTCCCCTTTGTAAGGCCTGCAGGTTACACACCACCAAGCCAGTGTTGGATACACACCACATTCAGTGACTGTGGGTCAAACTGAAGGTGTCTGTGGGCTGGCTGGGCCCAGCCCTGCTCCTACTGATGTTAAGTGGCAAAACTGGAACCTGTAGGACCAGCAGTGGGGTCCTGCCCTTTAGCCTCCCCCTAGTTAGCGTTCCCATCTCCCACCGCGCGCTGTGTTCCCCAATAAAGGTCACGAGCTGACACGGTGCTTCTCTAAAGAGCAGTGAATGGGGCATGTCAGCAGGTCTGACTCTGCACTTCAGCCCATTCATTTCCCATCACCATGGAGCCCCGGTCCGGTGACCGCCTGCCCGGGCGAGCTGAGCTTGTGCTTTTAGTGAGGGGGCAGCATTATGCACCCGTGAGCGTGTGCACCACACAAGGGTACTTACAGCTTCCTCTTTATCCCAGTGCTGCTGGGGCTTGATTGGAGCTGGCCAAACAGAAACTGAATCAGCTGTCAGGAGAGATCAAAATCCGGTGTTAATCAGCAGAGTGATTCAGCACTCCCTGCTCTCACAGCCATTCTTATCTCACACATTCCTCCCTCCCAACAGCACCCCAAAGCTGGGAGCAGCCATAGAATATAGGAGCCAAATTGCATGAGACATTGGAGCCTGAAACAGAAATGAGCTGTCCAAGAACTCAAACAGCTTGCCTGGCTTTCAAGGGACACAGCCAGGTGCCTGCTTTGTGCAAAGGTTCCTGGATGCATATGCTCAGCACTTTCTCTCTCCACTTGGTGCATGAAGAACTTCAGCTGGTCCTAGCAGACCTGTGAAGTGCACATGCAAACATTCCTAGGCCTGCAGTTAGACCTGGATCCATTAAAGTTTTCAGAGACATTTAGATGGGATGCTATAAAGTCTGATAAAGACTCTGCAAGTGAAAGAGGCAACTCGCTACAAGAGAGCCCGGATGGAGGTCTGAGCTCTTTCAGTTGAGTTTTTCAGCTCTGTGAATTTCAATGTTGATACAACAGGACACTAAAAAGTAAGCAGAGTAGCTTTGGAGAGGAATCACTTAGCAACATATTCCCAGGTCGGCTTGAACTTAATGCTCTGCTTTGACCTCCAGACAAAGAGAGCGTTATTATTATATATCACAGCTGGCTCTTACTCATAGCTCAATATAACAAAATAGAGTTGCATAAAAGCCTCTACAATGAAGCGTGTGGCTGGTGCAGCCTCAGAGCTGGAGGAAGGCTTGATAGCCTCGTGCATTTCTGCCCAGTCCTATGACTCCGTGATGCCACGTGAGGGTCAGAACAGGGGGACTGGGATATGTGACGTGCTCAGTCATGTCAGCACCATCCAGGAATCACTGGAGAGGCCTTTTCTATACTGGTCATGCTAGATTTTAAGGGAGATGGTTCTGCAGCCTAAAAGGTTGTACAGTAATCCCTCACCTATACCAGTAACACCAGAAAATGTAATAGTTGCTGTTACATTCCCCCAGTGGGGCAATGGGTGGCCAATTCTGCCACCTGCAGCTTCAGTGCTGGCAGGAGTGGGGCTCCTCTCTTGTACAAAGGGAAGATTTGGGAAGCCCAAAGGCATTGATACAATCAGAACACAGCCAACACAGAGCAATTAGTGAGAGTTGTGCTCTCTTGCTCAGGACTTGAACAGAAAAGTGGTTTCTAACCTTACAGAAAGGACTGACAGGGAAATTAAAATCTTTTGCTTAGGGTGCAGTCTGTGCTTTGTTAATGACCTGTTTTCACAGGAGACATAAAAGCATCACACAACTTAAAAGGAAGGGAAAACAATTACACTGCAATATCACAGTGTGGAGATTATGGGATAAGAAAAAAAATCAGAGGACGACATAGACCAGGCAGCACAAGTGAGTTTGGAGTTTGTATGACCACTACCTTGTTGATGACTTTCTGTTGCTGTGAGTGGTTCTGCCGGAGAGAAACAACTTCCCGCCAAAGAACTTCATTTTGCCTGAAAGTGAAACAGAAATTTTCCATGAGCACAGAAACATCGACAGCCCATGGTGCTGCCATGATGCACAGCAGATTCAACTGTGCAAAGTCTGTCTCACTTCGGGGCTCTTGCAGTGTTTGGCTCTTTTCAGATTTCCCAAACAAGGTCACGCAGTTGCCTTCCTTTTTCTTCCTTGACCTCAAAAGAACAATAGACCAAAGCATGGAGGAAAAACAAATAAAGAGAAGCCAATATTTATAGGGGAAAGTAACAAGAGGACACATGTTTCTGTGGAACATTTGGGCCAAACTCAGAATTTCAGCAAGGCCTAATTTGTGACTGTGAATTATTTGGATCACCAAGATTGTCCTTCCACGGAAGCCAAGAAAGCCCAACCTCTCCACAACTGCACCAGTGCTCCCAAAGACAACGAGACCCTATGGACAGAGACCCTGTGTATTCTACCTGCTTTAACCTCATACAAGTGGTGGTTCAAATGCATGTTTGGTAGTGACTGGAGCAGATAAAAAGATGCTCCTGCATCCCAGAGCCTTGAACGAGGAGGACTGTAATGATTTTATTAGCAAGAGTCACTGATTTAACCCAGCACAGACTTGTGTCCAGCTTGCATAGAGAAAATTTATTTTCTGTCTGCAAATGAAGCAGCACAGAGGGGAGCTTACAGGCTTCCTTTAACAGTAAGCCCCAGTAAGTGGGATGGAGAGGTGTAGAGTTTATTTACTGTGCTGCCTTCAAGTCTGGATGCCAGCCAAGTCCATGCTGCAAAAGGTTTTGCCAGCCAATTTATCTCTAGAGTATATGGATGTACCTAAACTGTTGAGCAAGCAAAACCTATCGTACAGGTGAAACTGATAAATCCTTTTACTTTTTAGTCTTTCTAGCGTGGATGGATGCTAGACCTGGGAAGGTAAGGTCCAGACTTCTAAAGAGCACAGTAGAACAGCTTGTACAGCAAGAATGTCCGCAGTGAGCTTTCTGTACTGGTACTGACAGGATTTTCAGCAAAGCAGCATTCCTTAGTCTGACAGCTTGTACTGGAGGTACATCCTAATTGTTCTTCACCAGTGTGAATTTCTTAACATGGATTCAGCTTGGGATTTCTCCTCTGTCTTAGTTTATAAAAATCATATTCTTTTCATCAGTTGAATGCAATTTTGCCAGATGGAGGAAGGGAGCAAGCAAATCAAAACAGAGAATAAATTAACATCAAGGACAAATCATTAATACTGGAAGTCCTTAAAAATTAAATCAAATACAAGCCCAGAAACTCATTGCTGCTGCATCTGGATTTCACAGTGCAAACTCATGCATGTGGCAAGTCTGGGAGTCATTAAATGGTGTAGGATAAAAATACGTATCCATTGCACATAAGGTGCTGGGCTGGAATGAAGTTTCCCAGTATGCAGTGTTCTCTCAAGGCCCAGAATGCCAGTGTCATCTGGTGAGGTATGAATATCATCTCTCATTATAAAAGAAAGGCTTTGGGTCTATTTGATAATTCAAGTGCTTTTTAAACAAAGCTCTCTGTCAAGATTAAAATTCTGGAGGCAAATAAAAAACTCTCCAAGTACATGATTTATAAAATCATATCCACTTCCTAATCTTTTAGTGACCATGTCTGAGTCAGAAAATCCCAGAGTCTCAGACAGCTGGAGGTCAGGCAGCCACATGCAGGAAGCATTGCATCAGGTTGGTTTGCTCTTATCCAACCATTCTGGCCATGTCAGATGACACAGTCTCATGGAGATGAGTCCATGGACTAAATGATACAGAAGTTCTTATGTTATCTATTATAACATTCTATATTTTTTAGGCCAGTCATAAATTTTGGAGGTGAATGATGGCAGAAAGGTAATTTTTTAATAGCTGGAGTGGACACCACCACATTTCTGCCAAGGACTCTCGTATGTGTGGGCGAGTTAAATCTTTATCACCATTTCCATCTGCAGGAAATAGTTATCTAAGTCCCCAGATCATGCACATATTTCCTGCCTGACCTTCTCTGTGCTTTCCTCATCTGTGAAGGGAAAACATACGAGACAGAGGCTGAGCATTAATTCATATTTTGTAGATCAGGTGTGCATAGAAATCCTGCATGTTATTGTCTCAACAGGTCTATGGTCAGTCCCTTGGCTCCACGTGCTCCCTGGGGAGGGAAGTGTGCAAGGCTCCTCCTTTCAACCATTCCCCACGATCCACCACTCAAGAGAAGCAAATGCCCGTAAGAAGCAGCCTGAGTAGGATTCAACTCACTGCTTCATGTCCTGCACTTGACACTCCATGTTCTCCTGCTGACTTCTCAGTATCTGTACCTCGTATAGCAACCTGCTCAGGTCCTCCTGGCGCATCTTGGTCTCCTCACTTTTCACTACTGACACCTGAGGAGAAAAAAATCAAAGGTGGATTTTACCTGTACAAAAAGGGCCATGGACAGAGAGAGTCATTGTGGTGCTCAGGTGCAGGACTGCCACCAGTTGAAATACCAGGACAGGCCACGTGCCAAAGAGTCTGAACTATCCCAAGGGTACTATTGCAAGAGCCAGATAAAGCAAAGTGCAGGACAAATCTATTCACACAGAGGGTCTGCTGGCAGAAGTACATTCCCTGTCAGAGTGGGGACCTATTTCAAATCAGCTTGGGGGGAAAACAAAAGTATTTTGAGGATCAGGGAGGAATTGATCTAGATAGATTTAATCTTTCTACTTTAACTACAGAGATACCCAATCAAGCCTCATCTTTTACAGCGATGAGTCTGAGGTAATGCTTCAGATTGACACACTACACTTGGATTTCCAACAGGCTTTTGCTGAAGTCCTTTTTCAGAAGTTGCAATGCTAATTCAGTAAGACAACTCTTTGGGGGTATTAATAACAGGTTAAAAGACAGAAAACGAAGGGCAGTAGGTTATCTCTTGTATAAGAACAGGAGATGGCTGTTGAGGACCCTGCAGGATTTATGCCTTATTTCTCTAGGAAAGCAGTAACAATTCAAAGGCAGAGGGGTGGGAAGCAAGCCTGGCCCTGCAGCACTACATAAACATCTTGTGACACAGAGCAAGAGAGCAGAAAAACACAGACAAAGCTCTGATGCAAGCCAAGCCCTGCAAACCAAGAAGCCCAGGTGCACATGTGTGTGGGCAGGAAGGGAACGAGACCAAGGTGATGCTGGAGTCATGCTGAGCAGGATCCGGCAGGTGCACGGTCCCCCCTCCCACACAGTGTCCCTCACCTTCCTCTTGATGTGCTCCAGGAGGTGCTCGTGGCCCTGCAGGAAGCAGAGGTGCTGGAACTCAGTGTCGTCCCGCTCAGGCTTGACAAGCCCCCCCTGCTCGATGTTCACCACCTTCCTGAAGCCATCTGCATGGAGAAGACACGGCTGATGGGCCAACAGGACCCAGAACTCCCTCCACCTCCCACCCCTATCACCCTTGAGGACATTTCTGATCACCCTCCACACTTTCTGAGCTGCCAGTGCTCACACCTGGACATGCTTTTGGGCCACACCCACCAGAAACCCAGGGCAAGGGAGAGCCCTGTGCACCCCACTGGGCACCCCTGCTGCAGCCTATGCCATGAAAGCCTTTCCACCATGGGCATGTTAGTCTGCCAGGAGCTGAAATGCCAGCTCTTAGGGAATTCCTGTCTCAATTTGCAAGCCAAAGGAATTCAGGGAAAAGTTTTTCAAAGGCACAGACCATCAACAGGTGGCACTTCTGGAAAAAACGGTCACATGTGCATTTGGAAATCTGCTCTGAGTACTTCTCTGAAGTCCTCAAAAGGTTTCTAAACTGTATTCAAGGACTGGCCTAAAATTTACAAAAATGCTACCAATAGAGTGAAACAGCAAAGTTAAAATTTGACTAAGGAACTTAATTACTCATTGAAAAAATTCCAAGAACTATCAGAAGAGTCATGTTGTTGAAGTGGCATAAAACTACACCTAAACCTCCTTTAAGGGTAAAAATGTCTGATCAGCAAGGCAAGGTTTGCAGGGAGAAGAACTGTCTGTCACTAGTTCAGTGACATGGCTGGTGAAAGGGATAAGCTCTGGGCACACGACCCACAAGAGCAGCTCATTCTGGGAGAGGTGTCACAGTATCAGGCTGCTGGATAAAGCTCCGTATAGAATAAAATGGAAAATGAATAATAATGGGTCATCAAATCGATGCAAGAGAAGCAAACACCTGGTAGGTGCTTAGCTCACATCCTAAAATGTAATCTAACAGAAATTCCATGCTGAAATTTAAGGTAAACACAAGGAGATCACTGCCCTGGGATCTGAGAAGCAGATCCTCTTTGGCAAAATCAATAATGCCACAACAAGTCATACACATGAGACCCCAAACTTGTCTATGCACAGTTCTCTCCCATGCCTCCTGTGCCACTGGCACCTCCTGTCACCGCCGTGTCTGCAGGGCCCACCTGTCCTGGGCCCTGGGAGCTGCACTTACACATGTTCAGCTGCCGGACGAAGCTGGCCATGTTGTTGTGCTTGAAATACTTGGGCAGCACCTCTTTGGCAAAGCGGCCTTGGTCGAACACATGGAAGCTGGTGCCATTCTGCAAAGGAGATAAGGACAAAGGCGAAGTCTGGGGAGCGTTCCTGACCACGAGAGGGGCCCAGAAGGAGTCCTACAGCAGGGGAAGTCTTGTTCTCTGAATTGTCACCTTGAAGCTAAGAAGAGTGACAATAGCCCTCAATGACAGATGTGCTCCTTTCAGTTCTGGTACAGTCAGTCCTCTGTGGCTGCAGGTTTGATCTTTTTCTACTTTTTGTCACTGCTTAGTTGAGAGCCCTGGATATGAGAAACTTTCGTGTCCAAAGAGCTGGTAGGTAGCTTGTGATCATCCCCTCTTGCATGGACCTCACAGAAAGACTAGAGTCTTAAGAAGGCCCTGAAAGTGGGGATTGCCATTATAACCCCTGCCATTATAATCTACTTGTTCAGGTCTAACCCAAATCCATCTGCTCCAGAGCACAGCAGTCCTGCAGGGAGCACTGCCTGGAGATAGGGCACAAGAAACACAGCAAGGCAAGAAGCAATTCATCTCTGGAGACATCACACTGGCCCAGAAGCTCTATGCACCTTTTATTGATTATCTTTAATAGTAAACAGCCACAAGGGCAACCCACAAAATGTTGACAGTCATGTTTTCAGTCCAAGCTAGCAACACACATGCTAATCAGATAAATCCTCCATTGCTGGGCTTGCATTGCAAAGATCCATGACTGCAAAACAAGGCAAGCGGCCTGGGATTGCTGGCAGAGAAGATGCACTGCAGGCCATGTGCTTCCCCTGCCTGGCCTTCTACCTGCTGACAGCTACATCAGTGCAATGACATCAGCAGATACTAGGGACTTCCCTCGGCTGCAGCCGAGTTTCGAGGGACAAGAACTAAAGACACCAGAGCCTGCACCATGCTGGCAGGGCGGGGTCTGAGACCAGCACACCACAGTCATCCTCCTGCTGTGTTCAGTGCTGTTACCAGCAGCCAGAGGTGTGTCAGCCTGGGTGGGTATTCCACAGGGGCTGGTTTGTGACACAGGAGGACAGTGTTTGGTAAGAGCCCCCGGGCTCTGTGCGCAGTAGGAGGGAACCAGTGGTGCGTGAGTCCCACGACACACCCCTCAGGGGGTCTGCAGCTGCAAGGGTGCACTCAGGGAAGTCTGGAAGTCCCTAAAACAGGGAGTGCAATCAGGGCCATGAGACAGCTCAGTGACTAAAGAGGGGCTGCTGTGTGCCTGCAGCCTGCCCACGGCCACCAGAAAACAGCCAGCTGGCAAACCCTGCTGCCCTACTGGTTGCCACTACATTTCCATCACCAAACGGTGCCAGTGGCCTCTGTGCTCGGGCTCATTTGGCAGCTCTAACAATTAACACCCACAAACACACAACTTTGGCTCAGCTGCACTTCTTCCTCCTTGCTCACCACTGCAAACACTGAACATGACTGTGCCTCAGTGGTGGTCTTTGATCATGTCTGGGGTCTTTCCTATCATTCCTTACCCCATGCAGCAGAAACAAAGGCTGCTCAAGCACTTAAGAGATTCACTGACAACCTGCACACTGGAGTTATCCTCACAGACAAGAGCCTGCAGACAGGACAGCAGGGACCAGGGTTTCCCAACACTGCAGACACTGTCCTGGGGACAGAGCTGGTTAATTCTGCTTCCCTTGTGCTTCTGCCCCTTTACTCTGGAATATAGCTGTGTGTCCCAGACTGGACCCACTGATGGAAAATGAAAAGCACGAGAGTTTTGGGTACCTCAACAACTCCTTATGGCCTCTCATGAGAGGCCATTCCTTTGAATTCAGGACCACAATGTTCTCAGAAGCTGGCACACTCAGAAAGGTTCCTACAGATACAAGAGACTTTGGGGTTACTGTGTGTTCACTGATGAAATGTGCATGTGTCAGTTTGTTCCCACACTGCAGCTGTGCCTTGGCTGTCTGACACCAAGGGAGCACAAGCTGGGAGAAACTTTGGAAGTCTTCTCTGCCCAAAGCAAAATTATTCTGCAGCAATCACGGCAGATGCTTATCTTAACTGCTTTTGACAGAACCACCAGGACAGACATGTTGTGCTCTGACAAGACAAGTCCTAGTCCAGGAATTTGCCAGTTCTCCCTAACTGCATCTTCCATTTAAAAAATTAATTGAATTACCTTTTGTCCAATCTACCATGGACACAGAGAGCAGACTTTTCCTTTCCACTTTACAACAGACTTTAGTGTATATATAAACCATTACTGCATTTCCTCTCCATCTCTTTTACATGCTAAGAAACAGTTCACTGGTCCTTATGGGTCCTATTTTCTAGAAGTACTGATTATACCCAGAAATCTTAGGTATGAACACAGTCACTCAGTTCCAATATCCCCAATGTATAGAAGCTGAAGAATATGAGAAACATGGAAACCTGCAGCAACAGGAAAATGAGACACCGAAAAGCCTTGCCAAAACCTCCAAGGATGTAGTTGCAGCCTATGTTAGTTTGCAGTAAAACAGAGCATGGTGGTTGTCAGCCAAAAATAACAATGTTCTAAGTGTAACCAAGAGGGGACTACTTATACAGGTTAGAAAATAATTCCTAGCTTCAAAAACCTTATTTAAAACACGTGATACCAAAGCTTGGGGGTTCTCAGAGGTATGGCCATGTAATACCAGCATCAAACAACCATGGCCACAGATATCAATGCAGCTCAAATTCTATCTCAAGGTTTGAATGAAAACTCTACTGGACACAAATATAAGAAAGGCTGCTTTTTTACCACCCCTCTTTAAACCTGCTTGTGTTATAGATTCTTAATTTTGGAGAACAAGTTTATGGACACAGCTTATCTAATAACTCCCTGCTGAAAACAAGTCATGTTATTTGCAGCAAGTCTTAGATCAAAAGCACAATGTGGTATCAAAGTGCTGTATGAAGGGGACAAATAATTTTATTTCTGTGATTGCACTTAGTATATTAATGCCTCTGTGACAAATAAGAAGCCAAAGCAATCTATCCCTATGAAGCTGTACAGACAATATATACCCACATCACCGTGACCATCACACAGATGCCTTGAAAAATCAAGTAAAGCTTTTCCAAAACAATTTAGGGTGTCAGTCTGAGATCTGTTCTGAGATCTGTTTAAACTATAGGTTTGAGTCTGAGTTCTGAGTGCTGTTTATCTGCTGCCTTCTCCCTAGACATTTGTGAGAGGCTGCTAAGAAACACGTGAGATGATACAAACAGCAGTGAAACTTTTTAAGGGCTTTGCACATTTCCTAGAAAATTTTAGGGAGCTGCAAATTCAAGCAAAGTGAAAAGCATCTCTCTCAAAGCATCTGGAATTCTTAGAATTAGAGTATCAGACACTTTTTAGGACGTTTCAAGTGAAATGTGTAAATATTATAATTAAAACACCCACAAAACAGTTGCCCCTCTGAAACAGAAAAGCCACAATATTTCAGATAAATAATACCAAGTCTATCGAAAAGTGCCTGTACTTGACTCCTGGTTTTTGCCCTCTGTCAGTAACTGGGCAGCACCTGCCAAGCAAAGGGCAGCTCCTGTGCCACGCAGTACTCGGGCCTCACACCTGGGTTTTCCCTGGTGTTGCAGGCATTAGTGACACCCAACACCTGCTGTACTTACAGAACTCCAGCAGATGAGATGGTTCGTTTCAGGGTCTTCCACCAGCGTCCAGAGTTTTGTTAGGAAGGCTGGGACATTGCTGGAGTATCCATCCATCACCAGAGAGCTGGGTGAATCCTGCATAGCTTTGCAGTGTCCCAGCTACACTAACCCCATTGCCGTGGGCGCGCCTGCTTCCCTGCACGCGCCTGCGTCCCACAGAGAATGAACCACCCAATTTTATCCCAGGCCAGTGGAAAGTAGGCGTCCAGGGAGTCACATCAGCAGCGCTGCTCGCACTCTTAAAAACTCAGCACAATGGGATGGCATCACCAGCCCCAGAGAACAATACACAGAATGAAAATGCACTGCAGCCGATCTCACAGAGCTGTGAATAAATACGCAGCGTCATGCAAAGGGAACACGTGCTGCCCACCTTATGCTGGGAGGTGAGCAAGTCACCAGAGCAAACCCACCTGCCCAGAGCCTGTGGGACACCCAGGCACAGCAATCCCAGGTTTGTGAAGGCACCTGAATTGTTATATTGCAATTTTCTTGTCCTAAACTTTGGCTGGCACAGACGAACAAGAGCTGGCCGGACTCAGGGCTGCAGACCTTCAGCAAGACTGTGAAAAGTCAAAATTGTAAGCAGGTTTAGCTACAGATCCTGTGTTATTTGTCAACAGAAATTATTTAGCTCTTTCATGAGAAAAGAGGATGCTAAAAACAGCTACACATAGACTCTATTAAACAATATGGTTTTATCATTAATAAAAATGCTTTAGATAGCTCTAAATACATGCTTGCAGTGTGGCTTAATGCCAGGGTCATTTCAACTCAGAAACTGCTCTTTAAATAACATAATAAAATATAAAATCAACATTAAATTTTCCTGAGGTCCTTAGCAAAAACTTGTAAAGGCTAAGCTCAACATTCCTCCTATAAAATGAAACAGAGTTCTCACCTGATGCCTACAGAGTCCTTTAAGGCCAAACACTGAAAGAGTCAGGAGGTGAGAAGAGACAAGTGTCACAATAAGGATAACAATGCATTAATTTTTTCTTGCCATCTTCAAAGGGCAACCTAGAACAATGTGCCTAAGAATGTGGTATTTCCCCTAAAACCCAAATCACCATCAGTGACTAAAAAAAGTCACTGCCTTTTTTTTACTTGCACCCAGCAAGTAACACAAATTCTATATAAACAGGTGTTAGTCATGTAAGATAACATCATCACACATAGAAGTCACAAGGTCAATAGTGCCACAGCAGAGTGGAGTAAATGTTTGACATGTACTGGAAACAACGATCTGGTTATTCCTGCAAAGATGCTTGGACAGAGGACCCCATTCCTCCTAGCTGACCCCTGTGAAGTGCCAAGCAGAGCTGGAAGAAACTGCTGCAGCCCCTTGTCTGCACACCTGCAAGACTCTCTGTCTATCTCAAAGAGAAAGATAATAGAATATTCGGACAAGGATTTCTTCTGGGATGTAATGCCACAGTTCTGGCACTGGAGCAGACATTTTGCCAATTCAGTCAGGTTTACACATGGGAAAACCTCCAAAACTGCAATTAATTCTCAAGAGTCCCTGTTGAGGAAAACCAAAACAGAAACAACAAAAAAAAAGGGACATGGACACACATTAGGATTTAATTAACAAATCAAACTGGACTACAGAGGAGGTAAAAAAAACCATTCAAACTTGTAATTTCACCATATCTTGAATTTGAACACAAAAAATTAGGAAAAACTCTTGTCCATTTGTTTCACAGTTTTTTTCAATCAATCCTAAGAAGCTGAGTGATACTTTTCAAGAGTTAAAAATGTCAGATCAAAGCTCTTTGGGGGAAAAAAGGTCTTTTTTCCTACAGTGAGGTTTTGCTACTCTGAGTAATAAAAATGCAAGGGAATTTTCTGGTAGTGCTGCACTGGTATTCAAAAAGCTGAGACAGATTTCTCAAACTGTGGGGGAAAAAACCTCTTTGCAAGCAGAAGCTCTGCACAGAAAACAGCCTCACATATCCATTTTTTACTGATAGTGCAACAGAAGGCCTAGAGTAGAAACCAGCAGCTTAATGATAGCGGTCCTTGCCTGTGATGAGATGTTGCAGTTTGGGGAAAAAACCTTTTATGACTGTGACTCCAGTTTGCAGAAACTGCACTCATAATGTCTGACATAATAAGGGAGAAGTGTATTTTGATCAACCTTTCCTGTGGTTGCAGGAAATAATGCAGAAGAATAAGTGCCTGGGAAGAAGGTTTAGAGCATCGGACCATTAACCTAACTTTCCATTCGCCGTCTTCCAAAACGTGTTGCAGCTCTCTTCTAGATTTCTGCACAAACAAAACTACCACCATGACATGTTTTTTCAGCCCTCTCATAACCAAGCAAGAGATTTTTAAAAGCAAACATTCCCCTTGCCAGGCCAGCACTGGAGTGTGGGCCAAGTCTCACAATCTCACTCTGAACTTCATGGCATGCCCTCTCGCTATGGAAGCGCCAGGTCCCAGAGCCACAGCATTACCTCAGCAGCGCAGGTCTCATTTAAATGAAAACCTGCGCATCAAGAGACCCTCCAAGTAGGGTCAGAGTTGAAACCCATGAAGCAAGTATGGAGTAGCAACGCAAAAAGCGTAACACAGAGGGGAACACAACTGCACATTTTTCTAGAATGTGCTGCTTTGAAGCGTGACTCTTTACTTTGAGTGTGAGGTGGCAGCAGCACAGCAGCTGTACTATCTTATCTACCATCATATCAGTGACAACCCCCTTCCCACCCAGCCCAGCTACAGCAGCCAAGTGACACCGTCCTACTTCCTTCCTGGGAACTCAGCATCTTCTTGACAATCACCTTGACAGCTCGGACACTGCTTTTCTACTTTTAGCTGCTTTTAATAGTGTCTCTAACACACATCTGCCAAAATGTTAAGGCAAAATGAGATCTCATGTGTTCAGCTCCTTTCATTTTATGATTTCCTTAAAGCCTTTGGAGCCATCAAGAAGGATCCTGAATCTCTTAGACAGTAAGAGTGTGCTTTTAGCCTGACGACTGCTGCCAGCTCAGGGCAGCCTGTCCTATCTCAGCCCCAGACCCCAGGCAGATGTGCCACTGAACCCTGACACCCCAATTTTGTGCCAGCTGAGCCCCGCTGAGCCCCAGCCTCTGCCCTCACTGCCATCTTTACTTCCCAAGTGGGACACAACAAGATGAAACTCCAAGTGCTCATCAAGCACTTTGATTTCACCCCATGGGATGCTCCCAGAAGGCACACACTCAGCAAGGGTTAGCAGAGGAGAAACTTGGGGCTCAGCTACCTATTCTTTTTTTAACCCCACAATATACAGCAGGCAGATTGGCTTCAAGGAGAAAACATTTACAGGACATGGGTGGGTGATGCTCTCCACAGCAACTCACGCTGTGGTTCCCACCTGGTTCTGGGAGCCAGCACTGCTTCAGGTTTGGTTTTTGTAATGAAATGTTACGATGTCCAGGTTCATTTAACCCCATCAGACCTTAAATGTTTGAACTCACTTGCTTAAACTGTTAGCAAGTAAATGCTTTGTTTCCAAAGCACTGGCACCATTAGGCCTGCTGACCCTGAAGGGGTCTGTGGGCACTGCCTGCCCCCCTGGATCTGACCCTGTGAACCAGAGAAGCCAGGAGATCCAGCCCAGAGCAACCCCTTTACAGATCTATTTGAATCATGTTTTCCCTTTAGCAAACAATTAAGTTTATATTGTTAAAATACTGTTGTTGTAAAATAGCATCAGATATATATGTATTTTTAGTGTTTTAAAATGATTCCTGCTTTTTTTTTTGTAGTTCAGTCTCCCAGTTCGCACAAATCACAAGCCAGAGTGACGGCAGCTTGCACGTGGGACAAAATCTGGCCCCAGGCCCACGCCAGCATTTCACCAGCTGGGGACAAATAAGGGAGCTGCTATTATCCTTCAGCTCACAGGGCACCTATGCAAGGCAGATGCAGCCTGGGCAGGAGGTTGCTACCTGAGGTTGAGCAATGAAGACCCAAATCGTGCTTTGATTGCCACAAAACCTCTCGTGGACTGGGGAAATGCTGCTTCATTCTCTGTACCTATCCAAGCTCTCATTAGCAGCACCACGGCGGAAAGCTGACAAGTCCCAGCCGGGACCCACCAGCCTCGCGTGTGTCAGCCACAAGCCATGCAGGGGCTTCAAGTCACCCCACTCGCCTCCATCCCTAATGTTCCAGGGATATACAACCAACCGGTCCCAGCCCTCGGGCAGCTCTGGAGCCACCTGAACAGAGTATTTCTGACAGCTGACACAGCCTCCCCTACACGAGAGACCAAGCGGCGGAGCTGGGTGGGCGGCTGGCGGAGCCACCGCCGGCCTCGCGGCGGGGACACCTGGAGGCGTCAAGGCCCG
>VZTI01001048.1:598870-612522 GCA_013397865.1 Struthidea cinerea | reverse complement strand
GGCCGGGCCTGGCTGGAGGGGCCGCGCTCCGGGCCCCGCGGTGCCGGGCTGGGGGGACACCCGGGCACCGAGCGGACATCCGGGCAGCGGGAGCAGCCGCCGGCCCCGCGGGAGGCACAGCGCGGCGGGACCGGGGCTGGAGGCTGCTCCAGCGCTTTTCCCTCAGAAACTGCGCCCTCCCAGCGAGGCTGTGACGGGAATTGAGCGGCAGCGGCCTGACGCCTGCCAGAAGTCAGCGAAAAAAGGCAATAACCATGCTCACAAACGTGACTTACCGTCCGGGGCTGATTTTTTAAAGAACCCCACAGCGGTTTGACCGCGGAGCGGGGACTGGGGCAGCGCTCACTGGACGGGAAGATTCACCCGCTGGGTTAACGCTGCAGAGGCACGAGAACAAAGGGCATAAACAAAGCACAGGGGTGCTCCTGAGCCATAGAATCACAGAATGGTTTGGGTTGGAAGGGACCTTTCCAAGGCCATCTAGTCTAACTCCTCTGTGGTGACCAGGGACATACTGAACTAGATCAGGTCACTCAGAGCCCTGTCCAAATTGGCCTTAAATATTTTCAGGGATGGGGCATCCACCACCTCTCTGTGCCAGTGCTTCGCCACCCTCACTGTAAAAAATTTCTTCCTTGTATCTAATGTAAATCTACCCTCTTTTAGTTTAAAACCATTACCCTTCTCCTGCCTGTGTAGAGTGTCCTGTTACAAGAGCTCTGGGCCCTGAGAACAACCAGGGGACCAGGAACTTGAGGAGAACATCTCTGGCTGCAGTCCATGGGAACGTGCCAGAGCCAGGACTGCTGGGCGCTCCCTGGAGCACCTCAGTCGTTTCACGTTTTGCCAGCTTGGCTGGTCAGTCAGAGGCACAAGGACTGAAACTCTGCTTCAGAGTATCTTTGGACTGTAAAATGAATGGATTCCAGTGGAAAATGAAAGCAAAGCTTTGTGAGCTGCTGTCTTTGGGATACCATGTCCCACTGTGCTGTGATTTACAGAGTAACAGTAAACCCCTCAAAGGTTACACTTGCTTTAGAAACATCAGCACTCCTCTAAGAAATAAGGGTAAATCCCTATCAGTCTGTCATGCTTGTGCTGTAGCACTCCCCTGGCATCAGGCCATTTCCCCTATGGTCTCTGAGCTTGCCTGTGTGATTTTGTAGGGTGCTGAAGATGGCAGGCAGCCCCACTCCTTGGATTGGCAGTGCTTATCTCTTCCTTCAATCGACGTGCAAGACCATCGCTCTGCCGTCGCTCTACGAGAGCTCTCAGAAGAAGCCTTGTGTGTTCAAGGCCCTGAAGCTGGCATTAGCAGGTACCCATCCTCTCTGGTATCTTGGTGTGCAGTGCCATGCCTTCCTTTAATCTCACATTCATGGGTAAGGAAAGTTTGTGCTCACTCTGTTTAGGAAAGGCAATAATATGGAGCAAGCTCAGCAGAAGTTCACCAGGGAGAGGCTGAGGGAGTTGGACCTGTTGAGCCTGGGGAAGAGAAGGTTTCAGGGGACCTACCAACAGCCTGCTGATACCTGTGGGGAGGGAGAGATGGAGCCACTAATGTTCATAGTGGTGCATGGGGAATGAGAGGCAACAGGCACAAATTGAAATGAGAGGCAGACACCAGATAGAAGGACAAATATTTTCTCCATGAAGACAGTCAGGCAGTTGCCCAAAGTGACTGTGTATTCTCCATCCTTGAGGGCTTTCAAAATGGGACTGGATAAAGCCCTGAGCAACTGCTTCTGACCTCTGAGCTGACCCTGCTTTGCATGGGAGGTTGGGCTAGACACTGTCTGGACTTCCTTCCAACTTGAACTATCCTATGAATTTTGCAACTTTATTAATGTTTGTTTAAATCCATTTATATAAGAGGGGAAAAGATTGCAATTACTATGAAAGAAGATTTAATTGCTGTCTTTATACCACCACAGAAACATGATTTCTGCTTTGAGAAGCTGGTTTTAAAATCAGGTGATAGTCAGTATAAATTCATTTCTGACATAAACAGACACACTTACATTAGCTTGAGGTGTATATAACCCTATTTACATCAAAAAAGGACTTGAGATGCAAATAGCCATAAAACTATGTTTCTCTATCCACCCTTGCCCCAAGAACACTGCAGGATAATAGTAATTTGAAGAGTTTATCACACTTACCTAGAAAGACTCTCATGGTGTTTTTTACCTGTCACATGGCTGAGACTGTATTGTTTAATTGGGCTTGTCTAACTATTCTGCAGTTTCTTCTGGAAATCATGCCAAGTCAGTTTATCCAATACAGGCCTGCTCGTCTTGCAGCTCGATCCAAATATGGGAAACAGGAAGCAGGCAGCCTAACACAATTGTCCCATTAGGCTTCATTTATGGCTGCTTTGTGGCACTGGAATGTGAATCTGCTCACACATTTAAAGGAAAGCTCACAAGACTGAGATCCTACCATGCTTATTCAGACCTGAAAAGGACATGAAATCTGAAGCTGTCTGAGGTTTCATGCAGAAGTGCCTGCAAAGTCCTGTCTTTTGAGGCAGCTTTACAGCTGTCTTGTACACTATTCATAAAGGTTTCCCTGTCTCCGCAGCTTTCCCTCCCCAGCCCTCTTGCCCTATTATGGAAATTTTGTTTAATAAGCACTCATAAAAAGCAAAGTCCGAAGGAAGTAATAAAAAGACATTCCTGGTCATCCACAGTGAATTGAAATGCCTTTTCTAGGTGCCTAAACCCATGTGTCAGTTACACATCTGGTCCAAACTAGACCAGATGCAAACAGGACTTAGTAAACATGTACAGCCGCTGTTAGTTGCTGTACTTTTAAATGCCAGGTCACTTGTCCTGCTTAGTGTGGAGCACACAAGTCTGCCTTGCCTTGGGATTGTCCTCCATGCCATGACATGTGGTTTAGAAATACCTGATGTAGTGCCAAGTGTGAGCTGGTGCCTCCACACAGCCCTGTGCAATGACAGCCCACAAGGTTCAGTCAGGTCTGGAAGCAGGACAGCAGCCTCCCATGGGCCTCTGCTGCAAAAAAAGAGAAAAACACATACTTTGAACTGTCATCATCAGCATATAAAATCCTGTGGAGACAAGGATAGTGAGCACAGCTAATAAAAATTAAATTTTGCTGGGAGAAGGAAGAATGAAGTCCTGGCAATTTCTGTTTCCACATCCCTCATGCTCCTCCTACACTAATGTTAGAGGGTACATCCCTGGCTTCTCCTTGCTTAGGTTTTACCATGAATTAATTCTCTGTGCAAAATAACAAATCAAGGCCCAGTCTCAAGAAGCTGAATCCCTGTGGCTGGATCTGCCATTTGCTGTTTGTGAGATTTTTTAAAGGCTCAGAGAGACAAAAGTTACCTCTAGGCATGGGCTGGAGAGGAAACACTGGGTCTCTTTCCAGGACCTTCATCACTGCATAAAACTCCAGTCACAAGGACTGAATGCTGACTGAGCACTGAGCTGAACTGAGCTATCATCTATAAATTTTGCTGTGCTACCAGTTCGTCATAACCATCTCTGCCCTGGAAATGGAACCTCAAATTTAAAACTTGCCCTAATAAGCAGTGTTGATGTAATTACCTGGGTTGTAGTTCCATACATCTTCAGCTGGACACCATACTTCATGGAGATCAGTGGTGGCAGGGCAGCATAAACTTAATCCTTCCCTCTTGGTTTTACATACAGGTTTTTCCATCCCAGACGACTTTATCACAAAGAGAATTCAAAAGCTACTCCATTGCAGGCTTGTTGTGGATGGGCGTGGGTCTAGGTGGGCTGGCTCATGCCTGAATTGTGACTGTGCTCACTTCTCCCTGTCAGACTCCACAGGCAGCGTGAATGGTGTGGACATGCTCAAAGTGCACTGCAGCCACCCACACCTGATAGTCCAGCTCAAGTTCTGCAAGCGGGAGAACTGCTGCCGCTTCCTGCGGAGTTACCGGGAAGGAGCACTCCAGAAGTCCCTCCAGAGTCACCTCCAGCTCTCCTTGGCTACGACCACAGTGACTCTCGAAATGGAGCTGAAGGCTGGCGGTGAGCACCTTGACAGGATGCTGAAGGATGAGGATCATTGCCTGGAGTGCATCTACAGAGAAAAGGTGAGTGGGAGAGGGAGGGAAGCTGGGCAGCAATGAGGAGGGGTGACACAGGGCTTGAAAAGGTGGGTGCAAATCTTGTTCTGATGCAGCATGTTGGGTTAACAAATTTCTCTGTCCTTCAGCTCTTAACTAATGTGGAGAAATAGCTCTTCCCTTTCTCAGAAAAGAGCTGTGCACTTTTCTGGAAGGGCAATAGAGTTACCTAAAGCCGCCTACAAAGATCCTGCTAACTCACTGTGGCTTCTGTGTATAACAGCTGGTATGGCTGTTATTCCCACTGGGACAAGGAGTTCTAGACGGCGCAGCTGAGGGCACAAGTGTGCCTCAATACAGCTGTGAGGCAGGCAGAGAGGACAGTCCTGGGTGGAACCATCACTGCTCTGCACCTCCCTCCCCTGCCTCACACACCACCTCCTCCCAGAGCGGCAAAGGTAACGGCAGCTGGAAATGAGCAATGAAGTGAGTGCAAACACTGCACATCACACCAACAACTTGTGTCAGAGTGGGGACACACAGCATCTGCTGTCAGCAGGAGTAGGCTATCCTTCTGAAGGCAAAGTCCCTCTCTCTCCTCTAACATCTGTCTCACTGCATATTTTGGCACTGGCACTCTAATCTTGCTTGCAAGAACAGTGAGATCTTGTCATCTCACTACAAGGCACTTGACATGATTAAACTCTCTGACTTGTTCCCCTCCTCTTTTTTTTTTTCCATCTGGAACTTTAGCTCTGGTTCCTCTAAATGGTCCTGAGAAACAGGCACTCACTATCTACTCAGGAATATCAGGCACAAGAGCATGTTTTGCCAGGTTGCTTTTCTGTAAGTGCAGAGAATGAAACTCAAACCTTTCATCCCCAAACCAAACAACATGTGATATCCCATACTCTGTGACCTGTCGCTTGCTGCTCCCTCCCTGTGCTGAACTAGCTGACTGAACAAAAGAAAGGGGCTTATTCTCAGTTCCCCAAAAGTGACTCAGTCTGACCCCTGCCTAACAGTGCAACAGGCAGAGAGACGGCACTGGGGCACAGCCATCAGCAGCTGAGAGCAGTGCTGGGTACCTGCTGTAAGTGAGCTAAACCAGTGTTTAGCTCTGACTGAGGCACAGCACTGCCAGGTTTGACTCTTCCCATGTGCTTTGCCTTCTTTACTCCTTTTCTCATTACCTGCTTTTTGGAGGTCAGACTAATTTTCTCTTGGCTAGTGAAAAAAACTGGCTTGGTGAGGACCCAGGAACAGCAAACCTTAGGGAGCAGAGGGGCAGAGAGAGAGAGAAGGTGGGTAACAGGAGCTGCCTGCTTGGGTGGCCATGAGCTGTTGGATCAGGTCACCCTGTTCTGTGGGTCTGACCCTCCTATGGAGTTGGAAGAAGCCTTGCTGCCTGCAGTGCACCCTAATTCTTGCTAGGGGCTGCTGGAAATGAACGTGGGCTAGTAGCAGTTTTGTGCAACTTGTAAGCACTCACTGCTGCAGGTGAGAAACCCAGGAGGGAGAGATTGTCTATTTCATATCACATCACATTACAGATTCAGATCCACACATTTACAGCCAGAGCTCCAATAGACCATCTCATTTGGCTGGTTGACAGCTCATGCTATATCTCATTGCTCATCTCTTGACACCAGCATCTACAGCTTTGCAAGGTGGTGGCCCTGGCAGGAGTTACTGATGCCGTTTGCATTACAGCCTGACCGCCTGCCAGATGAGGAGATCATGGAGCTGGAGGAATGCCTCAAGAGCCTGATGTTTCACCAGAGCACCAACAACAACGTGGCTGGAAAAGATTGCTTATCTCTGCCTTATCCTCCTCAAGGCAGCTCCTTTCCCCCACATGTCACCTTCATCTTTCAGGGACAGCAGTTTGGTGAGTAGCTAGAGCTGATCAACAGAGCCCTTGGTCTGCCTCACAGCCCATGAGGGAGAATTATCATGACTACATATTGGGGTCTACCTCAGATAAACCAAGGATTTCCCAGCATCCCGTAAGGAAGGAATTGCAGTAGCCCTAAGATACTGCCATGGTGCTTCAGATCAGGCCTCAACCTGTTTTCTTTTCTGGGGTGGCACAGAACCAGATGTTTCAGAGTCTGTGTTCCTTCCATGTTCCTCACATTTTAAAATAAATACTGGAAGGAAGAATATGGAGTATTTTTCTCTTCTTCCTTGTCACTTGGTTGAGGTGAGTTAATAGTGTAGACTGGATCAGACTGGGGAAGTTACTGTGGGCACCCTCAGCCCTACTTTCAGACAGGACTGATTTCTCCAGGCTCCTTCAGTTCACCAGCTGGCTTTAGGGTCTGTCTCTACAGAGAACTTTCAGACAGTCTCACATAGCAGTATCAGCTTGAGATAAGCTAGATAATTTCTGAGCTTGCTTAAGCTGTGCACAGTCTCCAGTGCTAAACAGCTGAGGAGAGAGCTCCTGTCAGCATTTCAGTATTTTGAGGATGCTTAGGTAGGGAACAGGGGACTTTGTCAAAAAGGCCTTACTAAGTTGCCTTTGAAAGGCTAAAACAAATTAAGAGGGTGTCCATCAGAAAAAAAATTTAAAAAATAGCTCTGGCAAACCACAGGACAGTTCTGAGGGAGAAAAAAAGAAAACAGGCCTTCCCAAGCTTGCAGGGTAGGGGCAAGCCCAGATGCTTTGTTGTTGTGGGAGGATTTCTGTAAGGGAATAGCTGGGCAAGGCAGAGAGCTCAGACTCCCTGCTCCACAGAATATTGACCAAACCTTGAACTGGCCCAAGCTGCATCACATCAGCCATGAAACTTCTATGTCTTACCTGGCCTCTGCCCCTTTCAGACAACAGAACAATCACACCAGACGACCACCAGAAGTTTGCCAAGTCCGTGTCCAAGAAGTGGAAGCAAGTGGGTCGCTCTCTGCAGAAATCCTGCCGGGCCCTGCGTGACCCTGTCATTGACAACCTGGCCCTGGAGTATGACCGAGAGGGACTCTATGAACAAGCCTATCAGATGCTCCTCAGGTTCATCCAGTCCGAGGGCAAGAAGGCCACAATAGCGCGACTGATCGCAGCCCTGGAAGAAAACGGTCTCGTCAGCTTGGCTGAGGAGCTCCTGGGCCTCCATTCCAATGAGGACTGCTCCTAGAGCCTAAAGGACAGTGCCATTGCTAAGGGCTTTCCTGCTTTAGCTACTGTATGAAACTGCTGCCAGTGTCTGGGAATGTAAAGTCCTGAATATCACCACAGGTTTCCATCTAGGTGGGAATGCTCAGGGGAGAGGTTCTGTGTTGGCAGAAGCCAGCTTGGACCTCTGACTTTCCTTATTTCATTGTGTTTCCAGAAATAGAGCACTACCTTCCTGTGAACTGGTGAGAGGCTTTCACCCTGACTTCCTTCAGGACTGAAGGAAGGGAAGGTAACTTCCTTCAGGACTGTGACAGGGAAGCAGCCAGACAGAAAGCCCTAGGGGAGAATGAGGGAGAGGAGAAAAGCAAGCAAGGCTTCTCATAGAATTTCTCTGGGAAGCAGACAATGCCAGTGCTTCTCAGGCTGTGTCCAGGGCCATCACCTGGAGAGCTGCAATGCGTTTTTATACTGAAAACATTTTTGCCCTCAGCCATGACATCAAGTAAAGACAAAAGGAAAAGTAAGGAAAAGTCAATTTTATATTGTTTTCCTTCTTTTTTTGAAGAACAAAGAACATCTATGGCAAGAGTATCTGTTCTACCGTGCTCTATTGTAGCTCCTTCCCACCTCTCACCACCCGGAGGTTCTCCTTCTACCTGGGACAGCCATAATCTTCCAAAGAGTAAAAGATTGCTGCTGTAGAACAAGTGGCAGGCACTGAACAAACAATATGGACAAACTCAAATTCAGACAATGATTGTCAACTTTTTCTCATCTGTGGTAGACAGTAATATGTTAATTAGCTCTTGCCTGCCAGCCTGAGGGAGCCTGCAGCTGTGGAAAGCAAAGCACTTCCAAGTGCTGGAAGGAAAACACTCTCTTCGTCAGCAAGTTACCTGTGGAGCATGGATTGGAACTGCTGCTCTCAGGTGCATTGCAGCATCATCAAATGCCATCCTGAGCCCACAGAGCTGAGCAATCACCTGACCCAGTTGGCTGCTTGTGCCTTCACTCACTTCCTAACCACCCACCCTCGGCCTGCTGGGCCCCTGGAGGGGACAGCTCACCCTGCTGTGTCCCACAGGTGTCAGGATCTACAGAGAGCCTCTCCCTGGCACTGCTGTCACTGTGTGACAATCGAGCATCAGCTGTCACTGTGCCTGGATTTACCTGCACTGATTTTTAGGGTAAAAATGGTTTAAGAGACAAATCTCCCAAACCCCAAGGTTGACTCCTGCTTTCTGTTCCAGTGGGAGAAGCTGAGTGTCCCCTGGTATGGCTGATGCAGACTGCAACAGAGCAGCTGCACCTTTGCCGTAACAACACACAGAGCAACGAGTGTCTGGCATGACACGGGTCCCATGAAGCACAACAGCAGCTCAATTACCTTTTACATATTCCCAGTGCTTTCCTGATAGGTTTTTACCAATTCTATCCTTTTTTGCCCTTCCCATCTGTGGGAATAGCCAGTGGGCCGTGGAAATGATTTCAGATGCAGAGGGTGGCTCTGGCCACACACACAAAGTTTGTGTGCACATGCAAATGTCTGGCTGCTGGCAGTCATGGTAGGAACAACTCTGAGTCAGGGCCTGATGGCCTTTTAAACCACAACTCACATCTTGCTCCTGCCTGGAGTCAAAGCTGTAATTCAGCAAGGAGGAACACAACCTTGGATTCGGGTGTGGGCTCAGATCCGAGCTCCTGGGGCTGGAGACGTTCCCTTGCCTTCTGCTGGAACACCTGCTGTGAGCATCGGTCACTGGAGACCTGGATGGGCAGGATTTAGATGGCCAGCTTTGACCCGGCTGGGACCCATGTGCCTCAGATGAGCTGAGTATCACATCCTTAGTGTAAGCCTAAGTGTAAGTAAGAAAATTACTCATTTTCTGCAGATTTTGAACCCCCAAGGTTACATACAGAGCCAGGAAAGGTAAGGAAGGGGGTTAAGGATGGGGAGAAGGTTTTCAGGGTGTGAGTGAATCTGCTTCCATCTTGCCCTTAGCTTCCAAGGAAGCAGGACTTCAGGCAGGCCCCATCTCTGCAAAGACTGTGGCTCCATCACCTTTTATTAAGCCATTTTACATTTTACATATTTTACAAGTGCCATTGCAGTCTCATCTCCTCCTTCCTGCTCCACATCCTACCCTCTCCCTTCCAGCAGTACCAGTGCTCTTCCCAAAATGAAGCAATTACCTCTCTGACTGTTTTGCTTTTAGGACTGACACAGTGGTGCTGATCTTAGCTAATTTAGGCTGCTGTGGAACCATACCTCAAAACATTTAGCTTTCCTGCCAGATCCCAGCTGGGGAACTCTGCTTGGCAGAAACCCACCTGAGCAATCATATTTTAAAAAATTAAAAAATCAGAAACTTGAAAATTACTTTAAGAGCAAGAGGGTTTGCTCTTGATTTTGCAGAAATGACTTTTTTAAGAAAACAAGGTCATATGCATAGCCTGCTGTCTCATTTGTAATGAATATTTCTAAGCTCTCAGACCAGCTATTCATGTGCACAACTTGCACATATAAGGCAGCCACTGAGTAGTGACAATTACTAGTTTTTGTAACAGCTGTTAATGCTCAAAATGAGAAAGTCTTATTATTCAGCATCTACTTCAAGTCCAGAAAACTTTTTTGCTGCTATTACTCTTTTACAGAGGACTAACCATGAATGCTTTCTTCTGAATGCAAGCGTTGTACATTTTCTTTCTGCCAGCACTTGGCATGTATATTTCCTCTTACTCACATATTCCCTGTCAGAAGTGCCATTAAGTGCTGGAGCCCCTGGCAACCTTTCTGGAATATCATAATCTTTAACAGCATTCACAGGTGCCTTCATTGCAGAGGCTTGAAGGAAAAGGGCTTTTCAGTGATATTCCATGGTGGAATTGTATTGAGCCCGTGGCACGGTTTAGGACATAGCAGTGGCTGTTTCACACCTCCTTTTCCAAGACCAGACATCATCATGGCGGGAGATAAGCCATGGGCAGTGCTGCTGCTGGAGAATTTGGCCTTATCCCAGTAACTGCTCTTCTCGATATACTGAGAAGTATCTGTGAAAAAAGTATTTTCAGGTGTGGTGGTGATGTTTCAGAATCAAACACAGTATTTAAAGTAAATAAAGGTGCTAATCAGCTGCATATAAAATCTAAAATAGAAAAAATATAAAACAAACAGCAGAAATCAGGCCAAATCGTGCTTACAGGAAGAGATCCAAGAGGGCTTTTTTTTGTGGTACAGATTGTTTTTGTAGTTTTAACCATGTTTCAGATTTGAAGGAGTCTCCTTTCAGTCTGCCAGAAGGAATAAAAGATCCATCCAAAGGAGAATTTGAATGATTTGTTTTGACATAGCTGATCTACAGTGTTCAAAGAGATGATAACAAAGAGGAGAGTGAAGTTAAAATGCTCACCAGATACACTTTGACATGAGGCATCTGATAGAAGCAAACCTGACAGGATACCCTGGCACAAAATTGTCTCAGAGGAAAATATCTGTTAATTTTGCCATCCATTTCAAAGCCAGGTTCAGCATTGAGGAGCTGTCCTGCTGCCTGGGTCGTTGTCTCCCCTCCCAAAGGAACCACACCGCAGCAGCTGCCCACAGACTCTGAAACCAGAAGTGAGCATGGACAGAATGAGGAGCCTCAAATTCACTAAAATTGCTGACTTAGTTTTCCTGAAAATTCTGATGGAGCCATGAGCCTCTGGTATTGTACTCCTTAAACCACAGAGATACAAGAATGGGAGTCAAGAGGGTTTCTTGAGTCTAACCCACATGTTGGAGTGTGTGCATGACACTGGTGCTTTACACTGGACAGGGGTCTGGCCACGTGCCTTTTGTATGGAGAGAGACTCAAACAGTGAAGCAATTAAAGGCCTAGAGTCAAAAATATTTTTTTTCTTCTCTGGATTGAATTTTAAACCCACTGAAGGGATCTGGCTGTACATCTCTAATAGGAACCTGTACAAGATGTGTGGTTAATGTCTCTTAGTTTTCAGTGGAAAAATCCCTTGCTGACCTTCTAATTCCAAATTCCCATGATATTCAGCATCAGATCTGGATCAGCCATCTACAGCTATGGACTGCAATGCCAGGCATACCTGGGGCTAGGACATTCAGCCTCCAAGGAATTGTCTTTTATAGAAAAAGCACTTTGGTATATATATTTTTCCCCCATTCTTTTTTATAAATAAATATATACTTTTGATGAAAACTGCCTCAGAGACTTTCATTGAACACTTAACTGCAGTAGTAAGAACAGGGGTCACTGAAGTTCTGGCCACGTTGGTGATCACCAGCTCCAGAGGAGTATCCAGCTTAAGGGGGGATGCACAACAGGGTCCTGCTCAAAGTCACACATTTCTACTGACATGCCAAGCCTGGTGCCCCACCTGCAAGGGATCGGCTCTGATTACAAAACCAAAGCAAGCCTCTGTGTTTGTTCAGTTTCCACTTAGTGCTTTGCTGAGCCTTTTTCAGCCAGCATGGCCAAAAGGGGAGGTTTGTCCCACCCCTGGCACCTGGAGGAGCTCACTGTGTTTCTTTCAGTGCTGTTGGATATCTGGGGCTCCTCTGAGGCCACAGCAACCGCTGTAATCCCAAGTGCCTCGCTACCAGTGAGCTCTCCCACAAGGCTGCCCCGTTGGTAGGAGCCAAGGAGCTGAGACATAAAATCTCCAGCAGCTTTGCACAGGAAGCCACTGGACAGCTGAATCCGAGGACATTCCTTTTGCCGTGAACTTGAGCAGAGATGTATTTTACCCTGAATCTGTTAAATTTCAAACACTGTTTGAAAATCACAAGATCAGCCCTTCTTTATCTACAACAAAGCTGTATTCCCAACTGCATGGCTCGATGCCTGCAGGAACACAGCGAGGGGAGCAGGGCTCTGCCCTACAGCAGCTGCAAGGACACACCAACCTGGGCTCAACAGAGCTGCCCTACTGAGGAGGGTCAGTGAGATCACTGACCCAGTCCTGTAAGACAGTGACACAGCCCAGGATGGACCAAGGGCACCTTTGCTGGCAGTGAGAATAAACCAGCCATGGATCAGTGCCCAGGGAACAAGGTCCAGGGAGACAACCACCAAGTAGAAGCACCCATAGAGAAACTCCTCCACCTCCAAGCTCCCTGCGTAACTCTCCAAGCCACGGCAGCCACAAAGGCACCGCATATCAATGAAAGCCTCTGTTTTCACTCTCACCCCTTGGGAGCAAGCAAAAAGGGTGGCAGGTCCCAAAACCTGGGTGAGGGGTCATGGTGGAAATAACTGCTGTGAGTCCCCGGTGGTTTCAGGGAGCAGTCCCCCTCCCTCCACAGCCAGCGCCTCTGAGGAAAGGCAGACAGGAGCCTGGTCTTTGCCTCTGTGACCATCATCTGCCTCCTTACAGAACAGGGATGAAAAGTAGCCTGGGGCTGCTGCTGCAGAAGAAAAGAACAGAGGTACCTTGGGCTGGCACAGGGAAAGCTGAAGCTAAGTAACGTTTATGGCTGAGGTTTCTAATTAGCTGTGCTGTTCAGGCAGCTGCCACTCATGAGGAAAGGACTTTCCCAACCTGCAGCATCCAAGGGTGACCCATCAGGAACCCACTCTTCGTGAGACAGTGTGTTCAGTAAAGCACAACACCTGAGTTGAAATAAAAATATATCAAAAAAAGCACAGATGCTTACAAAAAGGGATTTTTACATTACGTTTTTAAAAGAGGTGTTCGTGAAAACAACAGGGTAGATCAAAACCTGCTTTTATGACAAGTAAATGAAAAACTTTGCTTCCTAAAGTGGCTGCGGTCTGGGCACTCTCCAGACACTTGGCCTCTTTTAGAGGAATAAGGGTCATTGTTTACACTGCAGAGACAAAGAAACAGCCACAGGGATGGGAAGGGCTCAGCTGGCAGATCAGTAGTGATAGCAATTTAGATTTGACTCCAAATAAAAACTGTTTTGAAGTATTTCAAATTAAATTAAAAAAAAAAAAAAGCGGGGTTGGGGTTTTTTTTGTTGTTATTCCAGGTTTTGGAAAGGACCCTTGAATCTGTCTTCAGCCTCCGCATTGTTCGGCGCACACCCTCCCATCATTTCCCTACCAGAAAAAAAAGAAACCAACCCCTAAGTGGATTCAACTTCTGAGCTGAACCCAACCTCAATTTTTCAATTTGACTCTTTGCAGAGATAAATACTCACTAGGGAATTAAGAAAAAAAAAAAAAAGCTAAAGCGTAGAAGGAAAAGGAAAAGAAACTCAGAAAAATTACTACATTTCCTATTTAAAAAAAAATTGGGGGGGGTGGGGCGGAGAAAAAAGAAGCCTTTTTGCAGAATTGGTGGAAGTCCCCAACCTGGCCGTGCGTTCCATCTCTCGACACCTCCGCCCTGTCCCGCGGGGCGCTGGAGCCATCGGCGCTCCCCAGCCCGATCACGTGTCAGGGCTTGGACGGGGCGCTGCTTCCCCGGCCCCGCTGGCCC
>VZTI01001048.1:547177-598858 GCA_013397865.1 Struthidea cinerea | reverse complement strand
TCGCACCCCGGGCCCGGCCGGCGCGGGCAGCTCCGCTCGCTGCAGCGGGGAACGGCCCCGAGCGCGCCGCAGCCAGCGCTGCTCCGCGCCCCGAGGCTTTCCTCGGCTCCGCTGGAAGGCTGAGGAATGTCTCACGCTAACTACATCCAGATGTGCCTGCTTGGCAGCCCGCTGCAGAGACGTTACCGAGGGGACACAGGATCAGCGCTATCAAATGGGATGTAAGTATCTATCAAGTGTGTTTGATCAGGGTGGGTTGGGGAGAGCTGTGCAGCGAGCAGGGTGAACTGGAGGCTGTCCTTACTGCTTCCCTTTGCTCCCGGCTTTTCTTTTTGCCTTGTTGCTCTAGAACGTGGTTACACGCAGCAACCTGGACCGTGATGGTTAACACGCAGCAGGGTCGGCTGCAGGCTCTGAACACGCAGGCTCCAGCCCTGAGACATCTGCTTTACACTTTACTTTCCAAAGAACTTTCTTTGAATGTTTAGGTTGTTTTTAAAGAAGTTTGGGGCTTCTTTAGACAATGACTGCAGTGCTCCGAGACAGGGTTTCAACCACAAACATGTTCCAGTGGTGGCACATTACATTTACAAGCTATTCTTCATCAGTACAAGGACATGACTCTTCCCCATGTTACACTGTGGTATGCTTTGTGCGAAACATGGGAATTTTCAAGCTCTCTAGCGTCACAAAGATAGAAAATAATTTAGACCCTGTGAAGCAGGCAGTTACTGATCATATTTTTTAATAACGTTTGGGCAGATTCTGAGAAACTTATGTGTTGGGTATAATCTTGAAATTAGTGGGGCACATCAGCAGGTACTCCCTTTCCCACGTGAGCCTGGGTGTAACCGTACATCCATGCTACTGCACTGCAATTGCTTGGGTTTGGGCTGCATTAGGCAAATTATTTATCGTAATAGAAGAGAGTCTGGGAGCTGAAGAGGTGGTGAGCACTGCAGCCTGGGGAGGGCTGGGAAAGGAAGGTGCTCGTTTCAGTAGGAGTGTTTCTTACCCCTTCACAAGCCTGCAAGGTTTTTTCTCCTCCTGGGGCCCGGAAAAATTCATGTTTGGAAGAGAGGGAGCAGGTCGCTCACACTGGCTACTCAGGAGAGGCCTGTCTCCCCAAAGCACTCAGGGTGTGAGTTGAGCTGCTGAGCCCTCTGCCGCCCTGAAAATCAGACTGCCAATGAGCAAGACTGCGTCTGAATTTAGGAAAGTTCCTGTGGAGGCTGCTGAGCCTGCAAAAGGTCATTGTGCATTACCTTCTCCTACCTTGCAGGCAGCCGAGCCCTCTCATTAGAGATGCGGTGCCGTGCTCAGAAGGAGCTGGAGTTTTCCCGGTTTGCTGGGGCCCAGCAAGGGTGCCTGGCACAGCACAGTCCCGAGCGGGCACTGCCCCATGGCGCGTCCCGCCCGAAAGGGACGGGAAAGCATCACGCACTGCTCAAATGGGCTGCAGCCCCCAAAAGGTGCCACGTACGCCTGAGCGACTTACACTGGGCCAGCAGGGCGAGGGGAGCAGGGTGCTGGCAGCCAGCCTTTCCTGCAGCTCCGTCCTGCTGGCAGCCGGTCCTGCCCAGGGCCAGCAGCGCTCCCATGCACAGCTGCCGCGGTATCGCACCAGGGCCCAGCGAGGAGGGGCAAGGTCCTTTCTAGGACCCCTGCACATGGAAACAGCCATCTCGACAGCCTTCACACAGCAGCTGTGCCGTTCCTCTGAGTTTGTACACTTCATAAAAGCTTCGTGGCTGGGGTGGAAGGCGAAAGGAGGCGCCCGCAGCAGCCATTTGCAAGCAGTTATCCAACGAGACTGGCATTGGAAAGGGAAGGCTGGCAGTGCCAACAGGAGAAACTGCAGTAAAATGGGACCAGCCAGCTGGGAAGCTGATCAAACTACATATTTGGGGACTGGGACAAGCAGATAAATAAGGCACCCTGTCCTGTAACAGCATGGATCTCATCCATTCTTTCGCTCTGGCCTGGAAAAAATATTAAAAATGCCCTGAAAAGCAGCTCTGACAGGAAGGTTGGAAATTGTCTTTGGAGCAGGGCCTGCATTTTTGTTACCTGCTTCCTCAGTATTTGACTCAACAGAGCTTTTGCCTCCAGGTGCTGCTACAGCAAGTAACAGCAGTGGTGATGCTGCAGTGCTGTGACTGTGGCACTGGCCAGCAGTGTCCGAGCTGTGCCATCATGCGCAGCTGAGCACTGAGCCTCTGCCCCTCTCACTGTGCTCCTTTGGTTCTGGTTCATGATCCCAGCTCCTGGGATAGCTCTCAAGACACTCAGCTAATTAAATCCTAAAGCCTACTCTCAAGTTTGTTTTTAGACTTCAGAACTTGTAAGCAGCTGAATAGGATGAGTTTTTATCTGGTAAGGGAGCACAGCGAGTGTTTTGGTTACTTCATTTTTCTAGGGCTTTGCACTTACCAACATGCCAAAAGGGGTCTTTGTGTTTCAGCCACCTCTGTCTTCTAATCAAGAAGACCAAATAATTCAGTGTCACTTTATAATCCTGTAACTTGAAATGAGACCTCTTCACAAACACCCTGAAATGCAGAGAGGAGTCATTCAGCACCAAAGCCACTTAAAGCAGTAACTTTGATGAGGTTATTGACTTTGCCTAGACCGGGGGGTAGAAAAACAAAGAAAGAAAGCAAGAAAGAGACAAACCCAAAAACCCAAAACCATGCAGGAATAAAACCCATTACATGACACCCAGACATAGGAATGGAACACGGCTTCTTCCCCTGCTCCAGCAGACAGAGCTACTTTTCCCCTTTAAACACTTCAAACGCAGCTTAAATGATTAAACTCAAGTTGTTTCATGCAAGTTTTTGTATGTGGGGCAGGGTAGGTCATTGTTGTTTCTTGAACCGTGTCAGGACTCTTCCTGAGGCAGAGGAACAAGGTGAGGAGGGTCCTGCGAGTTTGCTTTGCTCTTGCTGAGGGAATCTGGATGGCAAAATTCCTGTAAACAAGGCAGGAGAGGGACACGTGCACAGACTTCTCCCCTTGCAGGCCAGAGCCCAGGCAGGTCTCAGTATCCTGCGCTGGCTGCTACCAGATGACTTTGTTCTTGTGAAATGCATTCAGCCAACACGAAATGAAAACACATATCCCAAAACTGAAGCATTGCCTCAAAGCAACCCCACCACCCAGAATTATACAAGCTTCTCTGGTGGTTACAAAAAGACCTCTTCGAACCCATCAGTGCTGGATCCCACACACTTTCTTTAGCTCATTTTACAAAGAAAGAGATAAGACACCTCCATCAGCAACCACAGCCCCACATATTGCATGGCCACACAGTGTCCCTCTGCTGCCCAACCCAAACCTACCAGCTGCAGCTCCAGCAGCAGGAGCAAGGAGGGCAGTCAGGAGGGAGCTGGAAGCACTTCCCATGTAGCAGAGAGCAAGTTGATCTGAGGACACCCCACAGCTGTGCTTGGTGGGGACGGATGCTTCCATGATCCAGGTTGGGATGAGTGGGCAGCAGAGCTCATTGCTGATTTTGTACCCCCATGCTCAGTGTACCACGTTCTCAGCTTGCCTGGCTATCCCAGCTGCTTTTCCCGAGGCTGGCTGGATTGAATAACCACTCCTCAAGGCACAGAGCAGTGTGCCAGAATCACCAAGGCTTCTTGACTGAATCTGGGGACAGGATCCAGAGGACTTTTCCCACCTTGGCCCTGAGGAGAAGTGCCAAGTGATGGAGATGTGATGACTGCTGCGAAAGAAGATTTCCGGGATGAGCTCAAGGCTTCACATCATTCAACTGGGAATGAAGGGCTAGCAATTTATTTTTTTTTAATCGTCATTTGACTGCTTTTATTGCAGCTGTTCTTGGCCATATTTCAGAATCCTCCTCTCAAATAAATGAAAACCAGGCAGAGGACTGGGCCCTCTGCCTGAGCGTGCAGCAGTGCAGGTCAAATTCCCTCCTGGATGCTCATCAGGGTGCCATGCCCAGCCCTAGCCACTTCCAGCTTTCCAGCCTTTTGTTGCCTCTTGGGCTGTGCAGGCTGTGCCCCCTTGGTTCTTCCCACTCATTCCTTATTTATGGACTCCCCATCTTGGCACCTCATGGATATGGGACCTATCAGCCTCTCCTACTGCCCAGCTCAGCCCTCTAATGTTGCTGGTGCTCACAGCCCAGGATGCAACATCCCCTGCCTTCCCCAGGACCCCACTGTCCTGAGGAGACAAACCCCATTATCCCATTCAGACCCCATCAAGCCAGACTCAACATCTCTCTGTATCCATCCCCAGCCAGCCAGCACAAAGAGGGTCAGCTGCCTGTTTTTCCAAGCTTGGAGGATACAGGAGGCAGTGCTGGCAGCCAGGCCATTCCTCAAGGCACTGAGTGATGCAGCAGTTCGTAAGCCCGGCTCCATTTCACAGGTTGGGTGGAGATTCCCCAGAGCGGTGTAGGAAGCAGAGGTGCATCTGCCTCAGATACAGACACTGAGGGATGTGCTGTGCTGAGAAACACTCTGCTGTGCTCTCATCTCTTTTCTTTGGCATCAAATATTTCCTGCTCACTTTGATAGCCCTGTAATTCTTTTCCCCTGGTGTCAAAGTGGATGAATAATCCTTTTGGCTTTAGGACATACCAGAGCATCTGCCAGAATCATCAGTCCCTCTGTATTCAAGAGCAGAACAGCTTTTCCCACACCGACATCCATGGACAGAGCTTGCACCAGTGTAATAATCGAGGGTATTTTCCTTCCAAAGAAGGAAATATCTAACAAAGACTGGAAAATCCATATAATTAGATCAAGGAATCACTTCAAGTGCTGGCAACTTCTTTTGAAAATGAGAGGTCTATATTCAGCACTGAACTGTTTCATTTCAGCATGGAAATCACTCTTTCGGATCCTTTACTTTCAATAAAAGAAAACACAGAGGAAAATCTGGGCTATCAGCCCAGGCTTGTAACAATTCGGGGTTTTTCTTGGCTTTTCCAAGGGCACTTATTGCCAGATTCTGAGATGCTGGCAGGATAAATCTGCAAGCCGTGGAAGTTACGAGTTTCATGACACACAAATTTTATTCCAAATCCTTGCCGATAACATTAAACACAGGAAAAGCCAGGACTTTCGTCCAGCTCCTTAATTACCATCTGGAGCCTGGCAGCTGATATAAGATCAAACTTTTGCATAGAAAAGGAAAAAGAAATTTGCTATTACTGTGAAGAAAGAGATGGGACTTCAGATGTAAAATGCAAACCAACATCCTACACATGTCAGGAGGGGCTGTTTCATGAGGCTGAACATAGTTATGAGCCAAGCCACGTGGCAGAAAGAACATAAACAGAAAACAGATCCTGAATATTCTAAACATTTGAACAACAATTTACAAGAGATCTGAGAAAATTCTTCAATCCTGCTATTAGTATCAAAGTTATGCCAGTGAAAACATCTGCCTCGCCTAGGAGAGGAGTGAAAGGTAAACAAAAAAAGCTAACAAATGAAGAAAACCTCTATTAGAGGACAGAAAAAGACAAGAAACAAAGCCTAAGGAAAAAACCCATGGTCATCAGGACAAGGCCAAAGTGATTTAAAATCCACCAGGAATGCAAAGAGCCTTACACCAAGGCATGGATATGCTGTTTTCCAAAATAATGACTTCATAAATAATGGAGACAAAGCAGATGAGGTCAGTAAACATTTTGGAGCTGTACTTGGGAAAAAGATGTGCAATAGCATATGATGATGAAATACTCTCTATTTCAACAATAACTTGGAGGTGAAGTTAACCAGTAATGAAAAAGCACAGTATTTAAATAATGATGTCCAAATAATGTGCATCTAAGAATGTTAAAGGGGCTGGCCAAGAAATCAACCAGTGTAATAAGTTTTCTTCCTCGTAAGTCTCAATATATTGCTTAGATACCAGAGGTGCCACCATTTTATTACTTCATAATTACTGACTCATCAGTCTAATTTTGAGTTCGAAAACTTAACATTATGGCTGATACAAAATTGATGGTTAATGACCAATTAGCAGGTGATCCAATACAGGACAGTAAAAGGAGATTTGCTGAAAACAGATACCATCAAATTCTTACCAAGCACTTCTCCCTTGTCCTATCGCTGTATTTCCTTGTCAAAAGCTCCTCTCCAGCTTTTTTCACCCCAGAAGTTGTCTTTGGATAAGATCTCAGCTAATTCATGGCAGACAACTGTAATATCTTCACAGGCAGCTTCTGTTAGTACAGCACAGGCACGACAGAGCCACAGATCACATATGAACACGATACATTATCAGTGGGTGTGTAAAATACTTATGTGCACTTGTGGGAAAATTTTTGGGTGGGGTTCAGCTTCCTCTTTGGTGTGGACTGTAGGAATTATGATGGTCACTCACCTCCTCCAGCTCTGCTGTTGCTGCTGTGGGGAGTGGCTGCACCTACAGGGTGATGAGAGGACCTGCCTCTGCTGCAAACACCTGACCAGCTCTTTCCCTGAACTATGGTTACCTGCTGCTTGCTGCCTTCTTACTACTCTTTCATTCTCATTTTGTTTGCAGTTGAAGAACTGATCAAATAAGACAGAAGATCTCCGGGAAAAGTGTAAGTGAGGAAAAATCCTGCATTTCAAAAGGCAGCTTCATCTATCATACATGAACAAAATTTTCCTACCACCAGGCTCTGTCTTGCTTCTGCATATTGGGATTTATTTCCCCACCTCTCACTTAGGGTAACTTGGCAGAGGAGAAACACCCATGGCCCCTTCTAACTTTATTAATGGAAGTTACTTACAATGGTTTAATATTTTATAAAGAATACTGGCAGGAAAAAGGTCCTGTGTGAATTCTAGATTGTACCCAATGTATTAATTTTGAATACAAATCACAGCTGGTTTAACAAAAGCTGGCTCTGTGTGCAGGGAAAAATCAGCAACACACTGCCATGAAGAGTCTGCCCTTCAGCAGTCAGCTCTGGGCCTCCCTGGTTTGAGTCAAAAAGGGTAAAAGCAGCAAGTAATGGTTATCAAGCTAGAAAAAAAAGGTAATGATTTATGGGAGAATGGCATCATTCATCATTTTCCACTTTGCTTTTCCCAGTGAAATCTCTGAAATGGCAAAACATGTTCAGCAGTAAGGGATGCAGGATTTTGGGTTGTGCCTAGAGAGTGGTTTTCAGGATGATGGATGACTGCTTAGTGACTGAACTAACCAACTCACAGAGCTGGCACTGGGATCAGCATTAAGCTTGCAACACCGTGTGCCTTTTGACAAGTTCCTCAACGCCTCAGTGCTTTGTGACTAAAATGTGCATTGCTGCTGGGTTTTTAAATGATGTTTTGGTTAGTCTTGCCTGCTTGCTTCAGACCTGCCAAATCCTCACTGCTGACACACTCTGTGTTTTCTCACAGATGGACAGTGGTGCCAGGCAGCTCCAACACAGCTTGTAACGGTCCCAGGAACACCGGAGAGACAATGAGAGTTCGCCTCAAAGGGGATGCGATCTGTACCCTCTTCTTGCTGGTAGCGCTTTGTTCTTTGCTCTACTCCCAGCTGGAGCATTTATTCCAGGCAGGAAAGAAGGAGCCAACACAGAACAAGCCTCAAGTAGCACCAAAAATATTCTCAGATCCCAGAGCACCTCGGAGACCGATGCCAGCAGAGGCAACTGCCCCCAGACCCCAAGTTACCCCTGTCATGAGACAAACAGAAGTGGCCAAAAACAGGGTGCAAACTACAACTCCACCCCCGCTGACTGATTCTGCCTTCAACTTCAAGCTCTATCTCCTAAACAAGGATAACAGGAACTTCAATCTCCTCATTAACCAGCCCAGGAAATGCCGAAAAACACTGGGAGGTCCCTTTCTGCTGATTGCTATCAAATCAGTAGTTGAAGACTTTGACAGGCGTGAGATTGTCCGGAAAACTTGGGGCAGGGAGGGTTTGGTGAATGGAGAGCAGATCCAGCGAGTGTTCCTCCTGGGAACACCAAAGAATAGGACAGTGCTGGCGACATGGGAGACCCTGATCCACCAGGAGAGTCAGACATACCGGGACGTTTTACTCTGGGACTTCATGGACACTTTCTTCAACCTGACCCTGAAGGAGATCCACTTCCTGAGCTGGGCTGCTGAATTCTGCAACAACGTGAAATTTATTTTTAAAGGTGACGCTGATGTTTTTGTCAACGTTGAGAACATTGTTGATTTCCTCAAGAGACACGATCCCGCTGAAGACCTCTTTGTTGGGGACATCATCTACAATGCCCGTCCCATCCGCGTCCGGAAGAGCAAATACTACATCCCAGAGACCATGTACGGGCTGAGCATCTACCCCGCCTACGCAGGAGGAGGAGGGTTTTTGCTGTCCAGCCACACCATGAGGAAGCTCTCTAGGGCTTGCAGAGAGGTGGAGCTGTTCCCCATCGATGATGTCTTTCTGGGCATGTGCTTACAGAGAATCAATCTCAAGCCCATTTTACACGAAGGATTCAAGACCTTTGGCATTGTCAAGCCTTCTGCTGCCCCACACCTACAGACGTTTGATCCCTGTTTTTACAAAGATCTCATGGTAGTTCATAGCCTGAAAGTTGCTGAGATCTGGCTAATGTGGAACCTGCTCCACAGCCCACGGCTTTCCTGCACTCAGAAGAAGCAGGTGAAGAAGCCTTTCCAGTGGAAGAAGAAAGCTCAGATAACAGCACCAGCATCACCCCTCAGATAATGCAGGCAGAGTGCAGCACACACAGCAAACCAGCCAAGAAAGGGAACCTGGAACCGGCGCAGCCCAACAAACCAACTGTCCGAGTATTTCAGCACATCTTATTTACAACGTTAAGAGAAGACAACAAACAATTGCAGGAATTTGCCCAAATTCCACATTTGCACATACATATCATGTGGGTCCTTCTGTACTAATGAGTCCAAATAATCATAACAGTATATCTAATTTATTATTATTTATTAGGATTATAGTAGTGCTTAGTGGGACAATGTGTAAAAGCACATTGAAAGATGCAGTCGTTGGAGATTTTTCAGCATTGTTAGAAGTGTGAGAAATGAAAGAAGACACAGTGTAAGAACAGACACCAGCGAGCACAGGGACCATTGTCAACTTGCTACTTGACTTGGACTCACTGAAAAATGAGCAAATGGGAACTAGGGTCCAGGAAATCAAATCCCCTTAGTGTCTACTCCAGTCACATCACTGCTGCCTGGTTGGTTTTCTGGAGGCCTCATAAGAACATGACAACAACGAACAGCTTTTGAAACAGGGTCCTACACATTGCAGTTCAGGTAGATACAAGAAATCAAACTGGATGCTGAGGCTGGTGTGGCTGGTTGAGCAAAGGACAGGTAAGTAGATAACTAGAAAGGAGCAGACTTACAAAGGGCCTTTAGAGAAAGGACAAGAACTCTGAGTTGATCACTTTGAGTCTTGATTTTTCATCATTCTTCTCAGTTCAAATATCTGCTCCATTGACACACTCAAGATTCAGGGGACCAGTGGAGCAGGTTTTGTCACTTCCCTGAGCTCAGGCTCTCTGCACTACGCTGACTGACATTCAGGGAAAACTCAGAAGTCATCCAGCAGTATTTGATCACTCTCACCATCTGACCCAGATTTTCAGAAGGTTTGCATCTGGAGAGATCCTTTGGCCTTTGCTTATAAGGGTAACCCCACACAGAGCTGCTGCTTGCATCACATTTGGGAGCTGCTTCAAACCAAAGAATGGACTGGGCTGGTTTCTACAGACCTTGGTGCTCTTGCTTGGCACGGTCAACTGCAGAGAGCTGCCAGGACTTTCATACTGCTGTGGGTGTCATGTGAAAGGATAAAGTTTTCAGACAAAAGGACTTCAGAATAGAAGTCCATCTAAATTTATTGCAAGAAATCAAAACCACACAGCAGTCCTTTGGTTGGACTTTCCAAGGTTCACTTGGGAAATTTTTAAGTATTTTAAGCATCAGACAAGAACACTGAATTGCTCAGTTTTTCAAAGTATAGTCAACACTTTGATGCATTTTATTTTTCCCAACAGCAGTCTACTGTAGAAGAATATACTTTTATCAGACATCAAAGCAGATGTGAATTCCTCTAAATCAGGGTTAAAACGCTATGAAATTCATGGGGCAAAGAGCCTGAATTCACCTCTGATACTGTGTGTGTTAATTCTTTTGCAATTTTTTACCCCCTCAACAAAACTCCGATCCATCAGAGAACCCCTCGGGATAGCACATCCACACAGCTTCAAAGGAAGCTACAATCAGTCATAAAAGTCCAAAGTTCCTTTCTGTTGCACAGAGCCTGCAGCACAGCTGCGTTTCATATCCATGGGTAACCTCCCTCCCACCCCTCAGCAGTCTGGGCTCTGTACTGGCACTAACGATGCACACAGAGAACAGCAGGCCGGGAGTGTCTGTGGGCAGGCTGTGGACAACAGCCTCACTCGCTGGTTATCTTCATCATGAGTTTAAGCCTTACAATAATGTATTTCCAAGGAAAGGTCAGCCATATAGAAATTGAAAGATTTCTACATTTGGGATATTTTCAGGATGCAATCCTGAAATATAAAATGTTCATGTGAGCTTCACAAGGAGCTTTGCAGGCTGTGGAACTAAGCCAAAGCCTCACTGGAGGGACAAAGTCACCCCTGCCCCTGTCTGCTAACATGTGTGATACTCGTGTATTTATGAGATTGTACAGAAATGTATTACCTGTGAGTAGTTTACAGTTTTGGAAATTATTTATACCATCATTAAAAGACAGCATGCAGATGTATCTCTAGTTGTCAGAGTGAGTTTGTCAAGTACACCTGCACACACGTTGTAAGACTAAAACCACAGGGATTTTTCATGAAGACAGTAACATGAAAAATACATTATTCATTATTTTGGATAATTTGATAAGTCTTTCCTTATGCTGGACTTAATTTAATGGCAATGACAGAAAAATAAACAAGTTTACCTTGCAATTTCCTATGAGGCAGTTAGTCAGGTTCAGCAGTCCTTTGTAAGGTTTTCCTTTTACACTTGAAGATGCAGAGATTGGCTCCTCCCTCTATAATGTCTTCAGATCTGCAATCTACCCACAACACAGCATTAATGAGTAGGTTTTGTCCCAGATCAAAGTTGTTGTTCAGCATCTGTGTTGACACAGTCTGTGCCAGCACATACCCTGATAGGCAGAAACAGAACTAGAGCAAACTGCTTACTCCATTGTCTTAGTCTACAGAACAGCTGATTTCTTTTATCCAGTGAATACCAGAGTCTCTGATAATGAAAGATCCATCTGTTTTTGTTCTCCAGCCTCTGCTGCATGGCCTGTTTGACCTGGCTTTAAGTTTCCATTTGCGTCTGCAGTTGAGCTGGAAGTTCACAGACCCCATATGTGAGCATAATGCTCTGGGGAAATGCTTAAAGCAGTGCTGCAGCCCCTGGAGTTTATTGAATTCTGCTTACTGCTATAGTAGGCAAAGGCTTTGCCTTCACCCCAGCTGAAGATTGTTTCCTTAAAGATGAGGGTCTTTTCAGAAAATCCTAAAGCCCCAGGTGTGTACGAGAACTGGCAGGAAGGACCCTCTATTGACCTTTCTGATACATCTCAGAAAACCAAACCCATCCTTTTCAGAATGGCTTTCTGAGTAGCTTTTAATAACTGGCTAATTGAGTGCACCAGTCATGCTTGCTATAAAGCCTTGCTTGGCAATTTTTTTCATGACTAACCCAGGACAAGAAAAGAAAACATAAAAACATCCTAAGTGGGTTCTACCAGTAGCAAACAAGGCAAGCAGACTTTCTCAGTACAGGCATAAACGTCTGAAACTAATACAGTACGGTAAGTTTTATTGAGTCCCAAGGATCCACACACAGTCAAGTTTTGTTCCTGCTGTACATAAGTAGCCAGATTTGGTCACTCTAATGAGCGGAGCTGGCTTAAATTTCACATTCAGCACCTCCAAGTGCATCTCTGGACACATGAACTGGTAGCAAATGCCAAGATCCGTCATTCAGTCAAGTCACTGCAGACTCAGAAAGGAAAGCCAAAGAGGACTCTGAAGCAACTGAGTATTAAAATCTTGTGCTTCCTGTCTGCAGTTTAATTATTCATCTTTCTACAGCAGGTTCTCGGAAGCAAACCTCAACTGCAAACTCAAACAGTACAAAATCATCAAACGGCTCTGAGAACCCTCACTAAATATCAGCACTGAGAACATTCCCTGGGGAGTGCTGAAAGACCATCAGATCAGAGAGAAAAAAAAGTCTGTCCCAAAGCCCAGCGTGAAAACCTGCTGATCCCCTGAGCTGTACCTCTTCCAGCTGGACTTGCAGGTCTCAGCAGCCCAGAAAATCAGGCCACCACATTTCCCTAAGGATGCTACTAACTGCAGTGACAGTTTTAAAAACCAGTAAAACTTTTAAATACAACTTTTCATTACTTTCTAGGCTTATGATCAGTAAGAAAACCGTACTGAGGAATGAGAGGGGAAAGTAAAGGGGAAAGTAAAATCCAAAGGAGGAGAACAACTGAGTCCCTCCAAGAGTGGCAAACAGGCCCCCCACCATTCCTGGCCAGCCCAATGCTCTCTCCAACCCATTCAGACCCAGCTCACGGATCTTCTCTCTCCCACTCCCTTTCCCAGCCCATCTGTTGACAATCCATGTGCTAAAACCACAGAAAAAAAAACATAAAAAACCACAGGTCTGCAGTGGCAGCCTTGTCCCAGGGGGGCTGCCTGAGCTGGGTGGGAATCAAGGTGTGACAATAAAACAAATGGTGTCTACAGCCACGGAAGCAGAAAAGGGTGGAATAATCTCCGTAGCCGCCCTGCTTGTGGATGCAGCAGGGCTACCCAGCAAGGGACAGGGTAAATTCAGGATTTCAGGGCTGCAGTTTTTCTGAGATGAGCAGAGGGGGAAAGGGAATACAGCAAAGCAGGCTGGTTTGATTATTTAGTTGGTTAGACTGCACATTGCATAATCATGCGGGGTTTTTCTGTGATTGGTATTTAAACTAAATGTCTCTCTGAAGGATAATAATACTAGAATGAAACTTATGCACTCAGTGGAATATATATATATATAGTGTAGGTGTAAAACACTGAGGCACGTAAAACCAGCTTCCAGCATTGCAATGTGCAGTACTTTAAAATAACTAAAGGAGTAAAATTTAAAGGGGAATTCATTAATGTACGAAAGAGAAAAGATTACATGAAACCATTACAGCTAGTCCAGAACAAAAGTCACTGTAATAATGGTATCTTACACCACAGTGAGTGACCCACTTTGCAAACTCCAGCTTACCTTTTCTGCTGTTTCAAGTACTCGTTTTTTTGAGATCATGAGGAGAAATGGTTTTACCTGCTAGAAAAATAGACATCCCCACAAACATCACAAGAGCTTGGGATGTAAGCTTTGGCAGATAAACAATTTAACAGTGACTTCATTAGTTACAGCAAAAATTCACATAGGCAAAAAATGTGGTATTTAAGTTGCACCTGAGCCCTCCAAGTAACACATACACTCCCCACAGTTCTCCCTCTGTGAACTGGTTATATCCTGCCTGTAACAAAGCCCTCTGCTTCACTGAGCCTATTTTAATGCCTAAGAGTTACGTATCTCCAATAAGCTCCATCTTTCATTTCCCCTTGTTTTGCTTCAGCCTTACCTTCTCTCTGAAACATGCTGGTCCACAGTTTACATGAAAAGAACCAACCAGAATTAATTGGTATTTTAACTCCTCAGACACACGTAGTGAGGTATCTATTTGGCTACATGGGCTGCGTCAGATTATGCCTGACAGCATCAGGCAGAGAAGAGGGGGCTTTGCACTGGGGTCATCAAGGCTTTAAAAAAAAAAAAGGTTATTGGGCAAAAGTTGACATAGACCAATTGTAACTAGCAGAGAATAATGTTTCCTGCATCACAGCACCAAAAATTACTCTGAACACAACCAGCTCATGTGAAATTGTGCCAAATCAGACAACTTGGTCCTTGCCCAAATATTCTGCAGGAAGCAAGCAGAGAGGGCTTGGACATAACATTTCTTTCAAAGTAAGAGCCACACTGACTCACACATGCAGATTTACTCTCAACATGCATTTTGAGCCACCAAACACAAAACCTGACAGAAGTTCTGCCTTAGCAGAGTAGTTAAGTGACTAACAGGTTCTAACAGCAGGGAGAAAGTCAGTGTGAAGGGGGCAAGCATCCCCCTTGATTTCCCTCTGGAAAACAGCAGCTGGCCCCTAACCTCCAGCCAGCCCCAAAGTAACGATGAATCACCATCTTCTTGTAGTGCTGAAAGATTTTGTTTTAACCAGGTTGGATGTGAGCTCTGGAACGTGAACGATCATGATCACATGAATCAGTTCTCACACACCATATGATTACTATTTCAGAAAAAAAACCTGTTTAGAATTAGAAATGTGACAGTTCCTGGCAACAGAAGATTGCTTTTTCTTGACAGGAACTGCATTTTGGGGAACAGAGGGTTCTAGTATTACACAGCAGCACTGATCTATACAGCACTGCCTGGAGCCCTCATAGGAGCCCAGGGACTGCTTGAAGGCCTGAAGAATACGGGAAGAAATGTCAGCCTCACCTCCATAACCAAGGGCACAACAATCAGTTTTATTAAGTGTAAACAAATTAAATACTGTGGACAATACTGCAACATTCAAGCACACACACACACACAAACTCCTCACTTCTTTACAAAGGAAAAAGGCATATATCAGAAGGGAATCATATGCACTACATGTTTTATTAAAAATGCAATTGTACTTCACTTTATATCAAAGTTTTATCATATGAAACCGAAATGATGGACCAACACACGTGTTGCCAACATGCAAGATCTGTATCAAACCACACAGAATTATTACAAGGAACAAGGGCACCTGGCAAGATGGGATCTGATGCAGCCCAAATCCCTCATTTCCTTTTGGAGGGGGAGGCAGAGCTGGCCCCTTCCTCCCCCTTGACCAGCCCTTTGCACAGAACAGCTCATGGTTCAGATGAACTGCCTCATCCCAGCCTCCCTTCCTGCCACACTGCCATCCTTGCCTTGTCCCCCAGAGCTCCTCTATTCTTTCCTCTCTTCTTTCTTGTGATTCAAACCCACCATCAGTCCCCTCTACCCATTCCTAAACTTCTCATGCCAGCAATCCTTAAATGCTCCACACCAGGTTCCCTAATTCGTCAGCTGAGGAACAGCTTGGCTTGGCGTAGTCCAAATAGGAGCAAACAAATCAAAACACCTCAGACAAGAGAGTTGTGAACAGCTGCAATCACAAAGGGTGGGTGAGGAAACCCACAAGAACAGCTCTACATTACCTCTCCTGGTGCTTCTTCAGGTCTGCCTCTCCCAAAAGTCAAATTCTTTGAGCTCAGCCCAGCAGCAACAGCCAAAATGCAAAATTGCCTTTAATTTTTTGTCAGTGTGGAGAATTTTTCATTATCAAGGGACTGACCTAGAGAAGTATCTGGGTTGTTAAGACAGCACTATTAATTACCAATACTATTTTAGTCACTTGGACTCAGCAGAGCATTACAAGTGAAGCTGGGAGTCACTGTAGTTATTAAATACCTTTGGTTTGCTGCTGCTCCTGTCCTAAGTCTCGGGGTTCATGCTACAGAAGCAGGCCTGACCTCACTCCTCTGAAGAAATTCAACTCAATATACTTGAGAGCAGGATATTGGTGGCATTTGCATAGCCACTACTCAAATAATCTTATCAAGGATTTATCTCCTCTTGCAGCTTATTTGGAGCCTTTATTAGAAAAGGATGAATTAAAATTAATTAAAGTTAACATCAGGATTGCTGTCACATTTTAGCAACAAGAATCAGCACGCACACCATCTCAGTTCAGAGACCATGAAATTCTGCAAGAGCACCCTGAGCCAAGCAGCAGAGGTCAGTTTCTATTCCAGCAGGGAGGGATGCTGCAGGAGGAGGGCCAAGTGCTCCGCCTGCCTCGCACAGCCAGTGCGGGAGAAACGCGATGGGAACCGAGGCCCATTCCTTATGCCCTGCATTAACCTTCGAGCTCCTTCAGGGTAGGGAGACTTCCAAAGCTTTTCTGTGAAGCCCCTTGGGGCACACGAATGCAGTACAAGAATTGACATTTGCTGCTTTCACTGCAGGCACTTCCTCCCTTCTGCTGTGCAGTACTGCCCTCTCTGAAGCTCGATGGATTTCCATGATCCCCAAGGACCGGCAGCAGCATAACAATCCCATTTCTGAACACAATGGAGAACCCATGGTGCATCGACCACAGTTCAGAGACTTTCCTTCTCCACTGCAGCACAAAACCTTACAAAAGGCTCTAACGTATCTACCAAGTTATGTTAGCTACTGTTTCTTTGGAGAACATACTGAACTGGCTATAAAGTCACTATACACTAGTCAGGTACTGCAAATATCTGAAAACCAGTAAAATAAAAAGAACTAATTGATAAGAAAAAAAGGCAAGAACATCTGTGATTTTATTACAAAAACACCCAGCAACTATATTTAACACAAAAACAGTAACTGAGAGTCTCTTTTTATTTTTCTTTCAGTGTACATGCTCATTATTATTCCATTTAATTTACAGAAGGGCTATGTAAAATGAAATTAAAATTAGAGAGGAAACAAAAAGGAAGATTGAGGCATAGAATTTTCTTAGCAAGCAACGATCACAGGAGACAGCACAGATTGAACAGGGATTCAACAGGAGTGACACCTAGGGATAAAGGTAAACAGTAACTTTTTCCTTATCCATTAGATTCTCCATGGGGCTTTTTTGTTTGTTTTAGCAAAACAGTTTAAAGTATCACAGTATACAGGAAGACTAAATGGCAAAGAACGTCTCACACACACACACATTTATCCCTGCTACTGGTCCAGGATCCAAAACTTCAGTTAACATTCGATTTCCTATCTCTCATTCATTGATAAACTATACAGGATTACACTGTACATGGAGTTAAAATTACAAAAATGTCATATTTACAAAAATCTGTACACACATAGTAAAACTCACAAAATTGTCATCTATGTATCACAAGTTGCGACACCAAAATATTAAAAATGGGATAAAATTATACATTTCTCTTGTCCATTTTTAAAAAGGGTTCATTATTTCAAAGACAGACCACCTATTTCTCCCAAATAAGACTGGTAAGAGAACTAGAAACCTAAAGTATCCTCCTGGGATAAAATGTCGCGAGCAGCATCTCCCAACTAGAAAGAAGCCTATATCCTGTCTGCTGGGGTGGGGTGTGCAGTTAGCATATATGTACAGAAATGGTGAAACTACAACAAGGATGTCTTTGGCTAAACCTTTGGCATAAATTAAAATCATACATCAAAAGTTACAGAAAAGGTTATCTTGGTGATGGCGGAATTCCAGAATTTCTTTCTGAGATACCATTATATACAGCTTTTCTTTCTCTGAGGAAACAGAGTAGGAATAAAGGATTTTGGAACAGAGGCAAATGAGGCAACATTATTTCTTAGTTAAATTTTTCACTAGTATGAAAAATTGTATCAAATCTTTTCACTAAAACATAATTCAATCATACAAATAACCCCTTCCAGAATTTTTTTTTCTTTTGAAATTGCATATGAAAAAAAAGTAGTAAACCAGCCATGACAGAAAAAAATTGTATCAGCATATCAAGTACATATTAGTGCAGGAAGGTGGATAAATCTGATCCACTGTATAAATAAGCTTTATGCGCAGTGTACATTAAATAACCACCACACCCCACTCACACCCAGTACACAGATGCTCCTCAGTGAAGATAAACGTTTATCAAGTAATTAAAGTGTATGTAGTGCAAATGTTACAACCAAGTATTATGCACATGCTACTTGCTTGGTTTAAAGTTATACAAAGATGTGGTGCCTGAAATCATGGACATATATACATCCTTGTCACACTTGGTACAATGTCCTAAGCCACAGAAATACCGAGGTGTTTATATCTATATATATATACACACACGTTTTCTCAAAATGTGACCACCACATCAATACAGTAACACAAACAGACTAAAATCAATACCTGCTTCCAGATGCTCCAAGGCTCAGAAAGTTTGTGCTTCTAATTCTTGCAGTCATTACGTGCCCCTCTTCCATTTCCCCCTTCTGCCAGCTGAGAAGGAGGGACAGTCTCTTCAGGTCTGTGCTGCATAGGATGAGGGCAATGGAGAGGAATAAACGACGGCACAGGCACCTAAGCTGCTTTCCTCCATCAACAGTTCCATGCCCCATGATGAAGGGTTGAGAGAATTTCCTCTCCACACCGCTCTTGGGTGGAAAGGCTTATTGAAAAAAAAAATAAAATCATAACGTGCTTTCCATATTATAAGTGGCAGCAAATCAAGGCACGCTGTACTAATTCTGTAGCATTGAGATTAGCTGACTTTGCAGGGGATGCTCACTGGGGAAGGTCCGACGTTCTCAACTGGCTGCTGGGCCGTGTGGGGCCGTACAGAGTAACAGAAGCTATGTGATTATTCTGCATCACCTGCAAAAGCACAGCAGGGAAACAGGAAATTAAAAGAAGTGGTACACTAAACAGAAACTCAGAAGTATTAAAAAGGTGCATACAGGAGTGATCTTCTTGAAGAAAGAAATCCCAACAACAAATGACAGCAACAAGCTATTGGCTAGATCCTAAAAATGGTCTTTTAGACTTCCATGACACATCACCAGCATGCTCCAACCAGCCACGTGCATGTATCTGCTAGCATGAGTTCCAGGTGACAAACTTGAAGATTCAGCTTTAACATGCAAATGTACAGCCTCAGAGAAGAGGTTGCAAAGTTGCCTCTTTCTGCCAACAGGTACTAAAATTGTACCACTCCCAAGCACTGGCTTTTATGGCAATAGGAAGTAAGAAGCCACTCATAGTAATAGCAAACTCCTCATCTTCCCATGCTCAGACAAAAATAAAAGGCTTTTTTCCTAACCTCAAAGATCATTCGCTGCAGTCCAAAGCAAAAGGTTGACCCAAATGGGTTAGTGTTGTTCGGAGATGACGACCTGAACAGAAAAGAGGGGAAAAAAATTTTAAAATGGATAGGTGAGGATCAGGAACTTCTCAGGGAGGAATAACTACTCAGTAACATAAGGTAAATTACAGCATCTTTATGATGGCTTTCATCAAAAGAAAGTATATCCACATTATGCAACACCATTGCTAGACTCCAAGTGAGCCAGAGGAAACTCTGCTTGGTGCCACACAGCCATTAGTAAGACTTGGGGATAAAGTAATGTAAAAGCCACGAGTGACCTCTACAGGAAAACTCTCCTGCACTTAACTTGAACAGGAAGAACCCTAAAAAACCCCAGATACACAGGAAGAGAGAAGCACCATGTTACTTATTACACATTATTTTTGTGAAAGATCCTTCCCTTTGTGTCTCAACCTCTACCTTATGTATTTGCTATATATAGTCTATTATTTATATTTACTATGCACTGTCTATTAATCAACTGGATTTAGCATGTTAAGCAGATTAACCTATAAGATGCTGAAATAGAATAATCCAAGTTTTATTAAACAATGTTTTTCAAGATCTACGTATCACTTGTCTTCCAGTTATTTCTGATATTTTTGGATTGCATATTGGCAATTTCAGTTGACTGCAATGAATTTTAGATTACAGCCAAAAAAAACCCCTAGTGAATATTTACCTTTTGTCCTTTCTTGTAAACTGGTCAGTTTTTCAAATTGCATGTCTGAGCCATTTGAGATGTGCTCAGTAAAGCGCTCTCTGGTTGAACTACTCTCTACAACACAGATGGAAAAAATAGAAGGGCTCTATGTCATCACTATTTCACCTTAGCTTTACTTCATTCACATGGCTTCTGCTCTAATCATCTCACTGGCATAACACAGGAGTAAAGGGGAACAAAGGGCACAATGATTAAGGAGGGAAAAAAGAAAAAAAATCAAAGTCAAAATCATGTGAAAGTCCGATAAAAATACATTAAATTTATCTGAAATTGCTGTAGTGTTTGCACAGTACCCATCGCTTACTCTCGTCCTGAGATAAAAATCATGGTTTCACATCATAAAATGATAACTCTGCAAACAGATAATGCCCATTTAACCCAACATCCACCTCAATGCCTGCAGAAACACAGCAAATTTAAGGGCTATTCTATCTTCAGTCAGCCTAAAGAAACTGTAGAACCATTTATGTACATAAAAGACAAGCTTCTTCAGACTGCTGTTACACATATCATATACATACATACTGTGCTATACAATGGCATGCTATTGAAATGCATATAAAAAGTATAAAAACTCTACACTATTTATTACTCATAAAGACTTTTTTAAGGCACTGTTCATTCTTCTCTGAGATCATCTCTGGATTTTGCAGTTCAAGGAATTTTGGAAATGCTTTCACTCAGCTGCTCTCAGAGCTGCTACGCTATCTTGTCTTGTTAGTGGCCAAAAAACCCGGCAACTTTAAGCAGCAAAGCAGTACAAAAGTAACTAGTGTCATAAAGACTCTTCCTCGTCCTCTGTTTTCAGCCCAATCCTTGCCAAGCAAAATAGAGAGAGATTTTTACCTGTGAAGTACCACTGGCTTCTCTACAGGGTGCCCCAGTAGATCCTGAATACTGTCCCACTGTAAATACATCAACGAATTTGTGTTAAAATGAGGCATAAGAAAACACTTCTTTTTATCTAGGAAGAGTGTCATGCATATTTGTTTGTGACAAACCTATTTGTCAAATAAAGTTGAGGTTCTATTTACAGAAGTATTTTGTGACTAGAGCCATACTCAGTAATGGAACTATCCATTGCTAGGACTAGTAAATTCTATTAAGGTATATTCTCATTTTTGTCTAAAAGTAGTTTGGAATTAGAATTATTAATATAAAAATTTCTATGGGTCTTATGGATAAAACATAGCTGGAAAGTCTTGTAGCTTTTTAGGAGCACCTCAGAGACCAAAGCAGCTGTGGGAAACTTCAACAAAATATCCCCTTACATACCTTTGCAGAGAGGAAAAATATCCCCATTGCTACCTCTCCCAAAAGTCTTTCCTTGATTTAAGCAACAAGACTGGAGAACAGGAAGGCTGCACTATTTAAAGATTGGGAAGTGTCCAACAGTTTTCCTCACTAACCAAACTCCAAGAAGCTGCAGTTTCACACACAAGACTGAAATAAGTCAAAGCACTAAAGGGAATAAGAAATTAAAATCAAAAAGCATAGAATGGCAGCTTCCAGATTGCTGATTCCAGTTTTTCTTCCCAGTATGGGAACCAAAATTCACCAAGGAAAGCCTTCACTTGGCACCCTAGGAGCCAAGAGAGCAGCACTGAGCTTGGCTGAATGTTGACTGCAGAGACACTGATGAACACGGTTTCTGAGAAATTTTTCAACTTAATGCAGCTGTCAAATATGCAGCAGCAACTGCCCAGTTGGGAAGTTTATTTAGGCGGTACGGCTGTAGAGTCTCCTGCTGTCATCAGGAGGTGTCACACTGGCAGTGACATTTTTGAAAGGCTGCTGCCTAAGAAACATCCCATTACTGGTGCCCTTCAGAAGAAAGTGGAAGGGCACTGGACTCTTGTTAAATAGTACATGCCTTCAAGAGCTGAGTTTAGTACAATAGCTCTGTGAGGAGCTATTGTTTAGGAACATGTCTCCAGTTAACATTCAGCCACCACTGCTGTTGTTTCCCCTTATCACTTATTTCACTATTTCTACCTGCAGCTGTGTTGAAATGCAAGCCATGCCATAATGGAGTGATTTAGTTTACTTGAAGTGTGCTATTACAAATGAATTCAATCTTTTAACACACCAAAATATTTAAACCACAAGATAAAACTTTTGGCCTTCTACTATTCCACTTCAAAACAACATGATACCTCCTGTAATTTCTTTAAAGTATAGTGTAAAGTTGGCACGAATCATTTAGATGGTTTAAGAAAATTAGGAAAACAGTCAGTTCTGCACAGGCTTACCTTGCTGTATGTTGTACATGTTTCTGTCTGTGAATCAGCACTATCTGTGAAACAAAAATAGAAAAGCTTTTATAGCTTAAGCTTGGACAGTCCTCTACATAATCCTTTATTTTGGGATGTCAATTCAGACAGCGGGAGACACAGGAGCATTCTATCAGTTCATATACAAATTGACCAACATTCACTAGCAATGAAAATTGTCAGTAACACTGACCAAATGCCAGCTAAGGTGATAAAGCAAACCTCCCTATCTACAGCAAGTCCCAGCTTCAAGATTATAAATGCTTAAACTTTAATCTTTGATGGAAGAACACCACTGTAAAAGAAACTCCATCTCTTTGCATTAATTTTAGCCACTCAAGGAGGTAACATGACGTGCCACTCATTAAGTCCAAAACACCCCACTGCACTTGGAAAGAAAGCTGGCTAAAACTGACATCTGGAGACTCAGGAGTCAGCAGGTCTGAAATCAGCTAAAACATTGCTCTTCCAAAACAAAGATGGCAGACGGCTTGCGAATTGCAGCCTACCTATTAAATAATAAAAGGACAGCATTGCATTTACAATTACAGCCTTAAGCAGAAACTGTTTGCTGGTGGTTGCAAGTACCTTCACACTTATGTTACATACATATATTTGGGTACTCCTAAATACTGAAAGCATGTTCCCAAAGCAGTGGGAATGGACCTAGACACTAAACATGTCAAACACAGCTTTCAGTCAAGTTAAAGACCATTTGCTTCTCTGTATTTTCTCCTCTCTAAACATGCTCTCTTTGTCCTGTTGAGTTCAATGTCTGCAACTTGAACTCTGGTTCTTGATTTATAATCTGAATTTGAACTACAAAAGAGAACTAATAAAATTGCATCAAGCACTGCCACCAGAGGGAAGAAGACGGGCTCTTCAAAACTGTTGTAACATCTGTTCACAACTTGTTACATGTCCTGAACATAAGCCAGAGGCCAGAAAAGCTGGTTAAAAATGCCAAATAAACAAAAAACCAGACACATTAAGAATAAATTCATAATGCTACTTGAGGTAAATAAAATTAATCACAAATTAATGCTTTGAAGTACAATAACCTAAGGGAAAATAATTTCAGAAGTGAGAAATTTCATGCTCATTCTCTTGGCTGAAGTACAAATCAACTTTCATATAAGCCTGTATACACAAACATTGTTTTTCCAGGTTTTTAATCCTCCATATGCTCAAACTGCTGTGACAGCCACAGGAGGATTGCACTTCACACAGCAAAGTGCTTGCAGTGAATATCAATCAGAATGAGGAAAACATCCCTAGCCAAAACCTAGCCAGCATCTGGCATTCCCGGGATAATCCAAATACCTTCCCAGAACACATTTATTCTTACTTTGAAGAAGTCTACTTCAATCACTGTGATCTTCAGACAGGGATCCCTTACTTTGCTGAGATTAGTTACATGCACAGAGCTGGGAATGTCTTAGTACCTTGCCAAATCAGCACTACTGATTATATATGTATTTTTTCAAGTAGAGATTTTCAGGTGAATAGAAACAGACATACTTTGTCTGTAGCACATAGAGCCAACATATTCTGGATGCTTATTTTCATTCCCAGATAAACCAGATTATATTAAATATCAGTGGACTAGACAGATGAACTCAGACTAACACTGTTTTACAGATTTTGAACCTCCAGGTACAAAGTAATTGATTTTAGCAGAGCAGTAGCATTACAGGATGTTGTGATGTTGCAGCTAAATATTTGTGTGATCCAAATAAGTAAAGAGAAAAAAAGAGGGGAAAAAAAAGGGAAAAACCAAAGTCCCAGGAAAACAAAGCTTACCTCTCCATCTCTCTCTCTCCAGAGAAAAGGAGCCAAAAAAAAAAAAACTGGCTGAGAAGCAAGAAGGGTACTCCCTCCACTCCTGCTGCCGCAGCCAAACCAAGCAGTGTATCCGTGTCCTTGAATAATTGTTTTGAAAAGTTCGTTCAGATTTTTTTCTCTCTCCCCTCTCAGGCTCGGTTTAAAGGCACAGAAAAGGCACAAAATTAATTTCTGGGCATAGAGCAAGGATAGGGGATACAACATCACAAAGTCACCCCAAGACAATAGTGTAAATAAAATCAGAGAACTGCTACCTTGCCCTGAAGTGTCTTTTCCACTTAAATAGAAACCTAACCCCAAAATTTCTTCTCTCTCTCAATGACTGTCACTGTTAGCATCCACTGATAATGAAGGACCATGAGAGATGAGAACTGATCCTAGCTCCCGCCTTGGAGCATTCTGTGCCCCCTGAGGCAGGACAGCAGTGAAATGCTCACCTCTCTTAATGACGAGTGGAATCTTGAATTCACAGCGATGGTAACTAGAAAGTGCAAATCGTAAAGCTATTAGAAAACAGAGAAGCCAAGATAAACTGCACAGCCACAGACTTACAGCTCTTAATAATCCCTTTAATGAAAAGTCATGTGAATAATAAAATGAAAGCGAGAATCTATGATAGCAGATTAAGTTCTCGCTTAGATTTTCTACATTAAAAAAGGCAGCAGCCTGGGAATGTCCTACTACAATTTTCTAGAGGACGCAAGAAGTCCTTCAGCACAAATTACTCTGTTGTTACACAGAGTGTATGGAGAAATATATAGCTATTAAACAGCACTACAGCACTACAGATTTCTCTAACTGCTTTAATTAGACATCCAATCACTAACAATCCTCTAAAGACTTTACACTTAGAAAGTATTGAAAAAAAATGTTCAGAAGCATGAGATTTTTTAATCACTAACTGAAATCATGTTAGGAAAAAACCAGCAACATAGCTACGAGAAAATGGACACTCTTGCTAATACAAAGTTTGCCTCTATCAAGAGTTTGCACATCATACCTGGACCAAGAACTACCTTACTTCACTCACTGCTTTAAGGCATACTTGTCAATATATATAAAGGCATTTAAAAGTAAAAAGCAAATACTACTAAAACAATGTTACTAATGATGTCTGAAACCTCCACAGGTTACTAGATACACCAAAGAGACTTATGAAAAAATACTGGAATTCTATAAAGGGAACACAAGATTTCCTTTTCAGTTGTTTTAATGTACTCTTTAATAGATCTGTTCTGTACACTCACATGTTAAAGTTGTAATGACCAGGATAATTTGTATGCAGGACAAATTTCTTCACCTTGTGAGTGTTTGCATCAAAGAGAATATCCTGTTGAAGACAAAAAAGACAGATGAAGCAATTTGGATAGAAGAAGGTGGCCTTCCCCCAAGTAATCTGAGATTACTTACAATAGCACCCGTATAGAGTGACATGTATTTATCTCACTGAAACTGAATCAAATTATGAAAAGTAGTATTTTAAAATAAGACTATTTGTAAATTCAAATAACACACATCTCCTCCAGCACTCAATCACAACTGCAGCTTCATTTGCTAATGTTGGCAAGTTTTCTAAGGAGATCTTGTTTTTCTGCGTATTATTTACAGTAATGTAGACTAAACCAAAACAGCTGCAAGGAGGAACATGAAGATTTAACTACACCCCACAGCTCAGCAAACTTTCACGACTGATGTTATGGCACACCTGTCTCAGTTCTGTGGGACAGGGGCATGGATCTCAGGAGCAAGAACTAGTTACCTATGCATCAGGCACAACAGAAAAAAGGAGAAAACGTAAGAGACTGCAAAAGTGCAAAGAGCCCTCCATCCACTGGTGGAGATAAAACGCTGCTGATTAAATTTGTACGTGTTAAAGGAAAGTCAGTGTAGCTTTTCATATCCAGAGATATGAAAGGCAGCAATCAAGAGTTTTGCAGTCTCTCACCTCCCACAGCCTTTAGCCTCCTGAAAGAATTGCTGTGTAACTAAATCAGAAGTTTACATGAGTTGTTTAGGGAAGCTTTCCACTCACCACTCCAAGTGTGAAATAATTGAAGAAGTAGTCATTGCACTTTGATGGGACCTGCTTATGGGGCGAGGGTGAATGGATTTTCATCTGCAAGAAACACACTTTTCAGATGCATTCAATAATGCTCAAAGATGAATGCCTTTAATAACATCTCTACATTCAAACAAATTGCTATAATCTCACTTGAAGCCTTTGCTCAACTATGTAAGATACCGTGCTTCATGACAGGACCATCACCTGCTTTCAGCGGCACAGTGACACATCAGCTTTTTCAGTTATCGTAATTAAAAGGTTTACTTACATTGTGCTGGGTAAGTCCAGCACAAAGGTAAAAGGTCCAAGTATATACTGAGGTTATTTTACATAAACTATAATTGGAAAAAAAAATTGAAAATTGAAAAAAAATAGGCAGCACACACTTGCTAAGGGACATTTGAATACAAAAGTGCTCCCATTTGTAACAATTCTTAAACCAGTTAACATGATGCAATATTATTTTTTTTTAAATAAATTTAAACAGATTTGCATCAATTTAGATTTTTTAAAAGCTTCTTACAACCTATTATATAATGGTTCAGTCTGGTCTGTTATGTCAAGTAATATATCGAGCACTCGCAATTTGTGCTACTTGGCAGTTCAGCTTCACTGACCTTGCCAAACACAAGCACTACGATGAGATTGCGACACCACTGAACCAAGTCTGTGCCTGAAAGAAATCCCTCACCTTGTCTTCAGACTTGTAGAAGACTTTGTGTGGAGAGCCCAAGGTGCTGAGCACATCCTGGCAGGAATCACCGAAGTACACACAGCGCTCAAATACCCGCATCTTGGCATCGGCTAAAACACCTGGGCCACAGCCTGAGGAATGGAAAACAACTCTACATGCATCCTTCCTGATCACAGAACATATCAGTAAATCAACACCAAGAGGTTAGCATTCCCCTATTTTCACAAACCAAACAGCTGCGCTCCTCAGACAACAGTGCCAAACTAAATTTAACCATTTACTTTGCAACAGTGTAAACATTTGTTATCAGAGCGGTGCACGTGCTGACTGTTGCATGGTTCGCCATTTTAACCTCCAACTTCAGCCATGCTACCTTCACTTCCTTGACACTCACATGAACGTGACTTGGTTTCCCAGCCCATCTCAATTTGATCAGTTGGCTATTAGCAGTAAATGCCAGGAATTATTTCGATCCCTAGAATATTCTACTTCAGCAGCTAGAGATTTATCTCCAGCTAAAAACGTCAAGCGCATAGAGTAAAATCCCTCGTCCATATTAACTGTATCACGAAACAGACATTCTTTACTCAAGATTCCCACAACTGACTAAATCAATATCAACTATGTCCCTGTGCAAACAATGTTAAAACCAGATCTTATTGAATAGCCATTACACAGATGAATTGCTGACATATGTTACCAGCTGTTAGGAAATGGAAAGATGTTGCAGTTTGTGAGCCTATTTGCTTACAGGAATGCAGCATCTTACATTTACGAGAATGCAAGTACACATACGCAGCAGTCACTGCAAAACACAGGATGTGCTCTAAATACACACTTAGCTTTCCTCACTATGCATTATTTATGTAGATAGTTACCCACTAAAATAAATCAGAAAAATCCAATTCAGTAATCCTTGATTTCTTAAGCAACAGTAATTTCAAATCAATACATGCGCAGAGAAACTTGTGGTAAAACAGGTGTGTAATACGTTCCACAAGAGTTTCTACAAACGTTGCAAGATAAGAACAGCACGTCCAGATTGCCTCTCTGCAACTTTGTCTGAACATCAGTGATATTTTAGTAATTATTTTACTCATTGAAAACATTTCCTTTAAGCTGCAGGCATATACATTTTTAACAAAATTTGACACTATCTTAAAAGTGTCCAATTTCTCAAAATCATCTACATAATTATGATGCTATAGCTAACTCCTTCCCCAGTACAGGAGGATATATGTTCTCTGCACTAGACAGCTCTACCTTATCTTCCTCTGTAATGAGAGAAGTAAAGTAGCTTGAAAATATCTGTTCCATTTTTATTCATAATTTTTTATTCTTCATCTATCATTTTCTCTTTTTCAACTTTTGCATATTGTGAATGTATTCCAAGTGTTTCCTCAATATTCATAGAGCTAGCAATCAGAACAGGTCAAAAGCTGAGCCTTCTAATGAAAATTGTTAAAAACATCTCAGTATTTTTTCTTAAAAACATTGTCAAGTCTCAAGTTACAGTGACTGAACAAGACTCCTTTGCAGTTATGTATTTCCCTAATTTCTAAGTACCCTCCCATCTCTGAAAGCACATACAAGGAGAAAGACTCATCATCCTCCCTTCACTTCCACCACTGTCTCCTACAGTAAATGAAAACAGAACTAAATTGAAGTGTAGTTTAAGGCTGCAGTATTAATGTAGTCACTTGCTGGCATTTTTTAAAGCCTTCCCGATTTAATCACAAAAATATCAACATCATAAAGCTCCCCGGAATATCAGAAAATGCACATACACAAGGTTTCTAGGTTTGTCATGGGGTTTTTTTAGTGATGTACTGAGAATAGTGATCTGTTTTCTTCCACACATACACCTGGAGACAAATTCCATTTCTGCAAACACATTCTAAGGACTTGGAACATGTGAGGACAGGGCTCCAGTTTTCAATGATTTCTCCAGGGTCAGGAAAATGCAGCAGCAGGCAGATTCATCTTCACAAAGATTTAACTGGGTTTTGTTTCCAATAGTTCAAAATAAGGTAGATAGAACACTTTGAGATCACCTATTAAATCATCACAAATAACCTGTGCTTAATTTATACAGGTTTATCCCTCTTCTCTTGAGAAGAACAACCAGTGCAACGTTCTGAGTGTCTCCAATACCTGCAGTGAGTAGGCGAAGCCGTAAACCTGAGGGTCCAGTTCCATCTCGCAGAACATCAACGTTCTCAGCGTACACATTCCCGAGGAAACAGCTGAGAGGCATCAAGGGAGCCCTGAAACCAATCATACAAAATGTGCATAGGATTTGCTTCATCTTCAAATTTTCCTGTAACAAGCTGGTACCAGTTCACTGGAACAGAGCACATTAATTTTGACAAAGCTGCACATAACTGAGACTGAAGATTACAAGCTATATTAAACAGAAGGATCAGAAAGCATGGGGAAAAAGGAAGAGGAACAAAACAGTACTCAAATGCAAGATCTTTACTATTAATGAAAAAAACAGCAAGTTTCAAAGACTCCAGGAATTAAGGAATTAAAGAAACTGTACCTAGCCTTTGGATATCTCCTTTGAGGAAATGTCAGCTCAGATTTCTCTTGGGGAAAATGGAAGTGTGGAGTTTTTAAAGCTAACTAAATCCTTGAACTAGGCATATCATCCAAACGCAGCAGAAGAGCTTTCTCCATGATGCTCTCACTGCTCTTGGGAAGGTACTTTATAGCCCAAAACATGAAATCAACGTGTGCCAGTACACCAAAGGCAACTGCGCTGCCTTACTGGGAAAGTTCTCAATTTAATTCAACAACAACATTATTTTAGAAAACAGTAACAGCCCCAAGTAAGATAGTTTTAATGGAAAGGCCTATTTCCTGTGTATTAGCTTGTATATGCTCCCTAAAATTCACTGTTCTTATGTCAACTCCTCCTCTGGGTGAATGACAAGCTTAAAGCTGGGCTTTGAGCTCTCTCTCACACACACAACAGAGCCCCACGCAACAGTGAGTGCTTTCACTAAAGCTCACCATGTCACAAATGGGCACAGACAACAGCATTTTTCTCAAGTGCACTTATTTCTAATTAGGAGACAATGTCCGCATAAACAAGGCTCCCTCCCTTCTGAGCAGTAATCCAAGGATGTGTTTATCTCCTGGCCTTAAAACTCAACTGTCTCTGCAAAAAATACCACCTTATCAGTTTGGGTATTTCTCAGATTAGGTATCTCAGAATCCTAGAATGGTTTGGGTTGGAAGGGACCTTAAAGATCACCTCATTCCAGCCCCTCTGCCATGGGCAGGGACTCCTTCCACTAGGCCAGGTTGCTCAAAGTCCCATCCAGCCTGGCCTTTAAGACAGTACACTCAGTCAGGTATCTGCAAATACATTGAATATATGGTAGATTATGCACATGGCATATTTTATTATTTTTGTGGCCTTACACAAGAGAGTGTAAGACCCTTGATAGGGCCCTGCCATGACATAAATATTATCAATATGCTACAAGCTAACTGACTGCCTCCACCAAGTTTGATTTGCTTAGGGAGAGGTCATTAGCACACAAACAAAATCTAGAGTAAGAACAGCCTAAACATGTCTTACTAAATTCACAGTATCTCCTACTTTAACTAATTCATTTTCAGGTCAATTGAACTTGCCTACTACAGCTGAACCAAGCTGATTTTACAGCAACATAAATCAAACCAACTTTTGATTACAAGGTCTGAGGACAACACCCACAGAAATTTGACTCAGGTTGGTATCTTAAGGCATTCTGCACATTACCAAATTAACAGGAGACCCAAACTGAACTAAAAAAACATACAATTATATTTAGCAATGGCAAATAAATGATCAGAAGAGCATGAGCAGCTGTACATACTTGGTATCCTGCAGACTGTTTCCATTGTAGATGTACATACGTTTCACAGTCGCGCCATGTGGAATTTGCAGAGAGGCCAGACCATGGGCAAAGTTAGGCTGTGGAAGCACAAAATCATTCTTGTTACACAACACAGCAGACACTTCAGCTCAAGGTCAGAAATTGCTTTAGAGATGCAGTATATGCTTACCAATTCAAGTAAGTCTCCAGCCAAAGACAAAGGGGCAAAATAACAGAAAAACCCAACCTTCTAGGTGGTGTTTCTTTATATTCCACCACTACTGGATTCCTGAGCTGGGGTGAAACACTCACTATGTCTATTCATCAAAAGATGCCATTAGTCTGACAATTAGCCACTGTGTGTACTGAGAATTGAAGTTTTTCCTTGGTTTGATCACTGGCAGCTAGCAATTTCCAAGTATTTGTACTGATACACTGTATTTAAGGTCTAAGAAATCATCTGTCTTAAAGATAAACTTCCCTTTTTTGTCTTCCACTGCATTAACTTCAGCCTTTTAACATTATTGTTGGTTTGCAAGATGCCTTTATCTGATGAAGAGAAACTTGTTCATTAAATAGATTTTCCACTCTCCTTATCACCACATTCTTACACATACTGTTTTGACAGGGGTTTGAGTGCTCTCCTCAAGTAGAAAGCAGGCTAAGGAAGTCGAACTGACTCTTACTGCACTAGAAGGAGGAATTTCTTTCCATTCTGAATGTGACAGGACATTCAAGACCAATAGTATACTTTGCTGACATCATAAAGAAAAAACCCTATCTTTGTCACAAGCAGTCAACAAAAACAAGATGCAAACTGTTACCTGGTCTACTTTAGCAGGACATCACATAAGGTAAACACACATGCAAAAAAAATTCTTAGGAAAAAAACTAATCCAGGACAATGACTTTCACTGCTGTAGATATTAAGAAGGGAACCTCCACTACTCAGCAAATCTAGAGATGTCCCAATTTAAATTCTCTTCCTGCATTTGCCTAGAACATTAATACCTTTTGCTTTTTCAAGTAGTCAGACTTAAATTACTGAAGCGAGAAAAGGTTTTCACGTTCTCCTCACTCGCAGATTGTTTCCAGCTATACAATAAACTCCAAAGTCTTCTTCATAGTTTTTCCATTTCCATAAGCAGAAGATTACACTGCTTTGCTAAGCAGCTTAGCATTCCTATACTATCTTCCCTGAACTTGACAGATTTTGACATACTCAAATTTGACTTCACTCTGCAATCTTTTCTAATGTTTGTCTCTAAAAATCTCCACAAATACTTGTCTCTCCTATGGACTGTTTCATACTACTCTGTTTTCTAAACAATCCTACTTCTGCCTATTCCTGGGGAGACTTTGGCATTACACTCTGCAAACAACATTTTACTAATCTGACTGGAACAACTGAATGAGATGCTTAGAGAATGCAAAATTATTTTCTCCACTGTTCTAGCAGTTTTGTTTTAACATCTTGTACTTTCAGATAGTCCTGCAAGGAGCAGGGAGTTGGACTTGATGATCCCTACAGGTCCCTTTCAACTTGAGATATTTTATCATCTTTTCAAATCTTTGGTATAACAATTGACTTCCTCAGTAGCTTGGCCATTTCATTCATGAATGCCCTGGGAACTCTTGCATGAAAAGAAACTACTCTTTGTTGGGGCATTCTTTTTGTTTGGCTTATTAGGTTTCTATTCACCTTCCAATCTGAAACCCAACTGACCTTTCCCTACTGCTAAACAATAACTTCCCCTGCTTACCCCTGTGACATGTCAACCACAACCACTAAAGCACTAGGCTGTGACAAAGAACATGTGTCATCATGCTGGTTGATTTCTTCCCCTTTGTTTTGGCTCTTTATATGCTCCTTTACTTTAATACCATGCTTTCTAACTGATAAACCCAGATTATACAACTGAGAGCTTTTCCATCCTCACACAAAACAAGTTATACATACATTTTTGTTAGTACAGAAGGAAACTACAGAGGACCTGATCTTGTTTCCACTTTAGACAGTGATTTCCAAAGATTTCAGAGAATGCAGTAATGCATTTAATTATTCAGTAACTCATCCAAACATTTGGTGAATATGCAAACAGGCATTACAAATAAAACTCACTCATTCGGCTTGCTAAAAGCACTCATACTGAAGGACACTTAAGAAGAAAATGTATTTTATGAAGTCTATCCTACTTTAGTTGCATAATCACTTTGATGAGATTCAAAAATATCTGATAAAAGAACAGCCTCCCAGTAGATTGCTTAATATTTATGTATTTGCATAGACAGCACTCATATTTTTAGAAGACTCTTTTCACCAACAGGATTGCTAGTCCCAGTTCATGATGCAAGCAAAACCCCTAAGCACATGCCTTTTGCCAACAGGAAGTAAATTTTAAACTTTGAGATGGTTACATAGCATTAATAAGAACACAAGTGAGGGGGTTCAATTCCTTCCAAATTACTGGTTTCTTTTGCTTGCAAAAGACAGCAAGACACAATGTAGGTGATACTTTGCAAGTACCATAGAAGCAAAAAGACCATCCATTAACTAAGAATGATTGCTCACCTCGTACTTCGGGGTTTCAGTCCAGGAGTCTAACTGAAAAGAAAACGACAGTCCTCTGAAATTGAGGTGAAAGAGTTGCTCAGCTGAGTTATACACTAAAAGGGAAAAGAAAGAAAAAACAGCATTACCAAAATAATCTAAGAATTCTCCAGTTGATATCTAACAGCACCTTCATCACCTCAATGAATTTGTTACATCTCAGAATGCAGGAGGAACACAAATTACACAGGACAGTAGTAGCTTTGCTTTTAATTTGATGCAGTAAAAGCACAGCAATAAGAGAAACCATAGATTCATTACAGTTGCCTCTGCAAGCCTGCAGGCACTACCCTATCCCTAACAACACAATTATACAGTATGACACAATCAATTACACCTTAATATCTCTAAAGTAGTTTAAGTAGCCACTATTAGTACAAAACAATTCTGTTCATTGTTATGTAAAACATTGTGCAGTATTAACCAGAAAGTCTTTGAGAGATGTGCACAGAGCTCTGATAATTCCCTTTTTCACACCATGGGGCAGCACGAACGGGAGTTCAAAGGAGAGCTCACCCTGCGACCTGCACTTCCACCTCTCCTCCCAAGAGGAGCTCCCATGCCCCGATCAGCTCTGTGTGTTCCCAGGTAACACGGCACAAGGAGGAAATGCTTCAGACACACATTTACAATGATAATTAAAAATAGCATCACCAGAAACAGCAGCCAACCAGTCAGCTCCCACAAAGAGCACTAATAAATTAGAGCATGCACAGACTTCCAGCTGTCACCACATCACGAGATGTCCTGATTCACTGCAATCAATTGCACAACATCAACTACAAACAACAATAAATGTCGTCCCAGTACTTACTCTAACAAGACATACTGTTTTCTGAGACTGGAAAGATTAAGAAACAAGCCCAGAAGCCTGAGAGCTTGGGAACTGTTTTGGGATTGATTTTACAAATTTCAACCTGTGCCCGGTAGCCACTGGGGGAACAGACTGTTCTCGTAACACACAGGAGCTGACAGCTTGAAAACACCGGAGGCCAAAAACAATAAAGAAACTCTCTAACAAGAGAAGCTGCTTTCTTCCACTTTACCAAAGGAATACCAAAGGTTCAATATTCCCTTTTTTCTTACAATGTTATATTTAAAACGACATAGTATAGAGAGAAAATGCATATAAAGAAATATTTTATTCCCTCCCTCCCACAGTGTCTTTCAAATATTCAACTTGAAAGACATATCACAAGGTATCTGGACAGTGCCAGGCCACCCAGGATTGAAAAATAATAGTTGAGCAATAAGCATTAAGCTTTTAAAAGTCATCATTTGCCTTTTCTGCAGAATGTGCTGGCTAAGAGTCTTTTCCACGCTTGTCACTGAAAGGAAAACGTGTGGAGAGAGGGAAATGTTTTGATCGGCAGGAAAATTACACAAATCTCTCTCATGTGATAAATTATGATACATCTTTTCCAAAGCCCACAGCCAGCTGGAGAACTATTTTTCCCCTAGTCATGCCAAGTGTGATATCTGATTATACAAATCGCATCAGTTCCCATCCCCTGCAATGTTTGTTGATGCTTAGGTTTAAAGGGCAAGAAATTTTTTTATTCTTGGTTCTCTCATGTTTCCCTCAAAACCATAGATCACAACCACATGACTGAACAAGGCAAGGATTTCTTTTTTTTTTTTTCACCAAACAGGTACCCTGCTAATTCCATTCAAAATTGCTGATAGAAGCAAAAAGACTGCTTCTTTGCTGCTGCACTCCGGGTGGGGGAAAGGGAGGAGGTTTGCCTTCCAGGAAGGCAGCAGAGTGTGACCAGCTGGGAAATATTTCCGTGGAGCTGGACAGGACAGAGCCACCAACACCAGCAAGGCTGCAAAATGGACACAGCTTTAGTAAAAGCAGAGGCAGATCCAAAAGTCAGTTCTTACTGGAATCAAGCACAAGACTTTTCTGGCACCTTAGGGGAGCGTGGGCCACTGCTGAAGTCCTAGAGTTAGAGAGCTACAACACAGGAACCCCCTCCATCCTTGCAAGGCCCCTGTGGTAGGAGGGAAGGAAGTCTTCTTCTGCCTTATGACTTGAGTTCAACCCCATAGCCCTGATCCTTGCTGAATGGCACTTCAGCACAAAGCCACATCCATGAAGACTCAGGACAGGATGTGGTTTCAATAGAGCCACTGGCAAAAGCAAGCACTTCCCAGCAGGAGGTCAGGTCAGAGAATCATGGAAATGTGGGATAAAAATCTTGGCTTTGATGACGCTGTTGACCTCCAAAGCGGTTGTATTTCAATAAGCCACATGACAAAGGTACTGCAATGTTTCAAACTAATGTTAGCCAAAAAGTAATGAAGCTGGTTGATTTTTCTGATGACTCTTCTTTTTTAAAACCACTGATCTGGCAAAACCAAAAATGCTCACTGAAGGTCGGTTTCAACACAAAACTGTTGCTAACCTTTTGAAATTTGTTTTGAAACTACCACCGTATCCTGTTGCAGGAAAGTTCTGCTGCAACCACCTTGGTTTTAAGTGAAAGACAACATTTTGAGTGAAATTCTAGTGGAGGTTAACAGATAAACAACAAAATACTTTTAAAGTGCTTGAATTGGGGGTTTGGAGGAATATTAGCACAGAGAAGTAAAGGGATGGTTATGTTCCTTTCATTCATGAAAACTAGCACTTGGTACTTTGGTCACATTAACAGGAAGGTTTCTCCTCCCACCCCACCTCCAATTTTTGTGGGACATGAAAACACCATCACCACCCCTCCCACATGCTGAAAACCATTCTGGTTTTTTGCCTTTTCTGTTTCAGAAAACACAATGGAAAAAAGAGTTATCAAAAACCTGTGTTGCAGAATACAGTTCAAACTGGTTGTGACAGGCAGCTTCATACAGAGCATTTACTTTGGCTAAGCAGGCTGTTAATGGAAGAAGTATTTTTCCAATGAGGAAACTTGAATAAGCAAATGCACCAGTGAAATGGTAATAGAGGCAAACATTTTAATACATTTTCTTATCCACATGTCACTAGATGAAAAGATGTTATGAAAAACTATCACCAGATGAAGCAAGCGTGCAAGTTTTCTTAATTGAATATGACAGGTGCACAAGATCTGCAAATTCAGCACAAGGACACGTGGTGCCGAACTATGTTTTTAAGTGCTTGTATACTATTTTACGCAGTAATAAAACATGCTATCCCTACCATAGGCAATGCTAATGGCTAGATATGGATTTTTGAAGTTCATAATATCACAATTTTGGAAGTGCTCCACCTCTAAATATTTGCAAATAAACCATCATCACGGAACAAATAAAAATTGTACGACACCCAGGACATGGAAGCACTTTTACCCTTCTTAACTTCTACAGTCTCTTGTATATACCATTTCCATAATCGATCTAACCATACATTTCAGAGTTTCTGTCTAAGAGGAACTGTTAATGTCAGGACCAAAATTTAAAAAGGCTAATTCTGGTCCTTGGAGTATTACAGCTAGAAATGCTCCAAGCTTCATTTATCTCAATCTGATATTCATGTACTACTAGAGGTGTTTATGCAATGATACTGCTCTACCCACATGACCCTCCCCAGTTAATAAATCCTGTTCTGTAATGTGCAAGAGATTGTCTGCAGAGAGCAGAGACAAAGGCTGGATATGCAATCACCATCCATCACAAAGAACACTCGCCTGTTTGGGATCAGCCTGACTACTGCAAATGGGCAGGCTTAAGCTAAAAATAGAAAATGAAGATCTGAAAATGGTATCTTGACTATATGGAGTTAATGTTCTTCCTTGTTGTACCAGTTTGTGGCTCCATTTCTTGAAAGTTCCTGGGCAGTTTAATTATAAATATCCTCTTCAAAGTTTCACCACTGGCTTATTTTCATAGCCTAACAACTCCCCGAAATACACTCTTCATTTTCACATATAAACAAGGAGCTTAAAGATAGACTTTTTCCTGCTGCAGAGATGGTGAACAGCCAAGTGGCTGAGCAAGAGTCAGAGTGGGTTCAGCCAGGTTAAACAAATTTGTCCTGGTTCTGCTCATGCTGCATATAGACTGACTTCACACTTCCCCAGTGCTCCCAGTACAGCAGGGGGGCTCAGAGAGGTGTATGCCAGTTATACCCAGCTCAGATTTGATCCTGCCTAGCAGGGTATAACCATGTTCACAGAGCACAGAGACTGAGCGAACAGCCCTGGCTGACTCTGCACAGAGATCAGCTCAAATGTCTGTGCTCATGGGATACACAATCCCTAAGGATGCTTGAGAGCTGACCGTGCATAAGGATGTGTAACAACAACAGAATCAACAACAAAGCTCACAGTTTTCTGGTACTGGCAGCTCAAAACAGATCATTACTGACATCTGAATACACCACTCTGTGTCAGTGACTCTCTGCCTCACCATTTCACTTTTAAAAAAGAGTCACAATTGAACTGACAGTACATTTTACATGATTTCCCAGCTATAAGAATATGACCATTCTGGAACACGGCTTCACATCCTATGACAACAGAACTGCCTACACATTGCTCTAGGCAGACATACTGGAAAGGTTTCCTAGAAAGAAGTCTGTCAGGCTAGGTGTGCTTCTCAGAAATTTTTGGCTTACCTCCTGGATGTGTTGCTCCAAATGACTGATCAATTTGTTCTATGGTTGGAGCAATTGCCTGAGAGTTAAAATGGACACCACTGAAAAAGAAAACAAAATTAATCTGCCTGACGGAAACCAAACAGATGCTACAAACATTTACTAATGGCAATACCACATTTAAATTGTAAGAAGTCTCCAAGACTGAAGAGTAAACCGGTAATTTAACTGAGTGCTATGTTCAAGAAAGGATGATTATGTACATTACTTTATGATAGCTATTTTTGATTTTTAAAAAGAATAATCGAAAAAAATGAATTCAGGATTTAAAAAAAAAGGAGTAAAATCAGCCACTCTAACCAAGAGGAAATCCTGGGAGGTCTTAAATCACTTACCAATATTTTAACTTCACCTTAGTCAAGTCATAAACTTCAATCACCTGAAACACAGGAAACAGAAACATTGCTATAGTTCAGACATTTGCAAATCATTGCAGAGGCAAATCCTTGTCAAAAGGCAAGACTAGCTAGTGCTGTTTGCTCCCCTTCTCACAGAACTCTGCCAAGAAAAACCACAGTGTCAGAGATCGAACTTCAATAACTGACTCAGCGACTGCTGAATCTGAAATAAGGACTGAACAACTCTGGGTTCAGGAGAGATCCCCCATATCCCATGTACATCAGCACTGCCGGCAGGAAGAAATATTTTCACTGACACATCAACATTTTGATTTCTACAAAGTTTACTCTTAAACAAATTCAAAGAAAAGCAATAGCAAGGATTAGCTAATCAGGGAATCCTTTGATGAATGTCAAACAATGGGCCATTCCTTGGGTTGCTCCTATTACCCTGAAGAATGCCTGTGCAGGGCACCAAGTTCTAACACTGACTGCACTGCTGTAACTTTCCAGCTCTTCTAAAGTAAAAGATGAACACGGCAAGACTTAGTAGTGGTATCCCATTTCAATTATACATAAGATAGCTTGCAACCTCGCCAAGCATTACAGAGGACAATCAGAAGAGCAGGTCACAAAGAATCAGGGCAAGCCATAATACTCAGTTCTGATATTTACTAAATCTTGTAGACCTTACTGAATATTCCAAGGAGCCTTCCTCTCTGCAGAAAATATTAGATACAGATCCTTTGTTCTGAATACATCACTGCAAACATTCATCTGCAACTGATATCATATGATTTTTATGACTGTCACTGGATTTTGAGGCTACACTGGGCTTTAAGCAGATGATTTTTGGCAAGTAGCCATGGACAAACGCAAGCTTCTTCCACCCTACATACCTGTTCCTGTGTCAGCAGAAAAAGAAAACACGTACAGCTCCTAACTGCTGTAAAGAAAAGGTAAAACACATTTTTTGTTTTGTATAATCCTCCAACAAATCATTGGCATATTCTGACAGGACTCACTCTTCAGTGAGAGAATAAAGCAGAATTTCCCAGGGAGCTTGCTACCAAGTGTGGCTTTAAAGCCTAAAAATATCACCAGCTGAGAAGGAAGTCTTGGTTTTGGGAGATGCCCAGCAAATAACCCTAAATAAAAAAACTTGCGACGTTTAAACCACTGCCTCTATATATATATTTAGAAAAAAAAAAAGTCAACATTTAATGGCATTTCAGAATATAAGCAACAAGTAGGGCACAAAGCAAGTAACAAACGAACATTTTGGCAGAACTGACGTAAGAGAACAAATACATTTCTCTTCTTAATGAAATACACTTGGAATTATGCTTCTTGGAAAAACCTGGTTGTCTAGTATTTTAATTCAAGTGCAGTTGACATGCCCAGATTTCCTTCACTGTTAAAGCCTATTAAAAAACAAAGGCTACTTTTATGAAAAGCTAGGACTGATTTTACTTTTTTTTTAGTGATCTTGCACATCTTTTCCCTCCACAAAATTTTTTCTGGAAATAGAGAGAACCAGCCCCACCCCAGATCTTGTTTTGTAGCCACTACTGTAGTGCACTGGGCACCCTCCTGAAGTTCTACTGAACAAACTGCACAGTGGAAGACAAAAGGATGAGCTGAACAACCAGGAGCAGTGGACAAGGAATTGCAGTGGCACAAATGTGGTTCCCCCCAAGAGAAACACCCGGACAGCAGCCAACAGGCACCAGTTTGCCAACAGTCCTCTTCCCATGACTCAGATCAACTCAGGTCAACATTTCTTTTTACCAACAGCAGAGGAATAAACGAGTGCAACTTAGCAAAAATTAATGACAGTCAAAGGATCTCGTAAGTCACGAAAGTCATAATGAAGACTAGGCCAGAGCACTAGAAGAAAATTTCTAAATTACAGCAGCTACACTGACAAAAGGATCAGTGTGATTCTATATGCAGAGAACATGAATTGAGAAGACCAAGGACTGTTCAGTGATGGGTTTACTACACAGTCAGAAGACAGATGCTTTAAATGAGCAAAAGCTGGTGTTTCCTAATATTTACTGTTTTGATAATTACTACTAAGACTTATAAAAATGTTCAAAGGTCTATTACCAGCAATAAAAGACCAACACTGCGAAACCCAACTCTTTCTCCACCTCAGAGGGAGCACACATGAGAGATATTAAAATTGCTTTCAGAACCGGGTACTGGATCTACCAGTCCACATCAGCAACCCCTCCTGCAATGCTTTGGCTACTGAAGGCGAGTCTTTCCCCCTCCTTCCTGAAAAAAGGGAGGAAACTTCTTAGGAATATTGCTGACCTTATTCCTGCACCAGCTTCCTTGGAATTGTCAAGACTTTCCATCTTAGTAGCCTGTACTTCAATCTCTTTCACAGTCAAATTTATTAGCAAGTGTGTATTAAAAAAACAACACACAAAGAGAAGAAAGCCTCCTGATTTTCCAGTTTTGCTGCTGCTGAGCAACACTGAAAACACAGAGCCACACCATCTTAAAAACAGGCATTACTTTACACCTACAGTATCCTTTAACAAGTCCTGTTGCTCACTTCTGAACTGATCCCATCGAATTTCTTCTAGAAAGCTTTCTGAACACTTTTACAGGTTTTCATAGCACTGTATGCATTTACACAGCTTGACTATTCATAGTTCAAACAAACAGAAGTGTTGCTAGACCACTGAACCACAACATAACAGAAGAGATTGTTTTTCCTTTTTTTTTTTTTTTTGTTTTTTTTTGTTTTTTTTGAAACAAACCTACAAACATATACCAGAAGAGTTTGGGGTTTCCATTTTTTCTTTAAAACTAGTTTTTAAACACATTATGGAGAAAGGCAAAAAAAGCTCTTGTTTAGTTCTTAACACACTGGGTGTGACAAAATCAGACCCTCACAAACTGGAGGTGAAGAGACAACATATACACTACTTACAGCACCTCAAAAACACCACAGGATTGCAACATTCCCCAAAGAAGCCAGTAGGAAGCCACATACTTGAAATAATTATGCCAATTTTGAGTTCAGTCTCCTTCAGAATTACATACAGTTGGAAAGATTTCATGCAGCTGACAAAGAATTTTCAAGATACTCTCTTAAAAATTGTAAATGCACATACATGGTCTGAATAAATAAATTCAAAAACTTGTCAAAACCAAGAATATCATTATTACAGAATGACTTCATGAACAGAAACAACCAGAAATCTGGGAAAAGAAGTGCTCAGTTGTCCCACAGCTGAACTCAATTTGAACTGAAAATTTTCTTCAAAATGTGTATTTTTATAATTAATATAAAAAAAAATTTAGAAAAATACATGCATACCATGGTGTTACAGGCTATTCTTAGAGAAATAGGTACTTCCAACAACTAATCTGGGTTGCTATTCAACAATTTCATATATATGAAGTACACAAAGAGCTTAAGTTTCAGCTGATAGCACATGCTACTCTCCTACGGTAATTCCTGGGATAAAGCAATGGCTGAACTTTGGAGACTGCTATTTTTCTGCTGGTTTTATTTTAGATGTGAGTAAAGGGCAGAGGGCTCCACCTACCACTATTCCAAACCCTGGAAGTATGGATGTGAGCACCATATTCCAGACTCATCTAAACGATAAGCATTCAATTTTTTAGTATCACATTTAACTCCACAGTTCTGCTTTCAAGTGTTAAGGAACACAGCAGTTAGAGCAGTTCACTCTCACCCAATTAGCCAATCAACACCTAAACACTTCTGTCACAGAGAAATTTACACCCACCAGGTGAGAACCAGTGACAATTGTTCAGCACAGCTGGTCTGGCTGAAAGGATCACCCTGAATAACTAAGAAGTTACACACAGATATTTTAAAGGCTTCAGTTAAGAGGTTTTCAAACTTTTGTACTCGTGTAGTCATACTTCTACAGTCCCACAGCTGCTCATTTTGTATGGATAAAAAAGTACCACTTCCATTACAGATATTTTGCAAGGATAAATGCCATGGGAAGGTAGTGACCGGCCTGCCTTTTATTTTGCATCTTAACTACACTAAGCATCCTCGAGAGATGCAGATCAACTCCTGGTCACCTAAAAGCATAAAAGCAGAATTGAAGACATCAATTGCAGGAACCAAAACTCATCCAGAACAAAGTGAAGTCAGTGCAGGGGGCAGCTGCTCACAAGATGCATGGATGTGGCTTTCTGGGGGGAATCACATACTCACAGTCACACAAGTACTCTGCAAAGATAACTTAAATGAAAACTATGAATAGGAGGAAGTTTAACTCCATAAATAAAATGGCAGCCCACATAAAGGAACAACGTGGGCATAAAACAACACTGTCTGGTTTGCATTAATGATGATCTGATTTCAAATCCAAGGCCTAGCTCTAGTAAGGGCCTCGTGCAGCTTCTGTACACCTCGAGACAAGATTGGCAAGTGAGACCAAACTGCACCATCACACTCCTGTGGCACTTGTACAGTCCCAGAACAAAGGTAAGGTGTCTTACTTCCATAAACACAGATTTAAATCCCACTGAAGAAATGCAGTTCACAATCACAAGAGAGCACTCTACCTAAGACAAATTAAACGTCTAAATGAGCCACATACTTATGCTCTGTTAAGTGTCAATACATCCCAGGGTTTTGGTTTGCAATGTCTGTTTGCAAGAGGGGTGTTTTATTACCTTAAGTCTCTGATTGAAAGCATCAAACAGCAGTTTGATTCCATCCTGAGTCAGGTTAAGGATGAGGTCATGGCTAAGAGGTGACTGTAAAAAAAAAAAAAAAGCTGTTAGGCCTTTAACTTCAAGACTTCTTTGTTAAGATAGATATCACTGTAAAAGTATAAACTGGTTACTTTGGAAAAACAAAACTGTCTCAGAAAACAATCACTTTTTCAATTAATAAGCATAACTAAAATACATTTGGCCAAACCTCTCAACCCCTTCAGTTTCCTTATGAAAAAAAAAATAAGTGCCTGTATTATATCTGTGCCCTGCAAGAACTCCTACAAGGGTACTTTGTCCATTACTGTAAGAGGGGGGAAAAAAAAGAAACAAAACCAAAAAACTCAAAACAATATAACCCCCAACACCATTTAAAAAAAAACAAACAAAACAAAAACCAACAAAACCCCACCCTGAAAATTAACACTCCCAATTTAGCATCAGAGACATCATCTAGAGACAGCCTCTGTTGCATTCTTGGTGCACAAAAATACCAGGTCTCACATCAGAACCAGGCATGTACTTGACAAAAAGATGGCTTTCCACTTCAAAAAACAAACTGTCACAGTCTTTTTCAGGCCTCAAAAGGAAGGCTTCAGACTCTTATGTTGTGAATTTAGGTTTCCTTAGTTACTGTGAATCATAACAACTAAAGGCTTAATTTGCAGTCTGCTGGAGTCAATAGGAGACATTCCACTGGCTTTCCTGGTGTCTGTATAGGCTCTGTGCCCTCTCAGTCTGCTGGGTCACTGGGGAAGCTGCTCTCTGCTCTAGCAGTGCAATTCACACAGACACAGTCACTTGGCCCCAGTTCAGCTTTTTGAACATGTACCATCTAAAGCACATTTGCTTCAAAATGCTCTATCCCCCACAGCTGTCTCCTCAGAGGAGAAAAAAGGCTGAATGGCAGGCAGGCAGCAGGATTCATGCCCTAGAACTGCACCAGGCAGTTTTCTAGCAAAAGACAGAATGGGGATGGACAACTGGGGCAAATAAAGGCTTCTACAGTGGGCAGCCACAGCATACAGCCCTTTCATGAATTAAGCATAAGCTACCTTACTTTGCTCTACTGGGAGAAACTCTGGGGTTTGACTGTCAGAAGACCAATTCTCATCCTCAATTTTCTCACATCAGCACTGTCTTCTAGCCTTGATACTTCCTGAGCATTTTCACGTGCATGTCCCACCCCTTCCCAAACCATATACTGAAGTAATCAGATCCTAGACTTCACAACACTAGGTCAAAACAAGCCATGGGGCTTTCCATTCCCTGTGATGCAGATTTCCTGTTCCTCTGGATCACTGTAGTGGCTCTTCCTGAAGCTGGTTCAGTTTGAGCTCATCTTTCCTGAACACCAGTGATCTAGTGTGTAAACTGTCTCCTAAATGAAACTTTCACAACATTTCACACAATGGCATCAATACCTCACTCTTGCTGACAAATTTTATGGCTCTGTATAGAACTGAAGCAGCATTGCAACAGAACTATAAGCTTGAGATAAAAAGGTCTAATGTTGATCCTGACAGTCTTCTTCTAATCCCTTATAAATCTCATTTAGAAAGGCTACAGATAGAGCAAAAAAGCCTTGTAATCTTGCATTCAAATATACCAGCAGAGTTGTTCTGCTATGGGATATGCTCTGCATTTCACTGGTTTCTAAACAAAGTTTTCATAAGGTTATTCCAAAATTAATGAGAGCATTGCAAGTGGGTGGAAAAAAAACCCCAAACATCTGAGGAAAAGCCTGATAATTAGTACAGCAAATAACTTCTGTTCTATGCTAGCATGTTTTCTAATACATGGAAAGATTCAAGGGTACAAATTTAGTTCATGTGACTTTTAATACACAAAATAGAACCTCAAGTATGAAAGATGATGCCAAGAAGCAACAGGAGAGTTCTTCCTGAAGGAAGCACCACAGATGTGCAGTCATATTGCTAATCTACATAAAGATGCAGGAAAAACTTATCACTGAGCAATCCCATCAACCAAAATCCAGAGGAAGAAGCTTAGGAAAAAAAGGGCAATTAGTACCCCACTTAAACTGACCAAAAAGGAGTAAAAATTATTTTATTCACAGAAAAGGATTCATCAAGCTTTTTTGGCACAGTTTAGGCATCCCATTTATGTCAAGTTAAAGAGAGCACCGTGGGCAGATCTAATTGCATTTAATTGCCATATAAATTTTTGAAAGGAAATACTCACTGCTGGCGTTCCAGGATCAGAAATTCAGCGCTTTAGACGCAACAGCTTTAAATAACATTTGATCACTGTGCTCAAAGGCATTCTTTTGCAAGGCAAAGAGGAAAAACATGAAGGCTGTTCAGGTACAGTTTATCTAGATAGAAGTTGTGCATGGCAAAGTTAATTTTAAAGCTTTGAATCTCCTAAGAGCTGAGTTCTTTGTGCTCAGCTGCTAATGAAATGCATGACACTCTGCATGAGGGTGAGGACAGAGCCAGACAGTCAAATGCAGGCCCTGAGTGGTGTGTGAAAAAAAATGCCAGGCACTGAATTGCAATAATATACAGAAAAAAATATAATCAACAGAACTATTCCAGAAAGTTGAGAACTACTATTTTGTTAGACTATGCAGATGCTAAAACATCTTTATATTTATTACATTTTGGGAAAACAAAATATCCAAACCACTAAACCTGCCTTCGGCAGACAGAAGTTCAGTGTACACAGTCAAGAACAATGCAACTTCCCAAGAGGTGTAAGAAACCAACACCTCTGCTTGCTAGCACTGAACCACTAATCCTTCCATGGTTCTACAATTTGACTGGAACAGGAATCTCATCATTTATCTAAACGACCCTAGAAATAATTCAAATGCACTGTAGTGCACTAAAAACCTCCAAAGAATACAAAAAACAAGGAATGTGTTCACTGCCAGACGGATGCTCCCATGCATTAATCACGAGGAGCCAGATTTGCAATTCAGTCATCATAAAACCCATAAAATCCACATAAAGCGAAACAAAAAAAAAAAGATAACTCATTTAATAACGTGAAATATGCATCCAGCACTGAACACCAAGTCGAGGTTGTTCTTAGCCATTCGGTATCCACTGCAAATGCATGAGGCCTGAATCCTTATTTTGATACAAACTAGCACTGTACAGGCTGTGCCTTTTTCCTGAAGCAAAGAGCTGTAATTTGCAACACATGAATATCATCATCTTATTAATGTGCATTGCACATAAAACATCTGGAGAGTCACAATCCTCCTTCGTCCTACCTCCCCTTACATTTCCATCAGAATAACATATTTTACTTGATCTAGCAGAAGGGCTTTACTTCTCGTCCCCTTTTTGATGGAAGTCAAACATATCAGGAACTTAATGCTGCGTTATGAAGAATGATTAAAACATCTACAGCTGGCTTAAATCACTGCACCCACTTTCTGCAGACAATATTGCATATGCAGAGAAAAGGTATGGAAGGCTTTTCATGGGGTTCATCGCCACTGAACCAAACACAAAAGCAGAAATGAGAGATTCAGTTATTTAAATTGCAGCCACACTTCACAATGGTGAAGTAAATAGACTAGAATTAAATTGTCCAGCTAATTACATAACATTTCACTTCTCAAAGGAAAAACAATGCCACTCCTCCACTGCATATACAAAACTGATAGCTGCTAAATCACTGCACTGCTGTGCTGAAGATTATTACATTTGACATGAAACTTATAAAAGCTACATCTCTGATGTAGTGGCAATAACTCGGTGTAATTCAATTTCAAGTAGCCCGACAACTCATACAATATGTACATTAGCACAAAGCATGTCTTAATTCACCATGAGGTGCATTTCCTGGCCAGCCAACGCACTACTCACCTGCTCACTGTAGAGAACCTGGACGTTTTTGATAATGCGACAGTGTTTCTGAAGAATTGCTACAGCCTGAGCCAATGGCATTCCTGGAAATAAAAACAGGTGCATTTCTTCAGTGCAGAGACCAGCTAACAGCGATTTCACACATGAGGTAACCAAACCACCATCAGCAAACACTGAGTTACAACAGAAAGGTATGTGGTCAACAAACAGGCCGACTTGACTCATGGTATCAGCACAGACCTGGTGTTTGGAAACAGAACAGTCATTGTTTATCTACCAGCTGTTAGGCATATATGAAAAAGTATCTCTAGACACAAAATTAAACAGCAAAGTTCAAGCACAAAAAGCAAAGAGCTTGCCACAGCCTGTGCAGAAAATTTTCTGCTTTTTGGGGTCATCAATCCAATAACTGATAAAACAGCCCAAATCAAACTCCACTAGAGCTGGATAGAGCACTCCTACACACATTCAATAGGCTCCTGAAATACCTTTTATGGCACACACTTTTTTATTAACCTTGATAAAGTACTGGGTACCCATACCAGACAGATACAAATACTAACACAGAGCAATGATTCTCCTTAGACCTAACAGGCCACATTAGCTGCTGATATGGCTATATTTGTATCAAGGAAGAAACTTTATCTTCTCAGTTTACAGACAAGATATACATACTAAAAAATTTGGTTCAATTGGGGCAATACACTTATAGTCATTCAGCCTCTCATACAATTTCAACGGCTTTTTTTTTCTTTCCTCAGTTTATATCTTATCTTTACAACTATAAATTTTTGAAAGCAGAACAGAACAGCTGATTCTGCACAAAAAATTGCACCGCACCATCTCATCATTTATCACACTAAAAACCTTCGTTGCCTTTCCAAATGAAATGTGATCACATTCCTGGATTCAAAGCAGGCATTTATAAAGCGAGGTTATGAGCTCATAATTGTGAAGTTTTATTTTCATACTAACCGCTGCAAGTCAATTTAGATTAGTTATCTGACACTTTATTTCCATTCCTTGCCCTGTCCTTTTCTATTTCTGGTTTTTAAATGTTAAGAAAGTTGCCTTGATTAGGGAAAATTCACCTCTACACTTTTAATACATTCAAAACTTTAAATTACTAGCTACACTTCTCAAACTCAGACAGTACGTCATGTTTCAAAGCACCTTTTAGACATTATCTACAGTATCAAAGTGAGAAAACGCTCTCTCTTTCCATTAATAACTATTTATAACACACACATCTAGTTCACCATGGGTACTCCTTTAAAGCAATACTGGCATAACACTAAAAAAAAATCCAAAAAATAACATTCTCTTTGTCGTGCCCATATATTGCAGCTTTGCTGAAATGATGAAATCAAGTTTTGGCGAAACAGATGTACAGATTAGAACTACAGTGATTCAATTTGCAAATACCATATACAAACGTGTCTGCAAAACTGGTTTTCACATCAGCCCACAATCTTGGGGACAATTTGGTTTGCAGCCAGAAATTATACATCAGTAGATGATATTAAGTCAAAAAGGAGAGTTATTATTTTAATAACAGTAATGAAATTAAAATGCAGAGCCACACAAAAAAGCAGCACTGTTTCCTATTATCTAGGAAATAGCAGTTGCCTTGTAGCCCAGGCAGCTGAGTTTGAAGACAACAGTTATTATGTATTAAATAATATTTTCAAAATGGAACAGAAACATAAATAGCAGCAAGGAGCTAAGATCAAAGATGATGTTGTAAAAATTCCACATTTCTTAACCAAGTAAAAAGTATGAATCCAGAAAAAGAAGTCAGGTTGACTGAAGAGTATAAAACCCATGTCCTAAGTCAGTATTCATAAAAGACTTGCAGAGCTAAGACCACGAGCTCATTTAAAAAGTAAACCAGTGCCACAGGCTGAAGCCCAGCCAGCACAGCTGGCAGGGTCCATACGCCAACGGTGCCAGCAGCCCGCGAGGATTCAGTAAAAAAGCACCCGGTTCAAGTAGTGCAGAAACACCAAGTTCGGGCTGCAGTTCGATGTAAACTGATGCAATCTCGAGCTGGTAAGTGTGCAAACAGATGGCTCATGTGACTCTCTTACAGCTTTCTCAGGCTGCAAGCAAATGCACATGGACTGAGTTGGTCCAGTTTTCAGCAACTGAGAATCAAGCAAATTTGGCCACGCAGCTGCTTAGCAAAGCTACAGTGAGCAACCCAAATTCTCCAAGAACAATTTACAGGACCCAAAATGTGTTGGAACAGCCAGTATCCTCCCTTTGCCTCCATTTGCAGAAAGTCAAGGGAGGAATAAAAAAATGAGTTATTTTTCTCCAGTCTTTTCACACACAACATCCCCTTTTTCCTCAACATTCGTCAGCCTTTGCAGTCAAAGAGGAAAACAAAGAATTCTTTTTCCCTTGCTCATCAGTCAGGGGGAATGGGGAAGCAAACATGGTTTCCAGCACATCAGACTGTCAACCAAACTGAGCCATGGCAGTAATGCCCACAAAGACCTGTGCTAGGTCTCTTCTACCACAGATCTTTCCCTTTTCTAAATGCTGGATTGATACAAGCAGCACAAGACAGTTCTCTCACATACACTGGCCAGGAATATCATGGCTTGAAGCATCAGGCTATGCTAAGACTGTGTGTCTTGTAGGGACGGGGGTAGAGCAGTGAATTAAGAGAAAAATACAAGAAAATCTAAGATGAATCATAACACATTAAATAAAGATAAGTGAAACTCAGTAGGAAAAGAAAGTATAAAGCGCCAGAGAAATGCAAGTATGCCTTAGAAATTATACATCTCAAACACTAATAATACAGCTATAGGCATTACAGAGTACATATTAATTGTTCTCCTTTAAAACAGCAGGAATATAGCCCAAGAGGTGCACTGGCACAGGTATCCAAACTCAGTCTCAGTTAAATTTTTTATGCTCTAGTCACATAGTGAGTCAACACTGGAGCCAGAAACAGAATCCAAAAAGTCATGTACAAAATTTTCCTGGCATTTCCCCTCAGTCATCTCCATTGTGGGCACAGCACTGGAAGCCAGAGTCAGCAGCAGTTCAGGAATACTGCCATTAGTTCTGCTAAGAGCAGAGCTAAACAAATAATGAGTAGAACACTGCTGGCAGCGAGAGTCCCATTTACACCAGCACTACCAGCCCCGCTGCCACCAACACAGCTGAACCAACTTTGTCAGCAGGGACAATCTTCACACAACATCGCTGGTGCAGGACAAAGTTAAGTATCCTAATACCTAGTCAGCCTCCTGCTCTGCACCAGCAGGTCATGCTAATTATATATTAGACACATCACATGGTGGCTATGTTTACTCCAAGAAATACAGCTGAGTTTCCTCCCTCTCACATCTATGCATGTGTGTGTGCGTGCACATAGACAGAGACTGTAAAATTTTAACCATGAGACTGCATTAACAGGCTTTCCCTGGGAAAACAAAAAACATTTTCTCTTTCCTTTGTTTGTTTTGATAAGGAGAATGGAGGGAAGCCGGTACTCTCTATTTATGAAGACTGTCCGGGTACGCAGTTGGAGGTTGCTTTTCCTCAGGTAACACAAGCACTAAAGGATGGCAGAAGGTCATACAAAGCCGAGAGCACAGAACATTTAGGGTACAAGGATTTCACCAAGATTTCAAAGGGTGGGACCTGAGGTGCTATAATTAGCCTCCAAAAGCCATTTAGCCCTGTCTGTAACCATCAAGTTGTACTTGACTGAAGTCACAGCAGCATAAACAGCCCTTTGTGTTTGACACACTTCATATTAATAACTCCACAGCACAGCACCACTCCTTTGGTCCAACCCTAGTTCAGGGCAACCACGTAACAGTGTCTTTAAGGAACAGTCTGTCCCCTCGCTGTCACAGGTGACAAGAGCAGCAGCCCAAGTGTAACTCAAGTTCAGGCAGACACAGAGAGCTGACACACAGTGCCTTGTTTACATTTGCTCAACTCCTATGACCATTAACTTTACACAGAGCTACAGCAAGGATAGAAAACGAAGAAGAGAGTCCAACACTGATATGTCACACAGCCACTCAGAAAAGGTGACATCTACGGTATTTTCTGAGAGTTTTAAGGACTACCAATGTCTGCTTGAAAACACAGGTCACCCGAAGAATCCACACCATCTCATTTCAACTGCATATTAAGTGTCCTGCCTGAGCACCAGCCAAATTTGCATCAGCTGGGGGAAAGTTCTCTCTCATCACAGTAAGCAGAGCGGTAACTGGTAGGGAAGGACTACTCAGTGAGATGAAAAATACAAATGATTGGCGGTAAAAACACTTGTTATCTAACCCCGAGAAAATACCTCCAAAGTTTACTTTCTTCACTATTTCGCAACCCAACAGCAACACAAAGAAATTGTGAAACTCGACTCATGTTTATGAAGGGTTTGTACAGAAAAGCACAGCATTTATAGTAAGTATCAGTGCACAGTTGAAGCTGCCAATATCACCTGACACATATTCAGGTGACAATCAGCACATTCATGCTTCCTCTTTCAGGAGTTATTTAAAAGAATGACTAGTCTTAGGTGGCAAGACAAAAGAAAGCAAACGAGCACATGAAAGCAGACAAGCAGATAAACAAAGCACAAGTTGGCACGCAAAAGCTAAAGACGAAACTATAAACTACAAGAGAATCCTTAAAGCTCGTACTTTAGTATTTTTAGCGGCAGAAAAAGGTGAGCTTTGACTCTCGCTCCCTTTCTCTCTCCAGCTCCCCGAAAGCGCTGGGAGAATCCTTATGGACGCCGGATGCCGAGGGGACCCGCATCGCCCCACTCACGCACAGGGCCGGGGGGGAAGAACACACTTACCTAAGGTGAACTCCCATTGCTCGTTCCCCAGAGACCGCTCGGGCACCACCTCCAGATCTAGCATTGGCTCAGGTAGCGCGGAGGCCGCGGGCTGGCACGGCGGGTCACCGGGGCGCTGCGCCGGACCCCTGCGGGAGGGACGCGGAGGGAAGCGGGAGGGAAGCTCGCAGCCCGAGCCCGGCCCCGCCACCGCCCCCTGAGGGGACTCGCCGCCCCCAACCCCCGGGGGCAGCGCTGGGTCACAGCGGGGCCCC